>JAWNPL010000235.1:347500-807500 GCA_035047545.1 Drosophila paranaensis
TTCTTGTATGTAAGTGTTAGTATGCATTTTAGTTAGTGGGTGTCACTGGGATTGTGTAACAGGTAAAAGCATATCTATGTACTCGATAGGCAATTTCCTGGAATCAAATAGAAAGCCAATGCATTGCAAATGAGCTCCACTAGACAGAGAGTTAGAGAGAGAGCTGTGTATTTATGTCGAATTGTAGGCAAAGTATATACATATATATGATATTTTAAAGTTTTTAATCTTTAAATTAAATTTGATCAAATATAGAGTGGCCTAAATATTTGGATTTAAATTTTAGAAAAAATTTAAATATTTAAAATTTTACTTCCTTTGATCAGATACATCAAATGTAGGCTATGATGGCCTACTTTTAAGTTCCTATTAATTAGAATATTATTATTGCACATATTTAAAGAATACAAAAATTAAAATCTTTTGGAAATATGAATAATTTGTGCATAAAATTTTAAGTAATTTATAACATTTTTAATTGTTTTGTTTTCTATTTTTAAGGCCAAATCATCCAGATTTCTCTGGCTGTGCATCAGTTCATACTTGTTTATACCTTAAGACCATTAAAAACTGGAAATTCAGGGCAACATTAATTAAGTTTTGAATAGTATAATTCAGCGCGTGCTTAAACTGAAAATATTGCAATCCTTCCAAATTTTCAATTAGCAAACGCGCAAAATTTAATTTAATTTCTATCCAAAATGTATAAAATCTCTATATTTTGTTAATAATTGATGCCAAAGTTATATATTGGAGTCATAAATATTATGTGATTTGAGCCAAAAAGTTATATATAAAACATATACATATATTTCTCTCATTTAACAATTAAAATACAATTTTTTGAAATTATTAATAAATTATGGATAGTTTAAAAATTTTAATTATTTATAATTTGTATTGGTTTTTCCTTTTTTCCTCAATATTTCTATTATAACATTTGATCTAGTATATACATTTGCCAGTCCTTCAAAGGTTTTTAGCAATTCTGCGTTCCTCACTCGAACAATGAATATTTCGACCCATCTATTAAGGATATTTATAATTATTTTTCTACTTTTACCATCTGTGTGAATAATACTTACTATTTTATAACAACAAAAGAAACCTTTCGTGCTCTTAACTTTTTAGGCTGGAGAAGTCGAGTGTATCTATTATTTGCAGCAGTCTATTTTCAATTAATTGTGACTATCATAAATTTGGGGAGAAATATAAATTATTTTTGCCATGCCATGCAAAACATTCAGTTTTTTTTTTTTTCAAAACTACTAATAAATATATTATTTTTTAAATATTATTTTATAAATACTTTCTTCCATTTCTTTCATGTTTTTCATATCACATTTGAGGGCATTTCTCCCCGTACACTTGATATGTAAAGTGTTTCCAGAATTTCCAACTAACCGCAATGAGGCCAATTTTGGGTAAAGGGATTCTCGACCGCAGACCACTTGAGGCAGCGACAATTGGACAACTGTGCAAAAGCGATAGAAAAACGAAAGTCCCGCCAGAGCGCTGTTTATCGCATAATCACGAGCAGACAACAGATTTTAATTTCCGACCAGAAAAAAACACATGTTCGAAAATAGTCCAGGGAGTCGGAGACCGCAAGAAACCGTTCGACCCAAACCAACAAGTGAAACATTTGAATGCGCTTTAAAATCAAGTGTCTGTGTGTAATGCGATATTTAAATTTTGTGTAAAAAGCAGGAAGAGCTTCAGCATGAGGGCTAGCTAGAGTGGCGCAATGGGTGGGTTGCGCCGAACCTGTTAATGTGAATACAATAGAGCTACTTGAGGGTCGCGGAGCGGCGCGGCGCTGCGCCCGAGCCAAACGATCATTTAATCACGCCGCGGACCAACCCTCGGCAGCCCCTCGACGCAATAAAAAAAAGGTCTGCTGACTTTCAATTAATCAAATTATCTCGCCCGAGGGTTGAGACCAACCACACACAGCATCCACGCCACTCCAGCAGAAATTGCAGCCGGGCAAACATTTGTCCACTTTTCGCAATTTGTACAGGTCAAACTTTTCGAACTGTCTCAGTTTATATATCACGCACATATATATATATATATATATATATATATATATATATATATATATATATATATATTCTTTTTTTTTTAGATTTTTTGATTGTTATCATTTGTCGCGCGCCGTGTGGAAACATCAATAAATTGTCAAAAGCTGTCAAAATTTTTAATGACTGTGTGACGCCTAATAACCGGGAATCGATTTGTTCGACTCGCGTCCCCTGATATCGGTTTGCAATTTTGATTTCCTTTTTTATAGACTTCTCTTCAATTTTTTATGCTACTGTGAACATTTTTATGAATTGCTGGCCTCTGCGGCCCATCAGCCACCATTTTAAAGTTTTCTGTTTTCTGCTTTTTCTGCGGTCACTCGAGAGTTGAACATGTGGGCTGAATGAGGAATCAATCATGCGTTCGCCAACTGAAGCACTTTTTACTGTTATTTTTTACCAAATAAATTTATCAAAATTTATCATAGATGATCTAGAGTAGAAAAAACTAACAGAAGTGTAAACACAGCCATATGGAGGAAACGGAATTACAAATCATTAGAAAGTTACACAAATTAATGGAAATTTTGCGATCTTAAATTATTTGATACAATTTAAAATTAAATACGAATATACAAAATATGTTACTATGAATATTATTTATTTTCAATTACTGGAATATATATAAAGTTATTATCTTTAAATATTGGCATAAATACTAAATAAATGTCGTAAATTAAAATTGTAAAATTTAATGAAAAAATCTTAAAAAATATACAAAATTATACAAGACTATAAATTGCTTAAATTTGGTATACATATTTTTATATCATTTTTCATAAAGAAATATTATAAAAAATATATATACATATATATTCAAATAATGGTATGATGAATTTCGTAACTTCATTTGACTTTTCTTTAATTAATATTTTTAAATCGTATGCGTATCTTATCTTATGCTATTTTTATTATACAATTTTATTACATATTATTATATTTTTGTTTTACTATATTTTATTTTATTATTTAAAAAAAAAATAAAAAAAATAAATATATTATTTAAAAAAAAAATAAAAAAACTATTTTTTTAAATTGAATAAAAAATTATGCATTACATTTAAAAAAAATTTTTTAATTTGATTTTGACTACAAGAAATATTTCTCATTATTGAACATATCTTAAAAATTTTAATATGTATAAATTTTTAAATGTATAAATCTTTAGTTTAAAATAATAAATTTTTCACTTCACTAATATTTTTTATTGCATATTTTTTTCCATTTTGTTTTAGACTTTTCCTAAGGCCATATACAATCCAATGCGCCCCTCATCTAGTCTGGAATTCCACCCCAAAACTGCCTATGGAGTTTTTTACAGAGCCTACATAAATAGCTTTAGTTATAAATACCCATGATAACTAAACTTTGACAACTGCCAGTCTTTGTCAACTCTTGGATAATCGTTGCCAATGGCTCAAGCGGAATCACGCCCTATAAACAACCCATTCTTCAACTTTCTCTCTCTCTCGTCTGTCAGCTCTTCAGGCAAAGCAATCTTTTTGCTTTTTGGAAGCCCCTAAATTTTGTAATTCTCACGAAATGCAACTCCGACTCTGACAGTTGGACAGTGGAAACCGCAGCAATCAACACTTCTGCACCTGTGCCCAATGGCGAACGAATGAACGACCGCAGAGACAATTTCGAGCCATCAATTCTGTGGGCTCCGGACTCCAGCCCATTCGAGGCGTGCCCTGTTTATAGACTCGATTGCATGCAGCTAACTTTGTGCAAACCCTTTGATTGCGATTCCAGTTGGGCTATCATTAAAGGGTCTAAAAAGAGTAGAAAAGGGAAAAGTGCTGATACGGGAACAGGAACGTGACAATGACACGTCAATGGTTGTATAACATGCATAAATTAACGTAACTGTAACAGTCTCACATAATTCACTTCATTAACGGGCAGCAACCCTTTAACCCTTTCTGGCCATATGCAAATAATGCCGCATCATTAGAGCATTCACAGTCCGAATCCGAGTCCCAATCTAAATCCGAATCAGACAGTTTCGAGCCAGTGCAAACTGCAGCCCATCGAAAGGGGTGCGGTTGCGAAGAGTGCGAAGCACGTGTCGAGCAGAGCCTGAAAATCGTTTTTTTCTTGTTTTTTTCTTTTTGAGTGAATTTGAACCTGTGACCTCGTCCTGTATTTGCATATGTTGTTGTTCACAGCGATTAGTGGGCCATGGATATGGAAAATTTGTTTTTGGCCATTTGTCTGCGTGCGGTTTGGCCGCGGGTCCTGGAAACGCCAAAAACACGAAAGGGTTGACAGCCAACGGAGTGCCAAAAAGAACTTTGAAAGCTAAACTCTTGCCTCATTTTTGTCAAATATTTAAAAAGCTGTGCCAAGAAACTATTAATCTAACTCTAGGTGCTTTGTTTAAGGGCGTGATATACGTGGGGTTAGTTAGAACTCTAAAAAACATATTAGAGGTATTCACTACGATGACTAAGGCCTTAATGCCTTAAACACATATTTGCTTCGTAGTTTCATTAAGTGTTATTAATATTAGTCATAAGCTTAAACAATGCTATTAGCGATTATCTAAGCTATAAATATCTTTTTATTATAACTAAAATATTTGCTAACTTCAGCTTTCTTTTAGGTACGCAAACTTCAAGTTGAAGAAGAAGAAGAAAAGTTTAGAAATTGAAGAAATCAAAAGCTCAAATTGGAACCAGGAATCAGGAATCAAGAATCAGGAAACAGGAATCAGGAAACAGGAATCAGGAATCAAGAATCAGGAACCAGAAATCAGGAATCAGGAATCCAGAACCAGGAATCAGGAAACATAAACTGGGTTAGTATTTACTTATAATATTCTCATCTAACAAAAACTATATTGAAAGTAATATTTCTAGCACCTATGCTGGCCTCTATACCGCTGACTTCTTCTTCATCTCCACTCTTCAAACTTGTATGTCCCATAAATAGCACTTAAATACTTTATATTGATCCAACTTTTTTTTTTTAATTTCCAGCTTCTTTCTGTTGCAAGCTCTTCTATTAACTTTGTTTCGGGCTTTATTTTCAGTTTGTCTTATCATATGTTTGACGCCTACGGCAATGGGCTTTCGGTTCTGCTTTGCTTTTTTCCCACACACCGAGAGACGGCAAATTAAGCCACAACAAATTTGACCTTGTTAAGTTTCGCTCAAACCGTCCGCAAAATGCCAACAAAAAAGGCGAAAAGCAAAACAGAAAGAAGCAAAGTCGAGCTGGGCGTCTGGCAGATTCCCAGCATTGTTTTACGAGCTGCGTCGACAGGGCCGCTGCCTACCTCAGTTTGTGGCTGATCAATGGGCAGTGCCGGCATCGGCATCAGCATCGGCATTGGCATCGGCATTGGGATGCTGCAGCCTGGGCATCCACGTTTAATCCACTCATAAGTCACGCCGTCGTTTCGCATCCACACAGAGTCTGTGTGAAGCGAGGGCGGTGCTTGATAAGTGCCCAACCTGCTGACGCCGTTGCATGTGTTCTTTGGGGCTCCTTTGTCTGGCTCCACCTGAGGGAAAGTGAAGCAGAGATTTTACAGATATTTTACTATATATATACATGTATATATATGCAAAATGTATTCAGAGTGTCGTCTTTTATGTCTAAGCGATATTATGAAATAAACACGAAAGGCAAATGAATGGGTTCCTGCGGATATCAGTAAAGTCATATTTCAGGAAATTTATGGGAAATTTATGGGAAATTTATAGAGAGTTTAAGTTTAGATATGTAAAGGCAGTCACTGAGGTTGAGGGAGAACAAGGAGAGCAGCTGTTTTAAATGGAATTCCAAAGAATTAAACTAACGTTCAGTTCGAGCATTACCGTTATTGTCTGACCAAAATCATATCATCTTTCGGGAAACGGAGTTCAGGAAGTGATGGAGAACGAACAGTGGAGATTATATATAAGGAGAATATGTGCATATTGTCTTTGTAGCTGCACAAGCAATGCTCTAGGTACTATATGAGATATGATTATCCTATAGATAGTGACTAACAAACTTTATATAATCTGAGCTGAATATTACTCTTTGATCTTCCAAAATAGTACTGTGATGATATCAATAGTAAAATGTATTTTATATTTTAAATTCAGCTTTTATGTCTATGTTTTATCTGTATCTTAAAGATAAAGATACTATCTTTTTTATCTGTTATTTACCTTTTTTTATTTTTATCTGGAATATTATCCACATACTTTTCTTTATCTTTTGTGTTTATCTCTGTGTTTAATTTTTGCATTTAATCTCAATATATATTTATCTACATTTTTATTTTTTATATTTTTTATTTTTTTCCTTATATTTATATTTATATTTATACTTATCTTTAGTTCGATTTGAGTATTAAGAAAAATAAAAAAGAGTTTTCTTTCAAAAATACACCTGATATTCCATATCATATATCACAAATATCACTATGCGCCACATAAGACCGTTCTTGACTAACACATAGAATTTCTTATAGCAATAGCTAAATCATATACATATGTATGTATAAAACCAATACGCTCACCACTACAAATAAAGAAATTCTTTGCATTCAGTTAAGCACAATGCTTATGCATAATATTATTAGAATATAGTAATCAATAAATCACGACTAATTGTGTGTGTAGAGAGTGTGTGCTGTGTGCATAAAGTGTTAACATTTTCATAACATTAAATTAACTGCGCAGTGCTGGGCCAAGGGCTCAGGGCGTAGAGTTCACGACACCATCTATGGGCAGCAAATGCAACTACCACAACAATAACAACAGCAATAACCGCAGCCAACAATAAAGTGCATGAGCGAGCGAGAACAAAGGCGCAGACAGTGTTGAAAAAAGAACAGAGGCAAAAGCAAACGCAGAAGAAAGAGCAAAAACAACGAAAAGAGCAATGCGATCGCCTTCGCCGCTTGCAGTGTGCGAGTGTTTGTGTGTGCGAGTATTTGTGTGTGTGTGTGTATGCATATGGAGAAGACGGCGATGATGCGACGATGTGATTGAAACAAAACATCTTATTATTACCTACGACCGAGAGCCAGCAACAAGAACGACCCCGTGCGACCTCGATGTGGACCTGGACATGTACCAAAGCCAGCCAGGTACGAACTGACCAGCAAAAAAAAAAAACCTTAAAAAATAAGAAGAGCGTGCAAAAACAACAAATTCCCACGCTCAGAGGCTGCCCTTTGTCGATGTTGTCGTTCGTCCCCTCTCCCTCCCTCCACAGGCCGCTCCATATAAGGCGCAAGCTGGGAAACGTCCTTACCGCCCCATTCGAAGATTGTGCGAAAGCTGAACCGGAGCAGTGCCAAAAAATGTCTGCGGCTCACTCACTCGCTCTCTTCCTCTCTCTCTCTCTCTCTCTCTCTCTCTCTCTCTCTCTCTCTCTCTCTCTGTCTCTCTGTCTCCTTCTTCATCTCTCTCGCCCGCTCGCTCAAACAAATGTTTGGCTTTTTGTTGTAGGCAGTTTTTGTGATTGATTTCACTTTGGTTTCTTGGCGTGCCTTTTTGACTTTCACAGCTCATTGGGCTCGCAATGTCGCTCACACGATAATGCATATATACATATGTATATATACATATGTATACATACATAGAGGCATCCTCCACAGATTCACTACGGACAGGTTGAAAATCGACAGGTATCAAGTGGTGAACGCTTATAATTATAGTATTTAGTGGTGCGTAAAATGTGATACTTATTTTCAGCTTTTTTCTTTTTTTTTTTTTTTTTGCTTTTGTCAAAATCTTTGAGGTTTTTAAATTGACTAGGGGTAGCCATGCGAGGAATCATCAATTATATGCTCATTAGTTTTGCTCAAGTTGCAGGAAATAACTTGGACTTAAAAAGGGTAAAATGCTGGAAAAGTAAGCTGAAACTAAATATTTATATAAAATAACTAACTAAGAAATTTAATGAAACTTTTCTATTAAAATAACATTTTAATTGAAAATAAGTTGATTGCAAAAAATTCTTCAAATCAATATATTTTTTAATATTTATTTTTTAATTTCACAGAAAATTTGTATATTTAAATATAAAACTTTTCTAATATTTATACAAATAATATATCATTTTTGTATTCAATAGTTTTTAATTTCATTTTTATTTTAGTAGAAAATTGTTATATATAAAACTATAATTTATAGAAATTATTTTTTTTTTTTTCATTATATAATTTATTTTAAAAGAAATTTTTATGTTTACCCAAAACTTTTAAAAAGAACGATTTTTTTAGTTATTTTTTAAGCATTCATAGTTAATATGATTTTTGTTTAAATTTAAATAAAATATAATACGAAGGCTACAAAATAAAAAATTAATATTTAAAAAAAATTAATAAATTTTAAGAATGTAAATTTCGCTTTCTTAAAATTTATTAATTTTTTTTATTTCATTCTTAAAATTAATTAAAATTTTGTTTTATTTTTTTTTTTTTTTGAAAATTTTAAATTCACAATAAATATAAATTTCGTTCCATTAGCTTTTTAAAAATCTATTTTTATGAATAATTTCTTTAGCTTATTTTATACAATTCAATTCAATTTTGTTCATAATTTCTTATGTGAAATTCCTGTACGAATCACCCTAAGTGGTATCCTGTCTTTCGATTGCTCAATATTTTATAAATTTATATTAATGTACCGTAAAATCAAAGAGCAGCGTACTTATGTATATTCACCGAAAGCTGAGAGCAGCATCCAGCAGATGCTTGAGCTGCCTGGGAGTTCGGTTTTGCGTCCGAGGCGGGGCGGTTCGGGTCGGCTCGGTGTTGCTGTTGCTGTTGTTGGCTGCCCGTGAAATCAGTGTTATTGATCATAGCTGCATAATCAAGTTACGAGCAGTGCGCTTTCATTATGTTGCCAGTTGCCGAAAACGGAAAATCATCCACCACCAACAGCAACAACGGCATCATCGTGCTCAGCAACATCGTCATCATCGTGTTCGCCAGCAACATCAGCGGCGGTGACAGTTAGGCTGACCAACAGGTTGCCTGTTTCGGCTTATGCCTACTCAACTTCACCACAGCACGCAGCAAGGGCCACAGACAATGCTGCGTCGGTGGTGTGGGCAGTTCAAGCAGTGGTGGGCAGCAGTGTTGCCGAATCAGCTACTTTGTAGCTAGATTTGGCCACTTTTTAAGGCCGATTGCTACAAAAATTTTAAAACAGCTATTAGCTACAAATCTAGCTATTTTCAAAAATTACAATTAGCTGAATGAAAAGTAAACAAATAGCGGAGTTGGTTGCATAATTGTCGGTCTCGCTACTTTTTTTGAGAGAAATTTTCCAACACGATTTGGCAAAGTGTAGTGCATCGATATCTTTGTCGATAGCGATCACTCAAAAAGTTAATATCTTTGTGCAAGCGTCAGGAAAACGCCGAAAGAAGTTTATAATCAAAAATGCCGAGACGCATGGCTACAAAGCCAGAATTCAAAGACTGGGTGAGAAAAGTGATCACAGATCCCACTGAAGTGTTCTGTTTTTATTGCAAGTGCACGATAAAGGACAAACTGTGTCATTTGCAAAAACATGCAACAACGGCAGAACATGTTTCGAATGGGAAAAGTTTTAGACAGGGAAACAAAATTTCCTTCGAGATGAAATCAGTACCCAAAACCATTTTTGTTGCTGATCACACTGCTACTTCACAAGTTGACCATTTGTCACAGTTGTGCGTTCGCAAGTTTTGTGCTGAACCGGAGACGGCGGATCTTAAATTACGACGGACAAAGTGTGGAAACATTAAATAAATTAAATTAGTAATTTTTATAATGTTAGTTTTATTTTTACTTGATATTTTTAATGTGGTTATGTAGATGTTTTCATTTTAGCTACTTTTTTCAGCTATTTTTTAAGAAAGTTAGCTACTTTTAGCTACTTTTAGACCTCGATTTAGCTACTTTTCCTGAAAAAGTTTCGGCAACACTGGTGGGCAGTAATGATGGTGGTGGTGGTGGCTTTGCTGCATGAGCAGCTCATGTCGCTGATGGTGGATTCTTGGCGTCAACTTGTTCGGCATTCGCTCGCAGCTCGCACTTGTGTACGGTCGTGTTCTCGCGTCGAATCCGAAACTCTGAAACGGTTAAAAGTTCAAAAACTTCGTCGTTGCAATTGAAATCAATTGAGTGCAATTTGCGAGTGCAAAGTTCTGGCGCAAAATGTTTGTCTAAGACAATTTCGCTTAATTAATCTGTCGCGTGTGTGTCGCCGAGCAATCAAAACTAAAAACAAAGCCCAAAGCAAACCCAAGTCCAGGCAGTTCCATCAGCTCTAATCGAAAAAAAAAAAAACATAAACAAAGCCAAATCTCCTCGCACACATTCAGCATGGCAGACGAGAGCCTGCACACAATGCCGCTGGAGCACAATATAGACTATCACATAGTGACATTGTTCGAGCGCTTGGAGGCGATGCGCAAGGACTCGCACGGCAGCGCCATCAACAATCGCCTCTCGAGCACCCTGCAGGTGCCCAAGCGGAGCATGCAGGCCGAGATACGCACCCTGGAGTTCTGGAGGTGGGCATTGACAGCATCCCAGCCATTAGCATTACCACTCCGTCCCCCCCACCCCAACTACTCTCAGTTGCTGTCATTATCATAGGCTTTGTTCCTCCCCTTTCATTGTTTATTGTCACTTCTAACTTTTGTGGCTTTGCCTGTGCATAATCCAGAGCCAGCCAGTCACTCAGCTGTACTCTAATGCCTAACTAAGTGAAATTTAAGTGGTTTCCCTTTGCCTCCGTCTCTGCGGCTTGACAAACATTTATTCAAGTATCCAAAGTTTATGACAAATAGCGAATATTCATGGGAGTTCAGCTAATTTCTATAATATATTGAACTGATAGGATCGATCAGCTTTAATATAATTCAGTTCATATACAGGTGACTGCATCTAGGAGTTTGTTTAGAGACTACCTTTAACTCAGACTTTATCGTCTTCATTTGAAATTTTGATTTATTTACTAACAACCGAACTATTTTTTCAATTGAATATAATTTATTTATGAAAATCTATTTACATATTTAAAAATTTGCATCAAAAATTTATTAGTCACATTAATTTTTAAAAATTAACTAAATGTAGATCCATATAACTGAATCCATAAGATTCCTTATCAAAACCCACACATAAAATATGAATTTCAATTTGCAATAATTTCATCTGAATATATGTACATACATATATTTAGCTATGTATAACACCATTTGTCTGATATAGTTTTCCGATTATAAATATTTAAATATCAACTATAATTTAAATATCAAAATATACAAAAAAAACTTTTTTTCAAAATGAATCATATTTAATATATACATAAATATATTAATTTATAGTAGATAAAAAAATATATATTATATAGCATATATATTTTTTTATCTACTATAAATTAATATATTTATATATTAAATATGATTCATTTTGAAAAAAGTTTTTTTATAATTTTATAGTTTTTTTAAAATTATATAAAATAAAATCATATTAGATATAAAATATTAAATATATTATTTTTTATATAATATATAAAATATTATGAAATGAAATAATATTACTAATTAAATATTATTAATAATATGTTAATAATATGTCAATATGTTATTGTTATTATTTTTATAATTTAACAATATATTTCCCAGTTTAGCTCCAAGAAAAAAAGATTTAAATGAGACTCATTTCAGTTTAGTGAAACTAAATAATTTTCTTATCAAATTTAATTTGTTTATTTATTTAACTTAATTAATTTATTTTAATTAGTTTAATTTGCTCAATCTTTTTCTTTTTAAGTTTAAACATTAAACTTTAAACAAAAAAATATATTTAATTCCCGCCTTTAAAATATTATTTGCCATTCAATTTTAATGATGATTTAAATCAATTAATAAATTTGCCAATATTAATAATACAAATATTTATTATATGTTTTATTCGTTGAACTTTGATCAAATTTACATATATTTGCTCAAAAATATTTATTATACGCTTTTATTGTTGTTCAGTCTTGAAAATACATAATATTCAAAAAACTTAAATATATTATATACATAAACTCAAGCAGATTTAGCAAATTTTAGCAGACAAACAAAAAATGTTTCTCTAAAGAATTCTTGAAAATTTTATATGATTTATAAAAAAAGGTTAAATAATTAGAAATAAGAAAGAAATCATTCAAAAATCTTCCATAATCTAATCTAATCTTCTACAATCTTCTATAAATAATTTGAAATTATTATTTATTTATTAATTATTAATTTCCGATAATTGAACGTCTTTAACTCCTTTTTAAAAACATTCAAACGCAGTTTAACTTTTGGACAATTTTCCTGACGTCCTTAAATCGTTTTGCTTCTTTAAAAATATTCGCTGACGGCGAGCTTTATATTAATTTAATGCCCGCTTTATTAAAAGTCCATAAAGTAATTAAATTGCTTTCCGTTCTCTTATTCTTCTGTATATATATAAATATATATATATATATATATATATATATATATATATATAAATATATATATATATATATATATATTTTTTTAATTTTAAAAATTTAACGAAAGTTCGCCTCAAATGACTTGCGTGTGTCCGTGACAGCAACCCACAAAAAACATAAAGAATATATATATATATATATATATATATAGTGTATATATATGTATATACGTTTATATAGAACTTAGAGCATAGTTAAAGCCAATTAGGGCGCAGCAGAATAATGCAAAAGCTGAATAAGAAATTTGATGGAAATTAACGAATGCAAAGTTGGGCAACCAAAGTGCAGCTGGAGCTGGCAATGTTTATGTTGCCATCGCAGCAGTTTGTTTGATTTTTCGTTATCGCAAAAGGAGGACCAGGAGGAGGAGCAGAAGGAGGCGAAGTAGGAGTATTTGCTGGCTGGCATGCAGGGCGTAGTCCATTTGTTTTTTATGTTTTCTGCTTGTCCAGCGACGACGACGACGACCCCGGGCAATCGGCAGCTGTTGTCTCCTCAGTCTCTGTTAGCTTTTTGGTTGTGGAACCTTCCCCTCCCTCTATCCACCCCCCCCCCCTCTCTCTCTCTCTCTCTCTCTCTCTATGCATAATTGTCATTGGGCTCGAACAAGGCGCACATTGTGTGCAATTTGTAGCGCAACATAATTTCTTGAATATTTACTTTAATCATATGAAATGACATGCCCCAACTGAAGTATCTGTCTTTACTTACGCCGCGCTCGGCTCTTGGCTCTTGCCTTTGCAGATCCATCATCAGCGAGTGCCTCGCCTCGTTCCTCTATGTGTTCATCGTATGCGGCGCAGCTGCGGGCGCCGGCGTGGGTGCCAGCGTCTCATCCGTGCTCCTGGCAACGGCGCTCGCCTCCGGCCTGGCGATGGCGACATTAACACAGTGCTTTTTGCATATATCGGGTAAGCCAAGAAACAAAAACAGAACAAAGCAAACAAACGAATAAACAGGCGACAAGTGTTGCATGTTGCTTGTTGTTCTTGCTGCTTCTTGTTGTTGTTGTGGAGGGTCCACAAACTCTGCCGTGGGAATTTCGCTGCCACCAACAGCAGCAGCAGCAGCAGCGCAGCCACAAGAACCCCATTTCACATATATTTCGTAGGGTCTTTATGCTCTCTCATGTAAGAAAAAAAGGGGTATATAGAGTTTGTACTATTTTATACACTTTACATATATTCTTCTTATAAAAAGAAAGAGCTCGACGATTTTTGCCCTTTTAGAAAATCAGTAAAACCAAAAACTTATAAAAATAAATACTCTGATAAGCTTCTTAAAATTGTAAAAAAAAAAAAAAAAAAAATTAAAAAAAGTTTAAATGCTGGAAAGATTATGAAAATATTATCATGAAAAGCTTTTGCCTTTTTAAAAAATCGAAAATGTATAAAAAATGTAAGAATACCTATTGAAAAGTCTTCTTAAAATTGTTTAAAAAATATATTTAAAGTATTAATTTTTTTTTAATTTCATATAATAACATTTTAATTTTTTTAATTTTTAAATATTTTTTTATATTTTAATATTTATTTTCTGAATTTTAATTTTTATTTTCTGAATTTTAAATAGTATTTTTACTGAATTATTATTTCTGTCAGTTATATCCTACTTCAATCTATATATCTTCCTCTGCTAAACTTTTTTTTGTATATTTAAAATTTCATATTTCATTGAACTTGGCGCGAGTATTAGGCAGTCAGTCATAGCCCATTTCAATTTTACTATTTGTTTTCTTTTTGTATTTTTCTTCTTTTTTTTGTAATTTTCAAAAAGCCAACGCACTGTGGTTGTCGCCCACGTCTGCGACTCCCTCTCCCACTCCCACTGCCACTGCTTTTCCCCCTTACTTTTTCATGCGCCTTTGCTGTACTTCGCCGAGAGACGCTCTTATCTGTGGCGGGCGCACTTGCAGTGGCCTCTCTGTTATTTTTCACTGCTCGCCGTAGAACTTCCTCGAGTATTTGTTCATCTGCGTTGACATTCAGGGCAATTAAATGTTTCACAAAACTCGGGGAAGTTGGGGCGAGTCTCTGTGTGTGGAGCGAACATGTGTTCCTGATTTCGCCTTTAAGTTGCATTCTGTTTAGCTCCATATATATATATACTCTAGATGTATATATGTTTCTTTTTCACAGCCAATTGGCTGCACATTAAGTTATGAACCCAGTCCCACATACATATGTAAAAAAGATATTCCACGAAAGTGTCAAAATGTTGTTTAACGGTTTTCAGCATGAGAGGGGGCAACAGAACATATATATTTATATATCTTTTTATAATAGATTGAGCTGGAAATAAACACATCTGACAAAGTGACAGAGGAGCGAGAGAGCATGAAATAGTATATCAAATATATAATCAAGTTAATTTTAATAAACTAATAAAAAGTTTGGCTTAAAGCTCTATTTAAATATTATATCCTTAATCTCTATCATTCAGTTTCGTATATCTTCCTATTCCTTATTATATTATAAACTTTCTTTACCTTTGGCAACTTGTCCTATGTTTCAAACTTGGTCTACCTGTCGCATAGGCAACTTTTGCTTTCTTGTTAAATATTTAATGCTTAATCCACTTATCCGTATTATTATTTTGCTTTGCTTCTCTCGCACCACAGGCGCTCACATCAATCCCGCCGTAACTTTGGCCTGCTGCGTTATACGCAGCATCTCCCCCATACGCGCTGCGATGTACATGACCGCCCAGTGCGGCGGAGGCATTGCTGGTGCCGCTCTGCTCTACGGGTAAGCCTAACAAATATTATCTAATTATTTGTGATTAGTTGATTAGTTGATTAATTATAATAGTTTTTAAATGCAAGAAAATTAATTTTTGCCATGACTGGAAATCCTTTTGTACATTTAATTCTTTTTTACAGTCTTGTCATAAATAAATTTCTCTATTATTTTTTTGGTAATTATTATTTTTGTAACTTATAAAAATAATATAAATTTAAATTCATATTTAATGAAGTGATTGAAGTGTAGGAAAATATTCCTGCAACGTCAAAAATTTGAATTTTAGAATTTTTTCTTTAAAAAAAAAATAATATTTTAACTAAATATTGGGTTTGAGTTTTTGCTTATTTATTTATTGAGAAAGACTTCAGAATATTTATTTATAAATCTCATTGCACATCTTTTATGAAGTAAGCTTTATATATGGAGACTAAAGTTTAATTCATCATTTTAGCTTTCATATCAAAACTTTAGCCAAAATGTTGCTTATTTATATATTTTGTATTATATATTGAAATTATTTTGTATAGCAAATAACTTTTTATATTCCGGATTCTATACCTAAATTTAACTCTAAGAACCTTTTGTATATGGCGATAATAAATCTTTTTCTTTTACTTCTTATTTCATGAAGCATAGAACAGTCCCTGATATATTTATGATATATTAAATAATTTTAAAATGTTTTGTATATTTAAAAAATATTTAAAAATAGTTTCTGCAACAGAAAAAAATCGATATACAATTTCCTGATTAAATTTTACTCTTGACTCAGAAATAACCAGATATATTAAATAAGTAAACATTTTCAAAATTAATATTTTTAAGCCTAAATATTTTCTATAAATATTTTTAACAATTATTAATAGAACTCCATCAATCCTAATTACTTCCCAAATTACTTCAGGAATTCCTTGAGTCTAGCTGCAATCAATTTCCGAGTATTTTTAAATGAGTTCGTAGCACACTCGACCCGCGCCTTCAGTTGAAGCTGCTTTAGTTCCGAGTAAAATTTTGCATACGGAATGGCCATCGTGCATGAAATGCGTTTCGATGTAAGAGTATGTTCGACCCGGGCTTGGGACAGGATGTGCTGTGCTAAGCAATTTCCGAATTAAATTCAACAAGGTGCTCAATGTCACTCGAGAGTCCTTACGGCTGAACGGCGGTGACTGTACCAAAAGGACACTTTGCCCGAAAATCATTTACAGGAAATGCGTAGTTTGTGTGCAAAAAGAAATAAATAGAGGGAACGGCTAGAGAAATGTATAAATAGGATATGCAGGTAAACACAGAGAAAGACAGAAAGAGAGAGGAGGAGAGAGAGAGACCTGGAAGCACCTGCATAGAGCGCAGGTAGCAACTTAGCTAGGAGTAGAGCTCGCTCTCCCTCGCTTTATCTCAGCTAGGGCGAAAACATCTGCCAACGTGATTTCCCATATTTGTTGAAAATGCGTTTGCTGTCAGGACCGGATTCCTTTGTCGAGGCCAGGCAACATGTGCTGTGCCTAGATACACACGCACACTCACACACGCACACTGTCATAATAGTGCGTATCCAAATCTTTGTAGGTCCTGTCAGCGTCTTTTATGCCTAGCTGGCAAACACTGCGCAGGATATGCGTGTGGAATATCAGGCTTTGTGCACGACTCAAGCAATAGGTAAAAAAAAAATATACATATATATATAGATATATATATATATAGCTACAGGCATAAACAATGAAGACAAAATATATCTGCCGTCGCTCCAATTTTTGTTGTCCGTTGAACTCCTTTTTGGAAAGTTAATGCGCCTGCGCAGCCTGCCTGCCCCTGTCGCTCTGGGTCTGTGCAACATCTGTTTCGTTGGCTCCTTTTTTTTCTCTCTCTCTCTGTCGTCTTGGTTGTTTTTTAAGTGCATTGGCATCTTTACTTTCTACCGAGGCGCAATCCGAGTAGCCGCGCTGCAGCCATGAAACATGTTTCAGCTGCCAGCCCGATCGGGTTCGCAAAGGGTCGCGCTGGCAACTCCAGTTGTTGTTGTCGTTTTTTAGTCGAAACATATGTTTCCAAAAGTATTTCAGAGTGTCTTCTCTGCATCTTCTGCGTTGATTAATTGGTTTAGATTTGGCAGTCGATTTTGTGGCTTTTGGGCGGCTTTTGAGCTCGGCTTGATTGATGGGCCTCTAGCCGAGATTGAAGCCAGCTCGCAGCCTAATCGATGCGTGAAATTGAGTGCAAATTCTTGTGGTTTCTGGGAAAAAGTTGAAAGTTCTTTGAGACCGGCAGCTGAGGAGAGCTTTGGGAATGATCCAACAAAAACATGCTGGCTAAAGGCTAAACGATTTCTTGTAGGGAAATTTGTATTAGGCTTAATTTGACTGAACCTATAATGATCTGTGATCTTGAAAGATTTATCATTTTAATATTTTTATACAGATCTTGTTTGTTTAGCTTAAGTTCTTTGAAATCTCTTCGTTTCTCATTTCATTTAAGAAAGGCAGCTCGCTAAGTACCGCGTCTCACCGTCTGATGGCGCCACTATAGCAAGGGAAATTTACTATTGCTCAGTGCATTCTCGCAGGGGAAATTTATTTTCGTTTGGTACATTCTCAATTGAATCTTAATTCCCAGTACCGCTTAGTACATTCTTGCAAGGGAAATTTACTTTGGTACATTCCCAACAGAATCTTAATTTCCCTTCTAGTTCAAATTTGCGCGCTTGTTTAACTGAAAATATTTGCAAGTCATGAACATTTTCATATACAAGCTTCGCGCTAAATTTTATATTTAGATAGATTTAACTAATGTATATCAATTTAAAATTGTTTAAAAATATTTCTCATTTATATATGCATAAATAGAAAGAGATTTAGATAAACTAGCTGGATTATGATTAGTCTCCTAGGGTTATATTCTGAGCAATATATACTTAAACTAACTAAATAGTACGAAACGTCTTCATTTCATAAAGATGATTATAGGAATTTCGAGTGGAAATGTATTATTAGTGTTATATATTTGATGGTTAAAGCCTGAATAGCCTTGAAGGGATTGTAAATTATATAAAATTAAATGATTAAAAATCAATCTGCACTATATATCATGATCATATCATATGTGTATGTACATAGATATGTATGTGACATATTAATTTTACAGTAATTTAATTTGACTATACAAAAAAAATCATTTATATCATAAGTCTTATATAGGTACATATATACTGATCAATCTGATTGCTGCCGAAACTATTATGAAATATAAATGTTTCTTTCAAATCAATTTAAAATTTCTATTTAGCTACTTTTGTTTTTTATATATCTGCCTAAAATGATAAAACAGGAAATAGAAACTCTAATGCAAATAGATAAACGAGATAAAGACTCGGCAGTAGCAGGAGTAGCACAGTTTACAGTTAGGGTTCAGCTCTCCTAGAGGTAATATCATTATCAAGTATATATGCAGGCAGATCTTCACTTTATGGAGACCTTCTTCTCTCAGCCTGGCACTTGTCACATACCAATTGCCGCTACCCCTGATTGCCAGGCGCAGCCAGGCGGCACTCGAGCCGAGCAGTCTTTATTATTATTATTATAATTCCAGCAGATTTGATTTTGAAGCAAGAACTCTTAAGGAAAGAGGCAGCGTGGCTTGACATGCGTGGCCCGTATGAGTTCTTAAGTATCGATATCCGGCTCTCGGCTGCTTGGTTGTTATTGTTATGCGCGCTGAGGATATTCAATGAGGATGTTTCAGTTGGATTTTGCGCTTTATTCTTGACCGTCTGTAAAACGTGCGCCAAGCACGTTCCAAAATATGCCTTCTTCAGTAAAAATGACGAGAGATCGAAATCAGGTAGAGCCCGCCAGGCAGTCGGCCGGCCAGCAGAACTGCATAATTACCATTGGCCTTTGTTCGTCTCCGTCTTGGTCTTCGTCTTGAGCTGCGCCTGCGCAGGATGCGAGCTAAAACTTGAAATCAAACATTCATGGCGTCTTGCTGGCCAGTTGCCCAAAAATCAATTCGTGTCACATCGAGGCAATTGAATTACGTTTGTGATGCCGCCCGGTAACAGCTTATCGCAGGCAACATGAAAATGGCATCCTGTGTGCCGCTTCCGCTTGTTGCACACACATACACATAGAGAGCAAGGATGCCAGCACAGCTGCTGCAAGTGTTGCACGTTGCCATCTACAATTAATTGCCATGTGACAGAGTCAATAAATTGCATAAATTAATTTATGTGGAATTTTAATTGTCTGCTCAAAATTTAAATTTGGGAATTCCGAAATTTCCTAATATTTTGTTTTGATTTGGGAAATGCCAATGGTATTTGCCGTTGACATGCCCTTTTGGCATCTGCTCACCCACCTCGTGGCCCCCCGCGACCCTCGAGCCTCGACCACAAGCCGCAAGCAGTTGCAGCGTGTTGCACATAGCACATAACCTCACTCTTCATTGCGGATGTGGCAGCCAGAGAAACGTTCGTCTGTGTGTGTCCTTTTAACACAACTTTTGCAGCTTTATGTATGTCGGCATGTCTACTTCTTCTTCTTCTTGTTGCTGTTCCCTTTTGTTTGGCTTTTTATCGTGCGCCAACAATTTTGTACGGTTAGCAAAGGGAAGCTGCTAAGGCTTAACGGTACATAAACTTCTGGTTACATTTTGCTATTTCCTGCTGCTTAACTGTAACTGTATGTGTGTGTGTGTGTGTGTGTGTTTGTTTGTTTGTTTGTTGTTGCTGTTGCTAAATTAGCAGTTTATACATTTATGAGCAAACAAGAAAATCAACTCACAAATCACACTTTACTTTGATACCCTCGAGCTGTTGAGAAAGCGTTTAGAAGACATTTAACTCTATTGTGTTACAGCCAGAGGTAACAAAAATGAATTATTTTGTGATTAGTCAAGCGATTCTGCGCTGTTATTTATTCAAAAATCCTTTATATCGAATTGATGCAAGTTATCGATAGTCTTTAGCTGTTCGCTTAAGCAATACTGTTCTTTTGTACTAGTTCAGTTGCTGGGCAAGCAGGGATTATTTCAAACACTCAATTTCCCTCTATATTTCTTTAAGCAATATATATCGATATATTATTTTCAACTTTGAATTGTACCAGTTCTAGTTAAGCAGGGATTTTTTCAAACATTTAATTACCCTATATTCATTAAAAATGCCTTGTATCGTAATTGATTTGCCTTTTTGCTAAGCAATAATCGATATATTGTTTTCAAAATGTACCTGTTCTAGTTAGGCAGGGTTTTTTCTAAATAAACAATTTCCCTTTATTTCGAATTTATAAGCTGTCGATAGTCTCTTTCCGCAATATTAAGATATATTACATTTTGTAGTCTTAGTTCTTATATTAATTATTTTTTTAAATAATATTTTTTTAAATAATAAAGAAATAACAAAACCCATAAGTATTAGACTCTCAGTACTCCATCTTCTTACATGTCTCAGCATATAGAGGGTATCCCCTAGTCAGTCATTGAACCTATTCCTTTGCCATTTCCTTTTCTCTGCGATCTAAACTTTAATAAGCATTCAGCCAAGTGAAAAATTGTTTTGGTTAGCCGCACCCTGTGCACACATAGCACACGGCTAAGAAATATTATATAATATATAATATATATATATATATATATATATATATATATTTTTTTTTTCTTATCAAATGTCTTCCAAATATTTGAGCTTTACATTCGCACGTTTTCTTTACTTTTCTTTATTGGCAGCTAGATATTTGGTAGCAAAGCTGGCGCTTATTGCCGCTAAGCCCGCATGTCTCACCTTTTCACTTGCTTGGCATCCTTGTCCTTGTCACTTTCTCTCTCACTCGCTCGCTCACTCACTCACTCACTCAGTGCTCCACTCAATGCTCCACTCAATGCCATTTGCTGCAGCTGCGGCTCTATTTGCTCAACTACTTTTAAGTGCATTGCGAAAACGTTTATTTCCGGATTTTCACAGTTATTCAATGTTCCGGAGATGATGTGCAATTGCCGTTGCGGCGCTGTGCAGCTTCCACATCTATAGAAAGCAGCGCAAATATTTATTCAACAACACTTATAATGTGTGCACAAGTGTGGGATTTACCAACACTGTTATGCACCGCCAGTCGCCGTCGCCATTCGCAAAATTCCCTCTATTTGCATGCGTATTTCCAAGAGCAACATCAAGAAAATATTTTCCATTTATTTATTTAACATGCATTTAGCCAAACTATTTTCGTATGCATTTCTTTATGCTTTCCATTTGGTAACTCGAATTTTATATTCAATATTTTATAAAGTGGGAGCCACTTGAAATGCTTTTAATAAATTTATTAAAAGCCAGATTCAGTTGGGAATTTAAACAGTTTATTTTGTATACCAAATTTGTATAAAATAGAATCAAATAAATTTTTTAATATTTATTATATTTATTAATTATTTCTACAAATATTTTGTATAAAATATAATTATATTAATTTTAGCACAATATAAAATATTTAAAATCATTAAAAATATATTTATATTAATTATAATATAAAAAAATATTTCAATTAAATCTAAATAGTTTTTTTATTAATATTTTTATATTATTTTAAATTGAATATATTTTTATATATTTTATTTAATATAAAAATTAATATAAATATATTTATAATCACATACAAACTTGTATTTATTTTTTATATATTTTTAAATTTATTAATTATATTTTTTTAATATTAAATTAATATTATTTTTAAAATTTATTTTAATGGAAAAGTAATAACTTTCTCTGTGGTCTTCATCTCCTTCTTCGCTTGCCTCTCAGCAATCGATTGCTAATCAATTTAATTGGCTTGTCAACATCATCCCTATCAACTTTTTGATATATGATCAATTTCAATTATAGCTCAGGATGAAGTTGGCTCTTATAGAGCCAAGTTGTTAGCAGCTGCATGTGAGCAAACTCATTAGCATTAACGCAAAAGTTAAATTGTTCATAAATCTTGGAGGAGCCGAAAAAAGTTTCGATGCCGCCGCACAGCCTAGATGTAGGCAGCAACTTTTGTCACTTTTGCCAATTGAAACTTTGGCAATCTAAATTATGTGTGCCAGTTGGGCAATATACATATATATACAGTCGGCAATATATGTATATATACACATATATATGCCCATGTGAAGGGGCAAGTTAATATGAACTGGGGTTAACAAACTCTCGTAGGCTGTGCGGGCAACTCGAGCCAGATCAACTCGTCTACAAAGAGGCCAGAAATTGCTAAAAACAGAAATATTTAAAATATATAAGAATAAGCTTTTAAGATTTTGAGAGTATTTTTTGTGTTATGAATCAAAAAGTGTCTTGAAAGAAATACAATTCTTTATACCAATAGATGTATGAAACATCTAAGTCCGTTTAGTTTGATTTTGATATTGTTTATTATTAAATTTTTTGTAAATTATTAATATTATTTATTTATTTTTTATTATTTTTATTTTATTTATTTTATTTTTTTTTTCTAATTTTGTTTTCATTTTTATTATTATTTTTATTTATTTTTATTTTATTATTATGTTTCATTATTTATTATTTTTTTATTATAATTCTTTTCATTATTATTATTTTTTAACATTATTATGATTTTCTATTTTATTTAATAATTATTTTGTTTAATAAATACGCATTCAAATCTTATCCCTATAGTAAAATTTGAATGCAGATGACTAAGCTACTATGATTATCTGAAGTTATCGATAAGTTGAGGTCTTGCCCCTAGTGTTGTTAACGCTAATAAAAAGCTATTCCACATAGCATAGATTTATAATCCCGCTAGCTAGCCAAATTGGCAGCCCAACTCGAAGGCAATATCGTAATATATTATATAACAGCTTAACTTTCGCCCATAGTATATATTCTTTATACTTATAGTATGTAGTCTATAGGCCTACTTAGCTTTAGATAGTCCTAAATCCTAAATCAATATTAAATCGAAATTCTCTCTCTCTGCTTTCATGTCATTTGCAGTGTCACCGTGCCCGGCTATCAGGGCAATCTGCAGGCGGCTATCTCTCACAGCGCCGCTCTGGCCGCCTGGGAGCGGTTCGGGGTTGAGTTCATACTCACCTTTGTCGTGGTGCTCTGCTATTTCGTCTCCACGGATGCCATTAAGAAGTTCATGGGCAATTCGGCGTTTGCCATCGGCGCGGCATACAGCGCCTGTTGCTTTGTCTCGGTAAGTTTGACATTGATAATGATGCCTCAAGGAATGCTGCGAGCACAGAAATCCCGAGACTCGAGACTCGAGACGCGAAACGCGAGACTCGAGACTTGGGAAACGCACCTGCCGTTTGCGCATTTTTATGGTGCAAAAATCGCAGCATGACAGCCACTAGGTCCAGGCCCAGGCCCAGGCCCAAGCCCATGCCCAAGCCCAAACCCAGTCACAATCAACAAAAGGGACCGAGAAATTGGTCGAGATAATTAATTTAGCGCAAGTCAGGGTCGAGCGCGTCTCGAATCGCCGCTGTCCAGAAATTAAAAGCAAATATTTAGCCAGTTTTTTTCTTTTCCTTTTTCTCTTTTCGTTTTTCGTTTTTCCTGCTAAGCCGCACAATAAAAATGAAATTTATATTGATTTGAATTACGATTTCGAGCTGGCGATAATAACTGAACAACACGTAATCATAAACTGAATTTTAAACAATTTATTGAAGTGGAATTCGCTGAAGGCTTCGAGCCTGTTGAAGCTGCCTCAAGGATGGCCTTTAGACATTCCACTATCCTTATATAATTTCATAAAATCTTTTTTTTTTTTTAAAGAATATTTTAAATTAAAAATTACTATACTTAATGCTTGGAAAGTAGAAGTCGAATAGCTTAGTTAAAAAATGATTCAATATTAAAAGTATGCCAGATCGGGAGCTAGTCCATATACAAGATATATATATATATATTTTTTTTGAGATATATATTTACGTCTTTATAATTTAAAATTTAAAATTTTAATATTTTTTAGAAATATATTCAAAGCCGATTTTAAAGTCATTTTATATCTTTATTACTAGAGCTGGGCAACTGTCGATAGCATTATCGAGACTATCAAGCTTTTGAAGCTGCCTTCTAGAGGTGAAACTTCATCGACTATGCTGATATTACTATCGATAGCTCCCCATCTCTAGTTGTTACTGTGCAGCGCTAGGCGCTCAAAATGTAACCTATTCTATGGAATCATAGTCAGTTTAAAAATTAATTATAAATTATTTTCAAAGTGCGCAATGTGTGAAAATAATTTAAAATTGAAAATCTATTAAGCTTGGCTTGATATGACGGCATTTTGCTTTAACTAAGGCCTTCAGACTGCCTGAATGTGACTTGTCAGTATTTAAATATTACGGACAATAGCTTTATATTGATTCTGGTGTATTGATTACTTCGGATCCCCAACTCCAAAATAGCTCAGAGGGATCTAGCATAGATGGACATATATTGGCTTAGTAGAAACTTGGCTATTCTCGGCTCTAGTCAAGCCTAGACCTAGAAACAGAAATCCTTTATTCAAAGCTAGCCCTATGCCCATGCTTATGTCTTGCCCAGCTTCTGACTCTCCTGATCCTTCTATTCTGACAGCCTTCTAACGTGATCATTCTCGCTCCCTTGCAGATGCCCTACCTGAATCCGGCGCGCTCGTTGGGTCCTTCGTTTGTGCTGAACAAATGGGACAACCATTGGGTGTATTGGTTCGGTCCGCTCGTCGGGGGAATGGCCTCTGGCCTGGTCTACGAGCACATCTTCAGCTCGCGGCGCAGCGTGCGCCATGCCAAGGGCAGCATTGACAACGACTCCAGCTCCATACACTCCGAGGACGAGCTGAACTACGACATGGACATGGAGAAGCCGAACAAGTATCAGCAGGCGCAGGGCACCTATCCGCGTGGCCAGGCCAATGGGGCGGCTGCCGCAGCCGCCCAACACGCCGCTGCCAATATGCCGCCTATGGGCGTGGTAGGCGCTGGAGCGGGCAACTACTGTCAGAATCTGTACACAGCTCCGCCGCTCTCCTCCAAGTACGAGCAGCAGCAACAGCAGGAGCCGCTCTACGGCGGCACTCGGTCGCTCTACTGCCGCTCGCCCACGCTGACGCGCAGCAACCTGAACCGCTCGCAGTCGGTCTACGCCAAGAGCAACACGGCCATCAATCGCGACATAGTGCCACGTCCCGGACCACTGGTGCCCGCCCAGAGTCTCTATCCCATGCGCACGCAGCAGCAGCAGCAACAGCAACAACAGCAGCAGCAGCAGCAACATCACCAACAGGCAGTGACGGCGACGCAATCGTCGCATCTGCAGAATCAGAACGTGCAGAATCAGATGCAGCAGCGCACCGAGAGCATCTATGCCATGCGCGGCTCCATGCGCGGACAGCAGCAACCATTGCAGCAGCAGCAGCAACAACAGCAGCAGCAGCAGGCGCCAGTAGGCATGCAGCAGCAACAGTTGCAGCCACCGCAGCAGCAGCAGCACATGTCGGAGCCACAGGCGCAACCACAGGGCTTCCAGCCGGTCTACGGGTCACGCAACAATCCCACGCCCTTGGACGGCAATCACAAGTTCGAGCGTCGGGAGCAGCAGCAGCTCTATGGCATGACCGGTCCGCGCAATCGCGGCCAGTCGGCGCAGTCCGACGACAGCTCGTATGGGTCGTATCATGGGTCGGCAGTGACGCCGCCAGCGCGTCATCCCAGCGTGGAGCCCTCGCCGCCGCCGCCGCCCATGCTGATGTATGCGCCGCCGCCGCAGCCCAGCGCCGCGCATCCGCAGCCCATACGCACGCAGTCGGAGCGCAAGGTGAGCGCACCCGTCGTTGTCTCCCAGCCGGCTGCCTGTGCCGTCACCTACACCACCTCGCAGGTGCCCCCGACAATCACGACAACAACTGCACAGCAGCAACAGCACCAACAACAACAACAACAGCAGCAGCAGCAACAACAGATGATGATGCAGCAGCAACAGCAGCAGCAACAGGCACATCAGCAACATTATGGCATGTTGCCGTTGCGACCCAACTGAAAGCGGCTGTCGTGGGGCCCCGTAACGACGCCGCCGCCAACGATACACGCCGCCCTCGCGATCCACCCCACGGGCACCATGACCCTGCACAGCTGCAGCCTAGCCAAGCAGAGCAGTTTGTTTTAGCGCCCAGAGACGAGTAGTTCGGGCATCCAAAGGAAATGTAGCATTTAGTTAAAGAAAAAAACCCTCTTAAGTGCAGTTTAATTAGATATATATATCCGAGCTAGATATATATAGATATATATATTCCTAGAGATAGCAGACGGAACATAGCCACAATGTATTATTCACGTACGACGAGTAAGATGGAACTCATACCTAGCAACAGCAACAACGATTATCATAAGCACGCATACATATACAGATATAATCCATATAAACCCATATTTCATCTAACTATAACTCTATCCGTAAATCACATCAAATATTTTCCAGCCACTTAGAACTACATAATACTGTGTTTAACTCTCGCAAATCTCTCAAGTTTTCTTTATTTTTTACTCTTTTCATTTCATATTTCCTTATCCCTAAATCAGGCTTATATTTCAGTTAAATTCTCATTCGAATTATATATACCAACCTAGACTGAAACACATACTCCCCAATATATATCTCCAATTGTCCTTATTCAACACTAATATTTTATCTCAAATTTTTACGTTTTATATTAAGTTTTTTCTTTGATAGTATCTAAATGTATATATAGTATACATCTATGCAGATAAATATTGAATGTTAAATATTATCTCTAGCAGCTTAACCATATTTAGATGTAAATTTTAGGCTAAATAAGCTTCAAAGTCGGCATCTATATAGCACATAGCATAGGAAATATATTCATATATACACATAACTCTAACCATTAAATGCTTTGTATTAACTTTAAGTATTATAGTCTGAAAAAATTAAAAAAAAAAGATATAAATATATACATATATCGAATGCAAGAACTGTTCTGTAACCTAGAAAGAAATGTTGATCTAAATTAAATTCAATTTAGCGCTTGCTAAAAAAGTTTTCGACTTTTTTTCTTCACAAAGGGCGGGGGCTGGGGCCCACTGTCCATTAAAAGTAGATTAAGCTTGCCCAGCCTCTAAAATATTTCCCGCATATTTAAATGTTAACAGTCGAAAGTACCTGGCTGAATAAATGTCCTTTTTGCTGTGCTGCACAAAGCGGGAAATAATAGTGATGCACTTTGCAGTAGTTATCGGTAAAAAAGTACCTCACTAAGCACTAAGTGGGAAATAATCGTTGATTGATGGAAGCACTTTTCAACACTCTTTCGAAAGTTCTACAGCGCTTCTTTTGTAATTGCGTGCGTTGACAGTAGCTGTTGGAAAAGTCTTCCTGTCTTCCTGTCTTCTTTCGAGTGTTGAGTTCGTTTTAAGCCATGCAGAGGTGTGTTTATAAATCGAGATCGGACCCTTGCCCAACGGGATTGTCCCCAAAGGGATGGTGCATCAGAATATCCATCGCATCGTCGACGCCAACAATTTTTGGGAAACGCCTGAAACTTGTCCAGATCAAGAACCCGACCTACACGTGCAGCTCACTGGCGAAACCGAATTTTATGGCGCATACCGCACCGTTTGGCCTGCTAGATGGACACTTTGCATACAACAAAATAAAAGCAGCCGATTGGAATACACTTAAATTGTTGGAATATCTGCGTATAGCCAAGGAGCTGTACCACCTCTCCGACTGCGATGCGTTGCATGTGCTGGGCTTCTTTAAGAACAATTTCATGGAAGCCATTCGCCATCTGTACTTCGAGAGCGACGCATCGGTGATGGTTTTGGATTTCGATTCGCCCTGGCGAATAGGCTGCAAGTCCATAAAGGAGCTGCCCACCATGGAGGAGTTCACGACCCAAACGTTCTTCACGAACTACAATCAGTTGTTCATCGTCAACCCGAATATTCTGACCAATATATTGCCACAACAGTCGCTGGCCGAGCAGTACCCCGGCCGCTATTTTCGCATCCAGCGCACAGGCAATCGCGACCAAATCATCTGGGTGGGCTGCATGATGCCCAGCGAGCACAAACCCATTGAGGTCACAGCGCTGCTGTTGCCCTCCTTCGACAAGAGGGAGCTGGATGGCTGCACCCAGCTCATGGACGAGCTGGAGCAATATTTGTCACCTCTCATCCAGGCCAGCAAATCTTGGCCTGAGCCCGCACAGAAGCCGCAGCCAATCGACGTTTTCATGAAAGTAATAAACTCGTGGATAGCCAACATAAAGCTGCTGGTTAGGGAATATCTCCTCAAAAACAAAGTCCCACGGGATGTTATTGATGATCTAATAAGCCGCTACGAAATACTTTACTGACACGAACAGACTTCCTTTTTTTTGTGTAAACAAACACTTTCCTTAAAATAATATATTATCTTATTTGAAAAACAAAATCAAAATGTTTCTTTTTATTTGAATTTTATTTGTAGAAATTGAACATTTTTTTTTTACATTTTTTATTTTCAGATTTAAATTGATATAATTACAAAATTCAAAATACGATTACAATAAAAAAATCGGTTATTACAGCTCTTGATGAAGAGGCACAATAATTGATTTGGCGAGTAAGGATATATGTGTCAGCTTTTGACATTCTCAAATAAATTATTTGGAAAGGGATATCTGTATTGAAATAAATTTGCAAACATATAAAATTTATATATGTATAAATATATAAAATGGTATAATATGTAAATATGCAAAAATAAAAAAAAATTATTTTTTTTCAGATATATAATTTGAGTATAAATTATACAATATTATACTAAACATATAGAATGTTCAAAAAATCAATTAAAATTTGTTGTTTACAATTTTTGAACTGTGTAAAATGTATAAATGTTTGCTTTTTAAATAAGAGTATAAAATGTAAATTTAAAAAATTAAAAGAATATTGAAAACTCAATTCAACTCCACTTCAAAAAAATTACAAGTTAAAGCGTTGCTTTTTTGTAAAATAAAAAAAAATAGTTTTAAACAATTTGAGATATATCTATCTAGATATCATCGCAATTATCAGCTCTAACGCTTTCCACGTCCGACATATCGCTCAGGTCGTCCGATGACCAACAGTCGCCATCGTCTTCATTCTCGACATATTGATTGCGATAGTAACGCATCCAATTTATGCGGCCCAAGTCCGTCGGGGGATTCTGGGCGCGCTCCGTGTCGTAGACCAGCCAGTGGCAATTCTTCTGCGCGTACAAGGAGTTCAGCAAACTGGGCCAGTAGACATTGAGGCTAAGCTTGGCCAGCTTAACGTGCAGCTGATAGCCATGCTGCTGCTGTGATATTATCTTCACCTCACCCAGCAGATTCAGGATGCAGCGTTGAGGTGGCGTCATCTCCGTCACCTGATAGAAGATCACATTATCCTTAAGCTCGAGCTGATATTGGGGCACTTGCTGCTCGAAGATGAGCTCCAGCTGCGTCAGAGTCTGATGCCAGCGCACCTTCGGACGCACTGCACTGTTAGCGATAGTGGCGCAACTCAACGCACTGGCCACCTTTTCCGTTGACAACGGCTGCTTGGTCTCCGGAAATACGTGGGTCTTCTTTGGCGGCTTTGGCTTCCTTGGCTGATCGTCTGCGTCCTCCGGTGACAGCAGTGTTTGCAACAGGGTTTTGGCGCTATCCACAGTGTCTTCATCATCCGAGTAGAGTTCATGCAGCAGCAACTCCATAAATTGCATAAATGCTTCGTGTGGATCATTGAGCTCTTCCGTTGGCTCCTCTTGAGCTGGTTCAGCCTTCTCCTCAGATTCTTCAGACTTGACTTCCTCGTTATTTATTTTAGTGTCCTTTTCGGATTCAAGGGTTTCATTCCGGATTTCATCTACGGAATCTGAATCGGAATGAGATTCGCATCTCTCGACGTTCTCTTCACCGTTTATTTCTTCAATGACACAAGACTCGAAACTCTCATTCAGTGAATCTCTGTCTGACGCCTCTCCCTTATCCAATGGCTCCTCTTCCTCGTCTTCTTCTTCGGTTAGTTCACCCCTTGAAATGCCCATCTCGTCTCTGAATAGCGCTCGCTCTTTGTACACCGCCGCATGCAGCTTGTGAAAGTTGTCTATGCTCTGCTCATTCCGCTTGGCGTAGTTCCGATTAATCAGCTCATCGTGCACTTGGGTGGCCAATACGCTGGTTTGCATGGTGGGACAATCCTGGAACACCGCCACGTCCTTCGTGTAGAATACATCGAACATGACAAAATCCAGGGTGAACTGCAAATGCTGATTATCACTCAGGTGGCTCAGCAGCTCGGTGACACACTTGTCGGCGTCCTTATGCCAGCCGCCTTCGCCTATGAGCGGCATCAGTCCATAAATTCGAACGTCCATGGCCAATGGCGGATCCACGGCGAAACGCTCATCACACTCCAAGAGCTCAGACGGCGGCACCTTCAGCAACTCCGTGCCCTCGTCCATTTGCTGCACTGTGATCAGGCGCTTGTTGCTCACATCCACAACACGAACCCGCTGATATTTGATAAGACGACGCAGCACGCATATGTCGGAGATGTTCAGCGTTTGCTTGGGTCGACGATTTCGCGGATCGCCCAGGTGCACGAAGAGCGCAGTGCTCAGCTTACGCAGCGCAGTTACATTCGGGACATCTTCCCAGACATCGCTGTCATCGCTCTTGAAGCTGACGGGCATGATGGCGAAGTGCACCGGGTCGTAGACCTTGATTACGTTGCCGCGCACCACAGTGCCCGACTGCCACATAGCAGTCTGCTCTGGCCGCAGGAAATCCGCACGGATGGGAATGTGCCTCTGGCGGCAATACAGCTGCACGCACTCGCCGTTGCTCAGCATGTCGGAGCAGGGCTGGCGGAACTGATCTGTTTGCTGGCGACAACTGGCCACAATTTTGTGTATGTCGTCCCTCAGCTTAATGTCGTGAGCTGCGAGGAACTGCACCAGCCGCGGCAATTCCTGGCTGTTGGTCTCGTCCAGAATTATTAAGGAAACGATATTCGTGCCCAAGTTCTCTGACTTCAAACGGTTGTTGATATTATCGCTCAACACGTGAAAGCGATACGTGAACTTTGACCAGGAATCAGGCAGACTATAGTGAATCAGCAGCTCGAAGTTTCCGGAGGACGGCAGCGTCTGCTGCGCTGCATCCGTAACCAGCAGCAACTGTTGTTCTTGCTGAAAGTACAATTATGGAATATATATTAAGGAACAGTTAGATCTCGTCACTCACCGGCTTAGCCCCATCAGCGGAGCCAATGCAGTCGTAGCCCGCCGCTGTCAACTCCTTCCGTAGAACAGCCAACTCCTGCTCGTGCTTGCAGTAAATAATTGTGCGTTTCTTCCGGGGATTCTGCTCAGTGAAATACTCGAGCAGCCGCCCGACCTTCATGTCGCTGCGCAACATGGCCACATTCAGCTTTATGTTGCCGTAAACAGCTGCCTCCAGGAAGTCGCCGAAGAGCAGCAGAGGCTTGTGGCCAAAGCGCTTTACCAGATCGATGAAGACCATTCCGTGCCACTGCTGAGCGATGAGCACTAGTTGCAGCCGAAACTTGGAAATGCTTTGGAACAGCTGAATCAGTTTGTTGAGCAATTGGGGCTGCGCAGCTCTTATCCGATCGTAGTCATCGATAATGAAGTGCTTGAGGCGACGCGGATCAAACAGCTGCATTTCGTTCTGCAGCAGCTCCTTCAGGTGGGTGGGCGTCGTGATCAGAATGCCGCAGGAGTTGAGCAGTCGCAGCTGCAGCTCCTGCGTGGAATGGGCATGTGTGTTGACCACCTTTATGTTCTTCGTCTTGTAGGCAGTCATCAGATGGCTGCACTGATTGAACAGTGACTGGGCATTGGCTACCGAGTCTGCTAGGAGCAGAGCCGAGGGACCCAGATTGGGGCCATTGCCCTGGGAGCGCATCGAGCGCAGCACCTGCGAACACAACGTGGGCAAATAGCACCAGGAGCGACCGTTACCAATGCGGTCCACCAGCACCAGCGAGTTACCCTTCATCACATGCGGCCAGGCGTAGCGCTGCAGGGCCAGCGAAGGCTTCACATTCATTTGCCACATGGCGAACACCACGTCCTTACAGAGCGGCAGGTCGTTTAAGCTGTGAATAGGCTTCACTGTGATGTTGCTGTGTGCCAGCACCTTACACTCCCTGCCGTCCACTTCCGAGATTGAGCATTCGGGTAAGGTATTCGGCTTAGCAGGCAAACGATATTCGTTATAGATGCGTTCCAGCTGATCCGCATTGCATGTTGAAGGAGCTGCACTCGTCTTTAAGGACTTTTCTTCGGACTTTTCTGGGAAGCTCTTTAAGCCCTTATCCCCTTTATCCGGGGTAAGCACTGAAGACTGTTTTTGGTTATTCTTAATTATTTCCGCTTTGAATGCGTTGTTTTCGTGTTTATCCGCTAAGTTTGAACCTTGGCCGACATTCGAGAACTCCTTTTTTATACATGGATCAGAGGAGGCTTTCGGTTTATACGTTGAAGTCTGAGCATAAGTGGTCTTATTTGATTCGATTTTGGGTTTATCCGGGTTACTTGATACGTGATCAGCTTGATTGTTCTTCAAGGATTTTTTCTTATCTGAATTAGAGGTGGCTTTCGGTTTACGACTTGAAGACTGCTGTTTAGTAATCTTCAAAGATTCTGTCTTGGATACGAATTTAACCTGATTGTTTGATACGTGCTCATTTTTAATGGTTTTCAAGGATTCCACTTTCTTATCTGAATCAGAAGTGCCTTCTAGTTTATCCGCTTTATGGGCTGAAGACTGCTCTTTAGTAATCTTTACAGATTCCTTTTCGGATCCGGGTTTATCCTGATTGTTTGCCTTTAAATATTCCACTTTCTTATGAACATCAGAGGTGCCTTCTAGTTTATCCGGTTTACGCTGATCGTGAGTAATCTGCATAGGGCCCGCATTCGATCCACGTTTATCCGGCTTGCTTGACAATTGCTTATGTTTGCCGGTCTGCAAAGATTCCGTTTTTAAATGTGAAATACAGATGTGCTTCAGTTTATCCGGATTATGTACGGTCTTTATGTCTTTCATTCCCTTGGATGGTAAAGTCTGACATTGAATTGTTTTCATTGTCTCTGTTTTTAAGGAATCCATCTTCACTGGGTTTGGATGAGGAGTCTTCAATAATTCGTTTTCAGTTATATTTTCCAACTTAGCTGGCTTGGGAGGCAAATACCGATACAAGGAGAAACGATTTGTGCCAGCTTTCACAAGATGAAATGTCTTGTTAGCCAAGGGTTTGACACACTCCTTTTTGACTTCAACCTGGTTATCCGGAATCTCTTCGATTGTATCCAGAGAGTTGGTCTCGTGTTTAGCTTCATTCGCACTTGTGCCTACTTCAACTGTTAACGGCTTTTCAGTCTTTGATTCCTCCGACTTCTGTTCGAGCTTGTTTTCCACCAACTTTTGCGAATTGGGCCGCCTGTAATATTCCAGAACATTGCGCCTATTCCTTCCGTTGAAAGTCGTTTTTTGTTCCGATGAATCGAAACTATCCGTGGAGCAGTTGCTGCTGCTTGAGATGCTCGGATTGTTCAAGTTGCTCGAGTTTCTTAGGTTGATGCCGCGATTCAGCGCCGTCTCCACTACGAGGTCGCTGCTGCTCTTGACTTTGCTGAAACGTTTCGCTGAACTGGGTATCTCAGGCGCTGTCCGGCACCGGATCAGGGAATCCAGTCGACCCAGCTGCTTTGATGGCGAGGTGAGATTGCGCGCCTTATTGCCGAATCTGTGAAAGCCATTCTTAAAAATCGAGTCCAGATAGTTCTGCTTCTGCTCGCTAGTCAAAGGGCTTGGACTCGGCTTACAGCTGGCACGCCATTCCCCCTTCGACATCTTAACACGCTTCATCAGTCTAAGTATGGTTAAGACACGGTAGCTGGGCTTAATATCTGGATCGTTCAATTCGGCAAATTCCATTTCATATTCCACGCTGGGAATTTGGACAGACATCATGCTGGCCTCGGTGCCTTCCAGGCGAGCACATTGCTTATTCACCAGATAGGCAGCCGCATCTACGGGCGGCTCGCCTATCAGCAGCTGACCAAAGTTGTGCTGCTTCTCGTTGCGATGCTGAACATTGAAGATCAGACACTGTGCCTCTTCAAAGCGCTTTTCCAGCAATCGCACCGCCATCTTGGACCACTCGCTGCCCGGGCGCGGCACAACGCCGGCTACGCCACCCCATTGCATCTTGACGAACAAGTGACTGAGCTGCTCCGGCAGCTGCCACAAATCCTTCGTTCGGCAGTTGATGGTGAAGCCATAGTCCATGGCCCACACCAGATACTCCTCATCAGCCTGGCAAACAAGGATGCGTCCCCGCAACAGTTTCTGGACACGCAACGGGTTAAATCGCACAATGACATACTTATCCGGCGCATACTTCGTAAGCTGGTTGTCCGGACGGCAATGATCCGACAAACGCGACTCCACATAGTTCACATTGCCGCCGCCCAGTTTCAGCTGACGCAAGCTCGTGTAGGAGAACAAGTGCGGATTCACATAGTAGGTTATCAGAATGGAGTCCTTTTTCACGCTTTGGTCTGGCTCCTTGTGCTCCTCCATTTCCGCTGGCCTCGCTTAAACTGTTCGGAGCAAAAGATTTATTTATATTACGTAAAGTTTATATATATATATATATATATATATATATATATATATATATATATATATATATATATATATATATATATATATATATATATATAAATATATATATATAAATACATATATATTTGTATATATACATATGTATATACAAGAAATTAGTAGCCAAAGCTTAAAGTTCAAATCATTCTGCACTAGAGACTCGAAGAGAATTATTCATGTGGAAACTTCTCTGATTTCGGTGCTAGACAAAGTTTTCCGTAGGCCAAATATATATATATATATGTATATGCATATATTTGTATATACAGTAAAAGCTTTAATTGAGAAGAGCATCGTAGGGGGAGAGACTGTTTTCTAAGCTACTTATAAATGTGAGTTATTTAGGTTAGCGAAACAATATTTAAGATCTTTTAGATGTCTCCCATGCCTCGTTTCAAATTGAAGTGTATAAATAGATTAAACAAAATGCGTAAATAAAAAAATTTTTATAGCGTTTTGCAATGGGGTGATTACTTATTTTTGCAAGCTGTAATATATCCTTAAAAATTACTTCAAGCTTTAGTCTTGCTTCTGAAATTTCTTAGAAATGAGAAAAAATACATAAATGCTTGCAGAATTGTTGCACATTGTCTGAGCATTTTACGTCGTATCAAAGCTTTCTATACGATTAAACAAAATACTGGTAGGGAATATGCTGAAACATAGAAGAGCGAGAATATTTTATTCTAGGAATAGTCTAAAATATCTTGAATTCACAGAAGCGAGACAATTTCCATTGTTTTCTATACGAATGTGCGAATATACTTATTATTGAAAACAATATATAGAATATTCGATAAAAACTCTATTAAAGAAAATATATATAGATTTCTAGTACAATCACTTCTAAGGGGGCGTCTCCTTAAGTCTTCTACTCAGTTACATTAAGTTTGTCTAAGTACTGAGAATATTTCGAATTACATTCCACTCACTCTCTCTTACTCTATCTTCGCTTTTCTCTCTCTCTCACTCTCTCTCTCTCTCTCTCTCTGTTTCAACTGTGCATTCTCCTTTATAAATAAAACGACTTCTGTAAATACTGGGAATAGTTAGTCATTTTTTCCACTGTCTCTGCGCTCCCTCTCTCTCTCTACTATTTACCCTCTTGTATAAATAAAGCAGCTCGCCCTTAGCCCAATTTAAGGTTATTTTGTGCTTTTAAGCAACTTTTGCTAATTGAATTTTAAACAAAGCTGCAGCCGCGCACTTTAAACTGTGCTGAAAGGGGTTAACTGAAGTGCCAAAAGCCGCAACTGGGCGCATCGAGAGAGGAGGTCCTTGTGCCTATTTGCCACTTGTTTGTGCCGCGCTGAAAGCGCAATTTGCCACAGCGGGCGGCCAGCTGAAATCATTGTTGTATTAACGCATTCGCTGCGATTGTAAAACGGTAAAACGTTGAAACTTGGCCCATTGTGGCACAGTTATTGACTCGAGCTATAGCTGCTGTTGGGGAGAGTTTAATGAACTGAGAAGTTAGCTGTAGTTACTTAATATACTATATACTATATCTGCCATTACACATACAGCCATATATACATACATATATTAGCATAATCAGTTAACAGCTGCATTTGACCATGAACATGGGCCCAAAGCCGAGACAATGCGCAAAGCGATTAGCTTCTGAGAGCCAATGCAACTGTCTGCCGCACACTCACCCTTCCTCTTCCCCCTCCCCTTGACAACTAACCGCATGGTGCTAGTAAAAAAATAAATCTCTAATTTATCATAGAAAACATCTCATAAGTGCAACGATATCCGGATAATATGCAAATCTGAAGCCAGCGCTTCGGGGGTTGGCAGATCAATCAAATCGCGACCATTGAAGCACACGAACCTAACCTAATTTGAACAAAAAATCATATAAAGGGTATGAAAAGGGACTTACTTCGCTTAATTTGATCGGACACACACTGCTGAATTCACCAGAAGTTGATATAGTAAACTGTATTTAATACAAACTGAAGATTGTAATGAATTTTCACTTTTGAGCAATTCAAAAAAAGCAATATGCGAGCAGGACGTACGAGCTGTCAATAGAAAAAGAAAAGCATGTGCTTTGGGAGAGCTAAAGATAACTATTGGGAGCAAAATATTTATCGATTTGAAAATTGATACTATAATAAAGCCCATCTCTAACGAACGCACACACACAAATGCACAAAAAAAGTTCATAACGGCGTTTGAAAATGCACATAAACTTTACCTGGCACTGTTAATTTGATCAGCGTGAATCCGCCAAGAGCTGTTATAGTAAATATTTAACAAGAAATTGATATTATACGGAGTAAACGTTTCGGTGCAGTTGAGAATAAAAAGGAAATACTCCTTGTGGCCGTAGAAGCAGTCAACCACGTGAATGTAACTATCAAAAGCACAATAATCATCGATTCAACAACTGCCAGGCACATAAAGCCCATCTCTAACGCACGCACACACTCGCAAATGTACACAAAATTTATAACGGCGTTTGAAAATTCACATCATTACCTGGCACTGGCACTGTTAACTTGATCACACTGAATCCGCCAGGAGTTGTTATAGTAAATATTGAACAAGAAATTATTATTACACGGAATTTATGTTTTGTTACAACTGGAGAAGGATGCTCGATCTGCTGCCTAGTCAAGCAAGCGCTGTGACAACATAGAGAAGAGCGATGAATACATCGCTTCGTCTATTGCCATTCAAATAAGTCCATCTCTAGCTAGCACACACACTTGCAAATGTAAACAAAACTTATAACGGCGTCGGAAAAAATCACACTATCAGCATTTTCAGGCGCTGTGCATAAACAAAGAGAGAATGTATTTTGAGTAAATTGCTAAGCTACGCTCACGCCTGTTAGAGATAAGAAAATTTTATGGAACATTTATATATTTTATATACTATTTTGTACTCACCAAAAAATATGAAATGCTTAGAGCGAACACTTATTTGCGTAGATTCAAAAGTCATTTGCCAATACTAAGTCAAGTGAGCTGCACGGCATTTCACAACCCTAGAAATTAGTGCTTTAAAGCAAACACTGAACAGGAGAATACAGTTACAGGCAATAAGAATTTCATAACAGTACGAACACGTTGGAATTAGAAGTTTAGCATAATACTTTTCCTTTTTTTCGTTACTCGAAGATCGGAAGCGCGATACGAGCCATAAGCGATCGACTGAGCGACTGTTTCACTGTTTATGCCTGGCTGCCAGATTCATAAATTGCCCAGCAATAAGTACACACACACACACAGGCCGACATGCAGAAATCGTAGCTCATGTTTGTGTGTGTATGAGTGTATCTTAGCTTGAACATATAAATGCTTATGCAGTGTGTGCGTGTGTGTGTGTGTCAAGTGTCGCATTTCGTTTTTGGGCAGGCAATTGATAAAAAGATTCTGATTTGAGATGTTCAAAGTGTTGAGGTTTTTGTTTTTAGTCAGCCGTGGAATGTAAAGAGTGATGAAGACATTGGAGATTGAATGTGAAATGTGAATAGAATTAGTTTTGTTAGTGTAAACCAAATATTTGAGATTATTTGCAGTGTGTTATATCAAAGAGGAGTTGGTGCATGATCTCTCTTTTCTAATTCTCAGTGAGCTGCGGCCATGGATTCATATATTTACATATATGTATGCAGGGTACATATATGTATGTAGTGTGCACGTGTGTGTACGTACGAATGTAAGCAGCTTAGACGTGTGTGTATGCAATGTACATCTATGTATATACATACATACGTATGCATGCAGTGTATATGTGTGTGTTTATTGCCTGCAGTATTTTTCTGTGACGAAAATAATGTATTGGTATTCAATATTTTTTAGTTTTTATTCAAATAATATTTCGTTTATTCTTTTAATAATTAAATATACATATGTGTATACATACATTTGATATATGTTCATACATATTTACTCTTATAAATCATTTGCAATCTGAACCTGCACCGCAGCGCCCGCATCACTTCCAACCCTTTACCTATTTTTTTTTGGCTAATTTCTGAACAAAGTGTGAACAATTTATTTGACCTCAAAAAAGTTGCGAGTTTTTATATTTTTTTTTACCCCTTTTTCCCATTTTTTTTGGTGCCCTTTGCAACTTTCACTGTTACATTTCCTCCTCTTCATTTTTTGCTTGCTTTCCATCGCCTATAAAAAAGTTGTACGCCACTGGGTCGCTGCTGTCGTCTATCATCGTGTGTGCCCCCACCCCTGTATCCTATGTCCTTTACTCCTTTTTTATTTGATTGTTTCATATTTATGAGGATTATGCTTTAGTGCTGCTGCATGCCGACTGCTTCGGCAAGTGGCTGCTGGGCTACGTGCGGTAATTTATCTTGCGGTTAAGGACTCTCGGCTGCTGGCCCTAAGTGAAAGGATTCGCATTGTGTGCGCTTGAATGGCGAAAGGGGCGGAAGATCGTACGCACAAGATAAACAGCAATTGTGGATGAGGTCAGTTGCTAACGGACTCAATTGAATCGTAACATTTGCCATGCGCTTTGCCAAACGTTTATTTAAACAAATCAGGCCGCACGGGTTAAAAGCCATTGTGAATGGAAATGGTTGGAGGGCGAGTCTGAATGTGTGTGTGTGTGTGTGTGTGTGTGTGTGTGTGTGTGTGTGTGTGTGTGTGTGTGTGTTATGTGTGTGTGTGTGCGCGTAGAGTTGGCACGCGTTTGTGTTTATTTTGCAAATCTTTGAGCCGTTCGATTTCTTTTTTGGCAAACACGCAGGCTGCGCTAAATTAATATTTATGCAATTTGTGCATTAAAGAGTTTATATTTGCACATTTAATGCTGGCAGATGCTGAATCCAAACAAATGAAATCGACAAAAACTATCCAGCCAAGCTACTTAAATACATAAAACCCCTCATTTAATTTATTATATTTAAAAAGTAATTTGAACTTTAATTGTAATTCATATTTGTTTAAAATCACAATTTACACAATTGGATTTAAAAAATACCCTTTCAGCCGGTCATACTTTTGTTTACATTTTTACCTAGAGGCCTGCCAACTTGCTTTGCTGAAAATTTCCTAAATAATCGATAAGCTCGCGCATCACATGTCGAACGCCATTTTTGTTTTCGATAATAGTTCTTATCGACATACACAAAGCGCATCACATACAAAGACACAAAAAAAATAAGCAGGCTGCATACGAAAAATTAAGAAAATTAATTAAGCGCTGCTTACGACGAGTTTGTGCTAAAGCAAATAAACAATATTTTTTTGTGTGTGTCGTCCCAACAACAGCAGCAAAATAACCAAGTTCAATATACGCCTAGAGAACATCATGTCGAAAAATAAAAAATTGTCGCTATCGGGCGACTCAACAGAGAAATTTATCTACAAGCCCAAGGACTTAATATGGTAAGACTGCTTAGCCAAAAACAAAATGTTTTACAGTGCTCAAAGTGTACATGTAGACCATTTCAAATAATTTCTAATTTGTGCTCGATTTGTTGCAAGAAAATCAAGTGAAACCGTACATAACCTCAATTACCGCTGTGTTGGGCAAGCGTAAAATAATTGGAAAAAATACAATTGGTTCATAATTAGGCAAATAAGGCACAGCATGAAATACAGTTATGTTCTTTTTTCTCTCTAAACACCCCACACACGACTTCGTTGCCGAAGTTTGCTGTTGCAGCAAACGTCGACGTCGCTGCGTTGGCGCTTTTTTCGCGCGCGCGCGCGCCCAATTTTGTAGTTATTGATATGAAGAGAAAAAAACATTTGATATACATATGATGAACTTGACTAAAATGTACATTTTTATTTATGTTGCAGGGCCAAAATGAAGGGCTTCACTCCATGGCCGGGAATGGTAAGCGAAATGTTTATGCTGCTGCTGCCGCCGACGGCGACGCCGCTGCCTCTGTCGCTGCCGTGTTTGTTTTCGACTGTACTTTTTTTTTCATGCAGCAGCGACGGCAGAGGCGTCGTACGTCGAGCACTGCGGCCACTGTTGCTGCTGTCGACGTCATAACGCATTTACACGCTTCAATATTTGTTGTAAATCCGAGTTGTATCAACAGCGTGCGTATTTGCCCTGTCTTTGGCTTTAAAATATCACAGCTTTCTACTGTGTGTGTGTACAGCTGCATAATGAACGAAAAAGAAAATAATAGAAGAGAAGCGAACACAGTGAACTTTGCATTGATGTGTGCGAGTGCGTGCGGGCGTGCGTGTGTTATGGCGAAAAGACGAAAAGCTCTTGTGTATATATTTAAGTTTTTGTTTTTAATTGCTTGAACCACTTTGTTGCAGATTGTGGAGCCGCCGCTAGATCTGCTCACACAGCAGCGACGCGCCAATACGAAATGTGTGTTCTTCTTTGGCTCGCGCAACTTGTAAGTAAATCAAGTGCAATAACCTAACCGAAAATATCATAATCATCTGTGTGTGTATATATATACGATTAGCGCTTGGATTGAGGAGCACAATATCAAGCCGTTTGAGGGACCGTGGAAGGATGAACTGGCTAAGGTTAGCAAGCCGGCTGCCTTTAGGCACGCCATGGCCGACATTGATAAATATTTGGAGAATCCGGCCGAGATTGATGGTCAAATCGACGAGAGCTGTGGCATGGGCAATCATACCACAGAAGCAGACTTTGACAAGATTCGCGACGGTCTGGACAGCGATGAGAATCCCGAAACTGAAGCTGATGGCAACAATGGTGTTGTGCCTCATGTGGTTGGAAGTCCCGATGAATCGGATGGTTTGGCCCCAACTGGCGAAAACAATGCAAACTCGGGCACTTCCCCAGCTGTGACGCCCACAGCCAAGGCTCAAGCGAAACGCACACCCAAAGCTAAATCCAGTGCTGCTGTCGCCGTCAGCGGCAAGCAGGCGAGCAAAGCCGCCTCGGCCAAATCAGCTGCGCAAAAGCGACGCATCTCGGCACAACACACACCCACCGGTGCAAGTAGTGCTAAGCGTGGCAGACGCGCTGCGTCCGGCGAAGCGGATCACTATGAGAGCCCAATTGGGGATTACGATGGCGCTAGCTCGTCATCACTGGCGGCACGAGCACGCATTGACACAGACGCCTTCTTGGGCACACTAACAAAGCGCACACCGAACGCAATTGCGCTGCTGGATAGACCGGTTGTCACACGGCCAGAGACACAGGCCATTGACATGAATTCGCGCTCCAATACGCTGGCTGAGCGCGATATTGTGCCCTCTGAGCAGACCTTTGGCTTCCTCGGCCTGGGCATGATGGGATCGACCATTGTCAAGGACTTGATCTATACAAAACACAAGGTTGTGGTCTGGAACCGCACCATTGATAAGGTGAGTGACCTTTGCACCGCCACAAAAAATACAAAAAATGTACTAATCTTTATAATTTTCAGTGTCAGCCATTTGTGGATGCTGGCGCTGAGGTTAAGGACACGCCCATGGATGTGGTTGAGGCAGCGGACATCATATTCTGCTGTGTCTCAGACCCCAAGGGTGCCAAAGATGTAAGTGGCATTAATCTGGAGTATTCATATTAAATATATATCATAACTAATTTATTGAATTAAAATTTGTTCATTCAGCTCGTATTTGGCAACTGTGGCGTCCTGCAGTTGAAGGATCTGCGTAATAAGGCATACGTAGAAATGTCAACAATTGATCCGGAGACATCAATGGACATTGGAGAGGGCATAAAGCAATGTAATGGCCGGTATTTGGAGGCACAAATCCATGGATCACGACAAGAGGCCGCTGATGGCATGCTGATCATCTTGGCCGGCGGTGATCGCACAGTGTTTGAGGAGTGCCATTCCTGCTTCAAAACTATAGCCAAGAACACCTTCTTCTTGGGCAGTAAGTTGAGCACGCTAATAGAGCACTTCAATTCAGTCTGAACCGTACACTAAACTTGACTAATCGTTCTTTTCTAGCAGATGTCGGCAATGCCTGTAAAGTGAACCTCATTTTGCAAACAATTCTGGGCGTCAGTCTCGTCGGCCTGGCAGAGGCGTTAGCTTTGGGTGCGTAGATTCGTTTATTATATTACGAAACAAAATATTAATTAATATTATTTGCTTTTATAGCTGATCGTTTTTCCATTTCGTTAAACGACATCATAGACATATTTGACTTAACTTCTATGAAATCGCCGTTGCTACTTGCTAAGGGCAAGGGTAAGTCTTATCACAACTATAAAGTAGACTAGATTTAGAAGTAATTAAAAAGTGCAAAAACGCTTAGAAAAACTTAGAATAACAGCTCATATTATATTTCTTATATCTCATTCTTTTGGGAGTCAGAAATTAGACATGAAAGTAAAAATGTATTATATTTATATACAGAATTGAGTGAATATAACTTATAGTATTTCGTTTCTGATATAAGTATAAGTTAATTTAATTCAGTTGATTAAGAGAAGCTAATGATATTCGCTGTACTCATTAATATGTATTTAATCCTCTACCAATATTTAGGGTTATATACTCTTAGATCATATTTTATGTGTATCGATAAATAGAATATAATTTATAATATAGATGAATGGAATATAATATATATTATAGATAAACGGACAGAATTCCGCAGCAAAATTTGTACTTTAACATTTAATTTAGAATTATTCTATAAAATATGTTTGTAATATAATTTCTTTTGGTTTTTTAGAAATGGCCAAGGGCGACTTCAATCCGCAGCAACCGTTAAGTCATATGCAGCGAGACTTGCGCCTGGTGCTCAACATGGCTGAGAATTTGGACCAGTCAATGCCAGTGACGAGCATTACAAATGAGGTGTTTAAGCATACAAAACGCTTGGGGTACAGCGAGCACGATTCTAGTGCTGTATTCGTAAGATCCAGATTTTAACATTTAGTTAACACGACTACCATTTAAACTATACTTTATCATTTAGTTTAAAAAGTACATCAAACAAACAAACAAACGAAACACACATACATTTAAACACACACACGTACACACATACAGACACGCACGCACTCACATTTTAAGTCGTGTTGAAGCAATAACCACAACGCTTGTTGCAACAATTGCGCCACATCTTGTAGTTATTGTTATTGCAACACGAGTTCTAATCCATTCATATCTCTACTCCCCAACTGCCTCTTAACTTTCCTTCACCCAAAACAAACAAAAAACTAAAAAAAAAAAAAAAAATACAAAAAAAAAACGCATTCGCACACAAAACTAGAGTAACTTCTATGCAGATCAAAGTCTAAAGCAAGAAAACACGCCAGTTAGAATTGTGGCGAGAATGGCCGCCAGTCCACGTCGCTTGCCTTGTTCGGAGATGCCGCCGCCAAGCTCGAGACGCCCGCGCTGGCCCAGCCTTTGAGATCAGATATGTGAGAGCAGAGAAAGAGAGAGAGTAAAAGAGAGTGTGAAGAGAATATGGAAATGATGTGAATTGATGGGAGAACCATGAAAGAGACAAGATCAAATGGACATATGTTTATATATATATGTATATATACATAAAGCCAGTTGTGTGTTAGCGGACCGCTTTCATACCTCCTTGTGCGTTGTAATTTGTAACAGCTTTTTTCTTTTCTTTTTTTTAACTTTCATATTATACTTGATTGTTTTTGAATTTTTGTTGTTGTGCTCAATGTCAGCCAACGCGGCTACTCGAGTCACAGATACGCACGACTTGCGTACACCCCACCCAGCATGCTCGAAGACCGCACAAAAATGAAGCAAGTCATATGTCCAAGAAATCGAAATTTAAAAATTTTAAATCAATTTTATTCATGAAAATATATTGAAGAAACACAAGAAAAAACCTTTCAATATTCAAGTGAAAAGCTAAACAGAGAAGAAGAAATTTCTTTTTCGCGGCGTTAGCTGCACATTGAATGAAAATTTAAAAATTAAAAAAAAAAAAGAAGAGAAAAGCTGGCATTCTATAGATAGTTCACTTATATCGCACATAAGTCTAATTTGCATGATGTCCTATGCAAGAACTGCAATGACCTAATCACCATTTCGTAGTTTTCTTTTGTTCGCAATCATAAGCAAAACAAAACAAAACAAAAAGAAACAAACAACAAAATACATAACTGGAACAGAAATCTAAAAAGAAAACAAACTTACTAAAAAAATAAAAATAAAAAAAAAAACGAAGAAGAAAGAAAGAAAGAAAACAAAAAATAGTGTAAACATTTAGAACCAAGAGAGTTTCGAGGGATCTATATTAATAATAATAAGAATATATATATACATAAATAAATAAATATATTTTACTTATTATTTAGTCTGTATTTTGTTGTAAAACAAAGAATAATAAAAAACCTTAATTTTTAACTATAATCCCAATAACAAAATGAACTATTTTAATGCAACTGTGGAATTATTCTATTGTAGCTAGGCAGAGATCATAATAAGTTAAGTGCGAGTTCGGATCGTAGTCACCCATTTGTTTCAAATAAAACAATGTCTTTGAATATGTACTTTGTAATATTCAGATTCAGTTAGTATACAATCGACAGTCGCGCAGCTGACTACAGACACAGAATCATATACATATTTATATATATGATTGGATCAAATTTATTTAGTTTTATTTTCGGAAAATCTAATATATAAGCTGAAAAATATAAGGAACTTGCAGCATCATGGATCCCCGAGGATATATAGTGGCTTTATTAGTTATAGTTCTAGCGTCGGTTATCAGGAGCGAGGAGGAAGCTCCAGTTGAATTGGGGCTGTATGCCAATGGAACGGTGCCTTACGGCGTGCCGGCACCTTTGGTGGTCACCATGTCCGAGCTGCCAAAGTGTGAGCTTCACTTGCGTGTTAGCTCGCCGACCTACCTGGTGGCGGACTGGAATGTTGGCCCAGAGAGCAAGCCGATGAAGCCAGCTTTTAAGCAGACCCACAATATCACAGCCGAGTTGAGCCGGCTCAATATTGTGTCGAGCGTGAACGTGAGCTACAAGTTGATCTACTTTGCGGAACTGAACGCAACCTTCTGGCAGCAAGGCAACGTCGAACTGACGCTGAATGGTTCGTGCGTGAAATCTGAGTCCGTACTGAGTCCAGCTGTCAAGACTGCCCGACTAACTGTAGAAGCATTGTCCGGCTGCATACCCACCATGGAAACGGAAGGTTGCTTCAATCCAATGACCCCAATGGAATTCAGCGTAATGAACAGTTTAATGATGGAAATGCGTCTAGCATCCGGGTGCGCGTTGAACACAAGCCTTTTTACCTGGACCGTGATGGACTTGGCTGAGACACGTAAGTGCGCTGAATTATCGCGTTATGCATAATCTGATTTGCATCATCTGATCCCATTGCAGGGGCGTTGAAGACGTTTCATAGCCGCTCCCTGGAGCTCTACATAGATGAGTACATGCTGCGCTTTCCCACCCTGTCGGACCTGAATCGCAATCAATATGTTATTCTGCTTAGCGGCGACTTCGGCGATAGGAAATTCGTTGCGCGTTGCTATATAAAGGCCTTGGAGGAAGCGGTCGAAGCGATCATCACTGGCGGCGGTGCGACGGAAGTGAATGAAGCCCAAGAAATCTACATGGATGGCTCGCTGAGTCGTGATCCCTCCAAACGACCAGAGGAGAAACAATTCAAAGCATACAATTGGAGGTGTGAATCAAGTGACACTCGCAATGGCATGTGCAATGGTCGGATTTGGCAACGTAAATATATATAGCTAAAGATATAGGAACATAGATGTAGGAATTGATGGAGGGAGGCGTAGTACCCCATCACAGAAAACTCGGATAGTTTAGCATAAAAAACATTTTTATTTTCAATCTTGAAGATCCTTTGACGGCAACTAACTCATGTTTCCAATCATTTGCAGAACCGACGATTCGCATACCCGGCAAGTCGTTTGCTGTTGGGAGCCAACTGGAGTTCACCCTGACGGTGGTGGCCGACAATTATCCGGATAAGAGATCGCAAGCCAAGCAGGTTGTCTCGATTGTGAAGCGCGGTACGCTGCAGGTGGAGATTACGTGCGTCAAGAATTGCGACTCGCACGAGTTTGATCCGGACAAGCCGGTGTATCTGTCGGTCCAGTGCCGCGACTGTGGCAGTTATCAGCCCGAGTATTTGTGGTATTTGGAGGGATACCCGACGGGCCAAAAAAAAGATCTGCGTCTGCAGCTGCACAGCGATAAAGCACGAGTCGGTGTGCGCGTGCACACCTCCGACAGTCGAACGGGCACCGTGACTGAAGAATTACGGCCTGTCTTAACGCAAATGACTGCCACGTGTGAGCTTACCCCGGAGTCGGGTGCTGAGGCCTTCACATCCTTCGCATTATGCTGCACGGTCGAGCCTTGGTACATGCCCGTCAGAACGTATGCCTATGCGGGGGAAGTGTTGATAACTACATGCAACGACTGCAAATGCCCTCTGTTCCTGCCCGGTCATCTGCAGTACATCAACCTGGTTGTCTGCAGTAAAATATTTCAATGCAGTACGAAGATTCTGCGGGTGGAGGTATGGCCCATAAAGACCTTAGCAATTGGGCCCACCGGGTACTTGTGGGACCTGGTAGGAAAACCTCCGCACAATTTCGAGCTTTCGCCGCCAACTCGTTTCATGTTGTTGTCACAGGCGGTGGCCAATGAAGTTCGAAATCCGAAGGCCGCCTTAGATCTGCTGGATGCCTTCAACGACTTTCATCCAAAGTCGATGATCACACTGGGGCTGTTAGCTAATTTCACAAGGACCCTGGCTGTCAACCTGTCGCCAATCAACGAGAATGGACACCAGGTTCTGGCGCGTTGTCTAATCAAACTGAACGAAAACTTTCAGATCGTGACGGACGACGGATGGGCGAAGGTCCTCATTCGAGATCGCTATGTCGATATGGCGCGCCACCTCATAAGTGTCAATAATATTATGGACATGGTAAACAAGGAGATACCACTGCCGGCCGAATTCGTGCGCAGAAAGTACTACAAGGCCAATTTGAGTAATAAACTGGATCAGCCATTTATCGACAAACTGGTCGATGAGATCTCTCGCATTAAAGACAACAAGCTGAAGAGGCGTTCCTGGTTATGGGTTCAAATATTTTGGGAAACGGAGCGGCTGTCTCGTTTCCTGAATCATACTCGGATGCACGGCATCGGCTCGAATGACACCAGTGGCGTCAACATCGAGGGCGTGTCCCTGCAGACCCACTGCACCACCTACTTGCCTTCGTCGAACTTCACATTCGAGACAAGCGACCTGATGCACACGGTGGACCTGCCGAACTCACTGCTTAATGAAATTAAGGATCCCTATACGGGTGTGGTGTGTGTCAAGGTCATCTCGGTGATCCGCGAGCTCAACTGGTGGTATCCCGAGGAGAAGCAGCCAAGCAAGGTGCTCCTCTCCGTGCTCGCTAGCAAGGACAAAAAGCAGTATTCCTTTGTAAAAAAGCTACACCGCAGCTACGTGCTCTACCGAACTATAATCGGCAAGCACATGCCCGCCACCGGTAAGTACTGAAGTTGTTTTTGGTTGGGAATCGGTTTGGTATGGATATTTGTATAATATTATATTATTAGTATATTATTATTATTGATATAATATTATTAATATCTCATATAGAGACCCCTATTCAACCTATCCAATTACACTCGGTTCCAGTGGGAACAGAGTTTAACGTGAATAGTTCTTTAACTACAAATTTTCCTGCAGCTCCAAGTAAAGACTCGAAGCCGTCGGCCAGCTTCAGGGCCGAAGCAGTTGACGATGAGGAGGAGGAGTCGGATAATTATGATTCTATAGCCGAGACGGGCAAATATCAGAACAACCTGCAGTACGGCGAGTTGACTACGAAGATGCAGCTGCGGTGCTATCGGATTATGCTGGATGCGCGCTCGATGGTTGTTGTGCGCTTTAAGTCCTCCTCGCACTGGCTGCACGTGATCCTGGCGCTGGGTCAGCTGCCGACCAATCTACTGACGGCGATTGCCAAGTCCGGGTGCACCGTGCCGGCCAAGTCGAACGAAACGGCGCTCGTGTTGCGCAACAAGTGCTATGAGGCGCAGCGGGTGTATCTGGTCATACAGCTGGCCGGGGACAAGCTGCCGGACGGTCCGATACCCGATGGCCCGGCAAACTTCTCGTTTGTGTTCCAGGTGCGCTCCTGCGACTATTGGAAATACGGCAAGTCCGAGTACGACGGGAGCTGGGAGCACAATCTCTGTCTGCCGGGGCTGGACTTCCCCAGGATGGGCTACATGTACTGCAACTGCAGCATGCTGGGCACCTTCACCAGCTATGTGTACTACGTGCCCGCCATCTTTGTGCCCATAAACATCACCAGAGACATGGCATTCAATTGGGTGATTCTGCTCATTTACATTTTGGGTATGGCGGCGATTTTCGTGATCCTGGTCCTGCTTTTCATCTACCACAATAAGTTGCCCAGCAAGACGATTGCCTGTGACATGACCGGGATGGAGGGCACGTCGGACCGGGATATCCACGACTTGCTGATCTACCTGAGGACGGGTGGCCGCATCAATGCACTGACGACGGCCACAGTGCGCATTATCTTCGAGACGACCAATCGGGCCGAGCTGCAGTTCACGCTGATGCAGAACCCGGAACATCCCGAGCTGACGCGCAACTCCACCTACATACTGTGGCTGCGCACCCGGGACATACGCATACCCACACGCATCGCGATCGCCCACAACAACGACGGACGCTATCCGAGCTGGTATTTGCGCAGCATCGAGGTGATCGACATACAGGCTGAGCAGATGCAGGTCTTCCAAGTGCAGCGTTGGGTGCGCGACAAGTTCCTGGTGCTCAGCTCGTCGATGGTCGTGAATCCGGGCGGCGACCGCGTGGCGGATCGCTGGCGGGATCGCTTCATTGCCGAATTCGAGCGACAGTGGATCAACTGGGGCCTCTGGCAGCCCCTCACGGGCAAGTGGCGGGGCGCCGGCATCCACGACACCATGACGCGGGCGCAGCGGGTGTGCATATTCCTCAACAAGGTGATCATCACGTACACCGTGTGCGTCTGCGTTTATGCACCTGCCCTACATGAGGCGGCATACGGTGTCGAGACCTACTTCGACTATCGCTCATTTATACTGATGTTCCTAGTTAGCCTGGTTCTAACTAATTTGGCTCAATATATCCTTGAGAAATTAGTTTTGTTTAGCTATATACATTAAAATTTTGTATTTGAAAAAAGCCAAAAATAAACATTGATTTAAACCGAAATTTAGACACACGGCTACATTACAGGTGTACTTTAAATGCCGCAAATATTTTCTCAATTTTGTGTGAAATTTTAGTTGTCAAAAATAAGTTCGTAAAAAGCAGGTATGCAGCTACTTGACTTTTTGTAAAGGCACAGTATTTTTGTTGGTATTATTTAGTGCGTTTTATATTTACTTCGTACGATTTCACTCTTCCTCTTCACGTGCGCTAGTTTGCTGTGCGTGTGTGGCAGAAATATTAAAATACTTAGAATCAATTAACTAAAAATCTTTCAATTACGTAGTGCTTAATCGAAAATGTCGGAAAAGAAACGAGCTCGTCGTCGTAAAGATGTAAGTCAATAAATAGTTCAGGACAACTGAAAGGCAACGTAAATATAACAAAAAAAAAAAAAAAAAAACAAAATTTACGTCTTGCGCTATGATTCTGTGTATATGTGAATATGCGTGTGTGTGCGTGTATATATTTGCCACAGTATAATTGGCATGCTCATTGTGTTTGTTTTCATTTCTATGGACAAAAAATAGAATTGCCGAATCTTTAATAACAACGCTGATATGAATCGTATCTGAGCGGGGGGCAAGTTCAACTTTATGACATGGAGTCGCCATGCGGCTTGGCTGTGTTTGTCCTATGTATGCTTGTATTTGCATATTATGATTTACATACCTATGTATGTATGTGTGGGTGCGTTGCAGTGTTGTTTGAATGCCCCCTGCTTGCGCTGAGGCTATTAATATCATATATGTGTGTATGTATGTACTATTGACGCATGAGAAGCCCAGTATTACATCTTTTGTATCCAGTTAATTTTCAATTTACTCAGCTTTATTTGTTCAGCAAAACCCCCCAATCCCCTACCAGGCATAATCGTTGTCGCCGCATAAGCAAACAGCTGTCAGCGCTTGTAATGTTGACACAGGTCTGGCAACGCTGCCAATCGAAAAGCTTGTCTTGTAAACTGAACTGAGATCAGTTGTGTTGATGATTTGTATGTATGAGTGAAGCTTTGAAGAAGCTGGTTATGTGCTTCTTAACGGCCCTCATCAGATCTCTCTCTCTCTCTCTAGTTCTCTCTCTCTCTCTCTCTCTCTCTGTGTCTCTCTCTCTCGTTCTCTCCCTCTCTCTTAGGTGCATCCACTTATCAGCGGCTTAGTTTGTATTCTGTTGTGCCTTAATTTGTGTTGCTGCCGTCGCTCTTTCTTGGGGAAAGTTTCTACCACACACATACACTCACACCTGCATGTGTGTTCGCGTGTATGTGTACAACTGATCGTGAGCTGTTTTTGTGGGCACAAGCACTTGTTTGACCAGCCAGCTGGCTGGCTGTCTGCTGCTCAGATTTAATACTTTCTAGACTCGCTTACCGACTGCAACACGTCACGGTTCGGAAAAACAGAAATCCAACGATCCGCTTTGCATTGCCTATATATGAATAATATTTTCCCTATAAATCAACTATAACTGCATAATGAGCGACGATGAGCGACTGTCCCAAGAGGGCGAGGAGGAAGAGCAGGAAATCTTCGATGATGGAATGGTATCTATTATAGGAATATTGAAATATATGTCACACACACAGACACACGTCTAAATATATGTTAATGAATCTATCGTGTGACGAAATAGAATTGTGATGGCGTGGCCTAAATGCGTTGTTTGAAAGTGAAGTTTAAAGTGATTTGTTTTTTTTTTTGTTTCATAAAAAATATACAAGTATATATAATCAATATAAATATAATTGTGTTTGTATAGATAAAAGTTAAATTCTTGAATTTGTATTTTTTTTTCTATATTTATTATATTATTTTTAATCAATAATAACTGTCATATATATTTCTAGGAATACGCCGAACCCGGACAGCAAAAGGTCGACAAGCCTTCGAAAGATGAAAAGAACGTCGCCAAATGGTTGAAGAAGAACGTGAAGACAAAGAAAACGAAATTTTTGAGTCATATAGTCGAGTACTTTACATCGAGTAAAGCCATCGATGGGCTAATGAAGTCCAAATTCGCCGAGGGCGATAATGCCCTGTTCACCACACGTGAGCAGGCCGTCGAGTTTTTGGACGTTATGCTTGAGCATAAGTTTTTCCATCGCGCCAAAAAGGTGCCCGTTACGCTGGAGGAGCTGCGTGGCAAGTCGGAAAAGAAGTCAGATACGAATAAAACGCAGGAAAAGGACAAAACAGACGCGGCGAGCGGCAAGACCAATGCAAAGTCCTCGTCGACGTCGGATAAGAAGGACACAGATTTGGATGTCGATGGAGATACGCCACAGGCCGCAACTGGCGGTGATAAAAAGGAGAAGAAGAAGCGCAAAATCCGTCTGGACATGCACCCAGAGCAAATCTTTGTGGACGGCTCGGAGGCATATGTATGGATCTATGATCCCATTCCGCTGCACTATTGGATATTTGGCTTTATATTGCTGCTTGGCGCTGTGGGCATTTGCCTGTTCCCTCTGTGGCCGCCGATGCTGCGCAAAGGTGTTTACTACTTGTCGATAGCCGCTGCTGGCTTCTTGGTGTTCATATTGGCTTTGACTGTCGTGCGCCTGATCGTGTTTACCATCGTGTGGGCTCTGACCGGCGGCAAACTGCATTTCTGGATCTTCCCGAATCTGACCGAAGATGTTGGCTTCTTTGCCTCCTTCTGGCCATTATATGAGGCAAGTATATCTGAAGTAACTCGGCATGCAAATAAACTAATCGCAATAATCTCATTTCACAGAGCAATTACGTTAATGACGCATCCGCCTCAACATCCGCCTCGAAGTCTGATAAGAAATCCAAATCGAAATCAAAGAAAAAGGATAAGGACAGCGACGGCGAGGAGGATACGGCTGTTGATGCCGATGGCGATGGCGATGCTGATGCAGATGCAGATGCAGATGCGGATGCTGATGCTGATGCGGGACCATTGGAGCCCGAGAAAATTGAGCTAATTAAGGAGCATGATGCCGACATGGAGGTGCGCAAACGACGTAAGGTGGGTGCTGATGACTACGAGGACGACGACGAGGATATAGCTGAAGGCGATGTGACCGAGGCAACGGCGCAAGCCAAGGATACCAAAGCTGGGTAAGCAGGCCGCTAAATTTGTTTCAAAAACGAACGAATCTCGTTTGCTATGGCATTTGCTCGAATGTTAACCTATAATTTATTGGCCTTGATTTTGTTAACTCGCAATTCAAGTAACTTTTCATAGTAACTCTAGCAATTAATTCTGTAAATTTATGTTCCTTAATAAATTGTAAAATCTATGATTTCAATATAAATTAAGTTTTGTTGCTCATTATTTATCTTTTGCCAATTATGTCATTGTTTGCATTTCATTTGATTATTTACTGATTTCTGTTTTTAAGCATGTCATTCACTCATAACTCATACCAAAAGCTAGAAAGAGAGACGGATGTTTGCTCAAATATCCAAAATATAGTTAAGCTAGGATGTAAACATTTATGGTAACTGGAAACTATTGATAAGATATGGCTAAAATTGAGACTGTATAATATACACATATATATCATCTCTTTGGTAACTGGAAAATAAATAGAAATTCTTAAGCATATTCATATATTCATATATTTTATTTTTATATAATAAATACAGAATAATTGGAGATTGTGTTCATTCCGAACAGACTTAAGCTAAGTTAGAGAAAGATATCCTCCAAAATTGTCGTAAAGTTCCTTTTGCCTTTTTGAAAATGTAAAACAATAATGTAACTCAACATAAATGTAAATATATATGTTTATAGATCTTTCAAGATCTTTGTCAAAATCCCATTGCATTTTGGCCAATCTGTAAATACGTATATGTATAGTTATATAGCGATATTCCATTTGGAGCATTTTGTAATCGGGCTAAACGTTTCTTGTGGATATGAAATCCAAGCTATTCCCTGTACCATATCAATTCCATTTGCCATTGCAACTCATTCAAGCGGCTCTATTGCAGTCTGTTCTGATTCTGATTGAGTTTGAGCTTCTACCTAAAGTGTGGATATTAAGTTTCAAGATTAACCCATTAACTGAGTAAGTTTTATCAGTTTTAATTTATATCACACACAGACCTACACACACGCACATACATACATACATAATTACATACACATACAACAAACAAACACACGCACACACACACATACATTGTTTTGTTTTGGCTTTTGTATTAAGTTTCTTTCGTTTACTATAAATATGATTTTGTTTTGAATTGATTTCACTGTTGATGACTTCCTCTCTTGCAGCACGCCGCGTAACTCGGAATCGGATTCGGAGAGCTCAAGCAAAGATTACGAAATAATTAGTTCAAGTGAAGTGCAAAACGTGTCAGGCAACTGAGTGGGAACAAAGTATGGCAGCAGCGGCAGCGGCAGCAGCAATACGAAACTCGGACAGAAAATATGCTTTACTGTATTTAAATCAACCACATCCACTTCTAGCTAATTGATAAGGCAAATCCAGCAACAATTCACGTTGATTCCAAGCAGATTGAAACATGTGTCGGGCTTTTCCCGTGCATTAAGCAAACAGTCCATAAATAGAAATTCAATTTGTTTTCTTTGTAGTAACAATACAATATATGTATATATATATATATATATATATATATATATATATATATATATATATATATATATATATATATATATATATATATATATATATATATATATATATATATATATATATATATAATTTAATTTTTGATATTGTGCCTAATGAATTCCTACCATAGACAGAAATATGGCCCAAACGCATTTCGATTTTGCGATTCTTTTTAAGCCAAAATATGGCGCGAGCTCTCAAATTGTTTTCTTAAAATAGCAATAATTATAATGATTATATACACACACAAACAAACAATGGCGTGCAGCTCAATGATCTGTTTAATTTGTAATTGTTTTTTGAATTGAGTGCAAGCAACAACCAATTGCAATTGATAATAATGTTTACGCGATGTGCATGATTATGATTACATATAAATACATAGACAGATACATATATATACAAATATACTTATACATAAATATATATATACACACAATATATATATAAATATATTTAATGTGCGATCATTTACTTTAAATGTAACTAAAGCATTGAAATTAGTAGTGTAAACATTTAATTAATTATTAAAATAAAGCTAGGCAATTCTGATGTGAGAAATCTTGAAAAACAAAAATCACAAAATACTCGTTTCAGTTACCAAATAAAAACGCATTTAATAAGCAGACAATTCTTGTACAAAATATATAAGTTGTTATATATTATATATATATACGTATGTATGCATGTTTACAGCTCGTCTTTGAACTGACGCTCGATGTGGTATTGGTCCAGCCAGCGATTCACCCAGTACCAGAGAAAGCGTGGACGAAGCACTCCAGATATTATAGTCAAGCCTGCTAGCTGTGGCAGCAGTTAGTATATATATGATATGTAGATGTGTAGCTTATAGGCTCACCACGATCAGGCCATATGCTAAGCAATATATCAACCAAAATATCGCGCTAGCACAGACGCTCAAGTAGTTGGCTGCAGCATTTTGGCGAGGCTTGGGCTCAAGAGAATTTTTGGGGGAATTCTTTAGCGTTCGAGATTTGTGCATTTTCTGAAATATATAAATGTATATATTTCTCTATCTGATCTCTATATCTATATCTATATCTATATCTATATCTATATCTATATCTATATCTATATCTATATCTATATCTATATCTATATCTATATCTATATCTATATCTATATCTATATCTATATCTATATCTATATCTATATCTATATCTATATCTATATCTATATCTATATCTATATCTATATCTATATCTATATCTATATCTATATCTATATCTATATCTATATCTATATCTATATCTATATCTATATCTATATCTATATCTATATCTATATCTATATCTATATCTATATCTATATCTATATCTATATCTATATCTATATCTATATCTATATATATAACTATATCTATATATATATATATATATATATAACTATAGATTTTCTATATCTTTCCATATCTGTATCTCTCTCATTCTCTTTTCTTCTCCTCTATTGTGTTTCTATTTCCGTTTTATCATTCAGAGTTAGCAGTTTTATGGGCTTGGCCATCATTTCCTTGATCTTCTGATGCACCACTTCATCAACTATCCACAAATCATGTTGTCTTTTGTGTTGCTTCGGCTCCTTGGATTTCTGCTTAACAACTTCATCGATCGATTCATTTATTTCCAGTCGTACGGCTTCGAATTTGATGCTGCGCCTCTTGTTCGGATGGGCTGGCCACACGGGATGATTATATTTTCTTCTATGTTTTGACATCCTGCTCCCTGCTGAGGATGCATCACTTGTCGAAGGGCTTGGCGTATGGGCAATGGGTGTACATATTCCTGTAAAGGTCGTATTACTTCTCGTTCCGGCCAGCTCGATAGTGCGAATATCTGGAGTTCGAAACTCGTAGATGCCCAAGGTGGATGTCCGGACTGTATCCGGGCTCAGGACATATTGCTGCATGCGTCCCGTGCGTGGCGTGATGCTGGCCAACATTTTAGGTGTGATTATCTCACTGCTGGCATATTTAATTGTCGAGAGACTTCTGACGAGGTGATAGAGCTTTGGCTCTCTGTGCCTGGGCTTCTCCTTGAGCTTGTGCAAGAGTTCGCGCAGGATCTGCTCTTCGAGCTCAGCTCCGGGCTGCGGGTCTCTCGGCGTTGCAATGCCAAAGCACGATTCATAAGTTGTAGAAGCGGTTGTTGAGGTGTGCGAGGCTGTGGAAAATAGAACTGGTTCATTTGCTAGTTCCGTACTAAGAGCAGGTTCATTAACTGTGCTCATATTAAGCTTCCGCTCTCGATTGGGAATCGATTTTTTATCCATAATTTTGGATGCCTTCTCTCGATTTTTCCTATTAATTTCTGTGGTCTTCGCTTTTGCTTCCAACTTCCTGGAACTAGTTCGCGAATCAGTGGAGTCTGTTGGTGCATGCAGTCGACAGCCCGGCTTATGCGCTCCATGGCCCCGCTCATGCATCACCTTCTTCTTGCGATTCAAGCCACATTTCTGACAGCCTTGAGTGCAGCGCTTCGGCTCCTTGGGCGTCTCCTCCTGCCTGTTGATGGCTCCGTAGCCCCGCTTTCCGCCATCCATCAGTGGGTGCATTTCCTCCTGCCTTCCCTTCTCATTGCTTGCAAAGAAACCGCTGAGCATAGACCACATTGAGGTGCCGCTTGGGCTCGAATGCCCCGCCTTCCTCGGCGCTAAATCCCTCCGCCGGACCTTAGCCCTGTCCTTAGTTGAGTAAACTTTTCTCGGATACTTTTCATCAGCTGCTGATTTATTGGTAGGATTTAAGGGCAATTCGTTTGACAAGTCATTGGGTTGGTGTAGTTCGCTGGGCATGGGAAGATCCAGGAGCTTGAACTCCTCCTCGTCGTCGTGCTTGAGCAGATCAGAGCGCGTCTCCTCGTTGTCCTGGTGCTCGTTGATCTGCAGGCTCTTCATGAACTGCAGCAGACCCTTGACGGACTCCGAGTGGCTCTGTTCGATGGGGTCCTCCGGCTTGTCGATCAGGCTCATGGGATGCAGTGCATCGTCGGCCAGGGGATTCGCTGGCACTGCCGGCTCTGCGGGCGGCTTCTGCTCCATGAGCCACAGGATCTTCTCAATTATCGAAATGGGCAGCATTTCGGGCTCGGCTGCAGGCTTCTCCTCGATGGTGGGCGGCTCCTCGCCGCCACGGCTGCGCACCGACTGCTGATTGGCCGGCAGCGTGGAGCTGACGCTCTTGTGGCTGCTGCTGCTCGAGCTGCTGCTGGATGCGCTGCTGTCGGACAGACCTGAGTGGGCCACGGCCTTCATCATGTCGTGCAGTCGCAGCGGGGCGCCCACGCTGTAGCTGTGCCGCTGGCGCTCCACCGGCGGTGCCGAGGGCACGTCGAAGGGCGACGATGTCGAGCAGTCGCTGCTCGGCTCCGACTCGAAGCTGGACAGACGCGTGGGCGGCAAGTCGGCGCGCTGCTTGATGTGCAGCGCCTTGGGCTGACGCAGCATCTGCCGAGCGCTGTCCACAACCAGCGCATCCTCCGAGGGCCCCTCGTAGATGTCGAAGGGCGCAAACTGGGTGGCCGCACTGCTGCCGTTGGGCTCCTCCTGCTTGGGCGGCAACCCGCCGCCCTTGGCGCGCACCTTCTGCTTGGCCACTATCTCGGACAGCACCTGGGACAGCGGCGGCAGCGGGCGGCTGCAGTGCGAGCGCAGCGGGCGCCCGAAGAGTCTGCGTCGCTTCGATATGGCGCCGCCGGCCGAGTCCGTAATCGGCTTGTCCAGCGGTATGAAGTCGCTCACAAAGAGATTGTCGTAGAAGCTGGGCTGCTGCTTGCGCATGTGCTGGGGTCGATTGAACACCTCGTGCGCAAAGGCCACCAGATTGGGCATGTCCTCGGTGGGCTGCTCCCACAGCGACTCACTGGCCTTCGGCGGATAGACGGGCGGCGGCGGGGGCGAGGGTGGCGGCGGGGGTGCCGTCAGCTCAGGCTCAATCTCCCCCATCTTCGACTCCACTGCACCCTCCTCGGACTTGCGCTGCTTGGACTGCACGCGCTGTGGCTTGCGGTAGTGCCCAAAGCGGCCCATGTACAACTTGTTGTTGCCGGGTTTAGATTTGGCCAGCTGAGGCTGCTGCTGCTGCGGCTCCTGCGGTGCACCTGGCGAACCCACTTGCGGCTTTGGCTCTCCGCCACACTTGACGCAGCTGGCCCTACGCCTGGACTTGGGCTTCTTGGCGCTCATGGCCACCTTCACGCGCACCGAGCCCTGGCGCGCCTCCTCGTTGCGCCGACGCTCCGCGAGCATCTGCTGGCGTATGGCCACCTTCTCCTCCTCATCGCTGGAGGAGCTGATGCAGGCGCGCGGACGACGACACCGGCCGCACACCTCGCACCATAGCTCCGGAGTCGGCGCTATGTGCAGTATGGAGCGCGGCAACTTCTCGCAGAGACACCAGGTCGGCGATGTTCCATAGCTGGCCATTTTCCTCAGGTATAGCGTGTAGAGCTCGTACAAACGAAACATTAACAACACTTCAACGGGATCGATCGACTAATGCGACAAAATTTCCATTAATTTTTGTTCTATTTTGAGCGCTGAGGAAACGCCGAAGCCCGACTAACTACTTACGGGAGCCCTGGACAACCAGGGGCCAGCTCTGGACAGGTATCTCAGGTGCTGCTCTGTTTTTGAAGCGAAGCTCGTTTCGAGTAAAACTTTCCTTAACACAACTTTTCAATTGTGTATTGTTCCAGTGTTGGAAACGACTGCTAAAAGTGCTGCCAATTAGGCAACAGAACTTACAGATCTCATGAACAGAATGAAAGAGTTAGTTAACTAGCTGAACTTAGTTCGAAAAGTCTAGCTACAGTTTAATAGATTGAACTATATTACAAATTGTGTTTGGGCAGATATATATATAATTTTAATATTAATAATACAAAAACTCGATTAATTTACATTAAACAAAAAATGAGTAAGTACTAAAAATTTGATGGTAATAAAATAAAAAAGCTTAATTTAAAATAATAAAATAATATAAAAAATAGTTACAGAAAATTTAATATTAATATGAGCATTCACTTAATTTATAAGTATAAAAAATTAACAAAATGGATATAGAACATTTTAGATTGATAGTAGAATAATTATCTTAATTTGCAAAAATTCAAAATAAAAAAAAAACAGTTGAATTTAAATTAAAATATATATTTTTTAAATAGAAAATTTTAATTGATAATAGAATAATTATCTTAGTTTGTAATAATACAAAATTAAAAAAAAAAACAACATTGAATTTAAATTATAATATTTTTAAACTATATATATATTATTATTATTTTAAAGCAAATAATAATTTATAAATAAAACTAAATAAATAAATAAAAATAAAATAAAATATTTCACTATATTTAACAAAGTATTAATTTATAATTATAAAAATAATATAAAAAATATATATAAATATATACAGAAGTATGTATATAAATATTTTTGATATCAATGAAACGGGAATTGCTCTACTAGTGTAAGTCTCTCCACAATGAAATGTAAAACCAAACTCAACAGAAAGCAGTTGTCAGCCGTTAACTGAGTAGTCAAATGAATGAAATGAATCTCTAAACAAACCACTCATTATCTTCGCGCAAACACATTATTCAGTTCGTCTGGAGCTAGAGCTGAAAGAGCTTCAAAAACTTCCACGATAAGCCTAATATGCATATATTAAATAAATACAGATTTCAAGTAGCGAATGAATCCACTGAAATCGACATTAAACTACTGTTAAATCGAAATTTAATATAATATTTTGTTAAATACTTGCAGCACTAACCGGTTACTCAAAACACATTTACATTGACACTGATTTTATAAAAATACTGTGACCATAGCAAGTCTACTGAATTTGTATTTTTAATTCGCATTGCATGTCCATCTAAGTGATTTTTCGTGTTCCAGCAGGTATTATGCGAATGACTGGAGCCGAAAGCAAAAGTTTTTCCTTTGCGAAGGAAATCAGCTCTTTAAATATACCCTATAAAACTGATTATATTATAGAGATATCTATTTCTGATTTAAAGTGCCTAATAAATATAATATACTTTAAAAATTAACATCGAGTCAGTTAGGACATGGTAGAATTATGATCTTTTACAACTTCGCGAAATATTAAGAGGAGACATTAATGATAATTTATATTATGTATTATTCATTATTCTTAATTATTAAAATTCTTCCTTGTTACTATCTTAAATCAATTTAACATTGATTTGAATTAAAAATTTATCAAATATTTATAATTAATTTCTTTTTTTCTGTATCAATTTACTTCTTTTGTTCCTTTAAACATAAGATAGAGGGGCCCATTGTACCAAGTAGAATGCATTATCTAGTTCCTTCCAGTAGAAACACAGAAATAGCTTAAAAATATAACTGTATAATTGGATTTTTATTAAATTTTTCAGTTTTTTAAAATTATTTTTATAGTTAATTTTTACAAAGTTATTTTATTTTTATTTTAAAATTCATTTATTATAGGTGAACTAAGGATTTGGGTTCGAATGCTTGGTCTTAGCGACCAAATAAAAATAACAAGCCAGAAGGATTTGGGAGCCATAAAGCTGCATAATTCAAATCTGGATCTGATTATTCGTATCGAATTGAGTTTAACCTATAAAATAATTTCTTGTTGCTCACAGTATCTGCTGTGTGTTGGTTTGCATATGTTCACTCAACAGACTGCTTCAGTTTCTGTTTCCACTATTCAGACTCCAATGATATTTACTTAATGCGACGTTTTATGATACTCTAAGTACAATAATCATATTACCAGCTTCGATTTGTTTCCGTTTTATATGGTTTGTAGCCAGCCGACGTACGGCGAACATCAGTTTAAATCTGGAATGCGGTTTGTCTTCGCGCTCCGGAGTCAAAGAACGCATTAAAAGCGCATTGGCCGCAGACGAGGCGAGCGAAATGTTGTTCGGCATTTCCGGCTCATTGGACAGCGAAAGGCGTTGCATACTTTGGGGCGCGCTGCAAGTGCATTGTACTTTAGGGACTATACAAAAATCAAGCTTGACCATAAATTATTAAACTGCTATTCGTTATGGGAAGCACGAAGAACGAAGCACGTTTTTGAGTTACAGGGCAGTTGGGCCAGATTTATGCGAACTATTGGCCATAAAAATAGTTGTCTGTGAGATGCGTGTAAAGAAATACATATATAGATATATGGAAATACATACGGATGTGTATATGTGGCATATTAGGGAATCATATTGGCGTCTTATCTAATTTTGATACCATACAATAGATATATGTATATATATAAATAACTATATATCCATATTGTATGTTATACATTTTATATATATTTATGTATATATTGAATGTATAGTTAAATATATAAATTATTTTATATATGTATGTATATATACGTATTCTTAATTGGATCTACAATTGTTGCTGGCCATAGAAATTGTTTGGCTGCTCTCGTTTGGCATTTTAATGCGTTTTTATTGCATTCCTTTTGGCGTTTCTTTATTTTCGGCATTTTTACTTTGCCCTGGAATTTCCGTATGTTTCTTTACTATTTTTTTCCTTTATATATTTATTTTTGTATGCTTCTTCAGAAAGTGAAAAGAGTATATTGGTTTTAATTGAGTCTAGCTGAGTATTTCTTTGCTAAATTTTGCTTTATATATAGAATATATTCACATCGAAGGAATATATATATATATAGTATATTAAAGTATAGTATACAGATAGATAAAGTATAGTATATTATAAAACTAAATCCTTTGGATGATTTGATAAAACTGTACAGTGCTTACTGATTGAGCTGGAACAATAACTCCAGCAGATCGGCTAAATAGTTGCTAGAAATCTTACTATATATTGTTTGGCATAAATATATTCTATAATTCTATAATTCTTCAAGCGCTGTTGAAGCTGTTGCTTTTTGCAGTTTAGTTGTAGTCGGATACGCCCGACTATAAAGCACTTATTTGTTTTGTGGCTGTTGATTTTTGCTTTAGTCGGTTGGCGTGGCTTTTAGTTGGCGTTTATTGCATTTGGCCAGCATTTAAAACGCGAATGGGCTGCCGTAATTCAATGTGTGCCAACTATTTCGAGGGCGCGTGCCGTACACACAGAATGGGCGTGGCTGGCAGTAGTGTAGTCATGAATTTTTACTGGGCATTCAAGTCCGTAAAAAGAGTGAGATAGAGGAGAACGAAAGAGAAAGAGAGAGAGAGAGAGAGAGAGAGAGAGAGAGAGAGACACACAGTTTAAAGCTAAAAGTTTTTAATTAGGTTTTTATTCTGTTTAATTGTTCAAGTTGAATGCTTTAATGAGTAATGGATTGATTAACATTATTTACTATTAACTGTGAATATTGTATTATTTTTTAGTTTATTTCTAAAATTAAAATTAAAAACATTAATTTTAAAATTGAAATTGAAATTAATATTAATATTAAAATAAAAATAAAAATTTTAATTAAAATTAAAATTGAAAATAAAATGAAAAGAATAATAAAAATTAAAAATAATATTAAAATTAATATTAATATTAAAATTAAAATTATCAGTTAGCTTTTCAGTTGTCAATTCCGTCAGTGAATCAATCAGGCTGTTAATCAGTTACTACATTAGTCAGTCATAATCAGCCATCAGCCTTCTATAGATATATATACATATATATATTATGAGTTACTACTTTATAATCCGAGTTACTTCCTCAAGATTTGAGCGTGGTCTAGCACTTTTTCAGCCTTGTTGAAGCCCCATTAAACTTAAAAGTCAGCAGAAGCTGACTGCAGCTACGTGACTGCTGCGTGTCTGGGTATCCGTGTCTGCGTTTACGTCTGTGTCCGTGTCCGTGTCGATGTCTGTGGCATGCGGCATGTGGCACATGCATCAGAGAGCACACATAGGGGCAACGCACCAACTGTTTATTTATTTAACACAATTTGTACATTTCATAACTCAAGACGGTGCCAGCTCTGTTGCACAAGTGGCAAGTGGATGTGGCACGCATGCGTAACTGCCACGCCTCCGTACTAGGTTTTTTGGGGCGCTTTCTTATTTAATGGAATTTTAAATGCAACTATCCCGTTTTGGGCGCCGTGCATTGTGCGGCTTCCTCTACGGCTGTCGCTGCAAGTTTGTTGCCATAAGTGGAAAGCGTTGTCAGGCATCGTGAAAAGGTGTTGCAGCCAGCGAGAGGAGCTGCGGCAGCAGCACTGACCCAAGTCTCTAAACGTTGTGACAACCTTGAAAAGCACTCAACAAATAATGCTACCGAAATTTCATACTTCCAAACACAGGGACAAACACATAAGTCACACACACACAAACAGATACACCCACACACTCGCACACATCCACATATTGGGCAAACAAAGAAGTATTCACCCAAGTCTTTCTTTCGTCCATAATTATGAAACACTCTCCTGTTGATGTTTTTGGGAAAAGCTCACGTATTCGTTGCATCGACAATTCACAGTTCCAAATGCTTTATGCGAGTTTTTCCTTTTAGAGCACAAAGTCAGTTTTAACTTTCAGTGTGACCATAACGTGCAGTTACTTTTGAGAAGAGAGCTTAAGGAACTTTAAAGAGTGTGGAGAAACTACAAATGGATTGAAGTTAAAGCTGACGAAGTTCCGGATTAAAGCCACATTAATACACTACACTCTTCGCATTCAGCATAAATGTTGAGCATCTTCTATATCATTGGAGCTAGAGTCTTAAAATTTATTTTCTGCGGAACTCTGCTTTATTCTTTTTAAAATAAAACAAGATTGGGCTCTGTATCATTTCAGGAAGTATTTTTTAAGTTTTTTTGAAAAAAGCTTACAAAAAACGGTCGCGTCATCAGGATAGCTCATTTAACTTCAATAGTTACAATAGTTATCTAGCTTAATTTGGCAAGCAGAGTTACCAATTTTTTTATATAGACCACAAAATTGATACCCTTTAAGAAAAATATTACTTCAACAAAATAAAAAATATATGTATACATGAATAAAATATTATCTGTCTATATTGTAAACAAACTAATGAAGTCTTGCGTCTTGAAGTCTGGTTAAATCTAAAAATTTGTCCTGTTCAAAAACCTTAAAATTTGAATTTTTTATTAAATAATTATTCATTATTATTTTTAAATAAATAAGAATAATTGCAAAACATTTGACGAAAATCTTTAGAGTTTTTTTCTAAGAATTTCACTGACATTTCATAGCAGCTTAATTGTTGTGTGGCTCTTGGCTTATTATATATTTTTGTTGAGCGAATATTATAGATAAAAACGTGCCAGCCCACAAAGTGCTTAAAATACATACACATATATATATTTATAAAGAGAGAGAGAGAGACAGACAGAGAGAGAGAGAGAGAGAGAGAGAGAGAGAGAGCTGTATGTAGAGTACTCTGAATGGAGTTTTTAGCTGCTGAGGCTTTGCTGGTTAGCCAGCAACTTCCGCTTTCATAAAAGCACTCCTAAAGGTAATTGTTTAAAAATATATTTCATTTTATTATGGCGTACTGCTGCATAGTTGCAACTGCCCCCCACTTCAGTCCGGCCACATGCTCAGACCTGTCTAGTCATGCTTCTATGTGTGTGTGTGTGTGTGTGTGTGTGTGTGCCATGCCCATGTCAATTTCAGCAACTCTCCCAAACTAACCAACAAAATTTGCTGCTGTTGCGGTTTATTTTGTGTTGCAAAAATATGTAGCAACCCCTTGGCCCTCCTAGGCCCTCCACTGATGACCCCTTCCCCCCTGTCCCGTTCCATTTGAATGTTCAGTGGCGCATTGTTGAGCTTGACTTTTTGCTGGTCGCTTGGAACGCCAGTTTGCTGTGCTGTGTGTTGTGCTATGCACTGTTTTCTGTTGTTAGTTGGCCTGGCTTGTTATTTTAGCCAAAAGCTGTTAAATTGCACAAAACAAAACAAAACAAAATAACAGCGGAAACTGTATGTGCCATAAGTAAATGTGTGTGTGCGTGTGTGTGTGCGTGTGTGTGTGCGTGTGTAAAAGGTGGCTCCAAATGCGCATTTAGCTTTGGCAGACGAGTGACCAAGTGCGAAACATGCAACAGCAACTATTTCGCCGCCTACAAGCCCCACCCTAAATTGGGCTATAAATATTACAGTGGCTGTCTAGTATAGTAGATTATATATATACTATATGCTGTTGATTGACTGAAAATAAATCTAAAAGTAATTTATAAAATTCTCTTTAAAATGCTAAAGTAATGTATCTTGAAACATAAAAGTTTTGAAATGGTTCAACAATTTAAAGTAAATATGGTGTGTTTGAATGATTTTAAAATGTGTTTATATAATTTATTTAAATAAATAAAATAAAGAATAAACAATAATGTATGTATATACAAATCATTATATTATTGTATTAAATTTATAAACACAATAAAAATAATTATTGAGACCTTCTTGTAGAGAAGATTATGAGGAGGAGAAGAATGCACTTACGACCAGGCAAATTTTACAAAATGATCAAATACTGAGACATGAGAATCTTAATCTAATATAATCACTCGGCTTGAGAGAATATAGGTATAGATATAAGTGATTTATATAGGAAAACTATTTATATTTTTGTAAGAAGAATATTCAATTAGTTCAGCCAGATTTGTTGCAGCTCCAGCACGGTAGACCAAGGCTGACTCTTAGCAGATCCAATCGAAAAGATATAATAATTTAATATATTACAATATGAATATGAAATATAATTTTCAGTTCGATCTGTATTGAATGATGACTTTCAACCCGTGTGGTTGGCGGGTTTAGAATACTACCACAGCAGTAACAGCTTGTCGTAGAAGGCGACTAAAGTTAAAAGATATCGATATTTTAATAAATAAATATACAAAATTATTTTAGTGGCCAGTTTAATTAGGGTTTAAATATATAAAATGTATATATACAAAATATAAAATATAAATTTTTAAATAATTAATTAATCACATTTAATTTTAAAATATAAATATAAAATTTAAAAATAATTTTAAAATCCTAACTAAAATTGACTTCCAAATTAAATTTTATTTAATCTTCAAAGCTTTAAAAAAAACTTTTAAATTACCTTGATTTTAATGAAAACTTCTGTCTACTTTAGCCATCTTTGGCTCTGGTCTTTTGTGCGTGGTTTTTATGCAATTTTTGCTGCGCCTTCTTTGGAGCTTTTTTCCTCGGAACTTTTCAAGAAAACTCAGTTTTTATTTAGCCAAGAAAAATAATTCAAATATCTTTACAAGAGCCCACCCACACACAAGAACTATAAATATTTTAATCATGGAGCGAATATAAAAGAAATATAGAAAAATGGGTTATTTTGCCCTTTTCCAGCGTTTTCAAAGGTTTCGCTAAAAAACTATTTTTTTTATATAATTTATGTTTAAGATGTGTTAAGAAGTTATGCATTGAACCGTGTTTTTTTCACTTTATTGTGAAAGAAAAGTTTTGCGGCGTTTGAGCCGTTTGCATTTTATCTGACTGGCCCGAGCTTAACTTTCGGCTACTCAAAGTATCGGGCCACGCTTATTTGTTATGAAAACTTCAAGTGGAGCGCAGCTGCGGCAAGGACGAGAGCTATTGCCTCGACTTAACGTCTATGAAAAGCTGCTCAAGTGCAGCCCTTTGACTAGGAGGCAAACTGTAAAAAAAAGCGTGCGTCCTGGCCTTAACTTTCATTCCTTGGCTGCCAGCAGTTGATTTCCTGTGTGCGTGTGTGTGTGCGTTGGTGCTAGTATGTACTTACCACTACTTATGTACCAGGAAGTTGTTGGCTTCCTAAACGGATACACTGACTTCAAATAGTATGGTTTTCTTCTGTTGTTGTTGTTGCTGCTGCTGCTAAGCTGCATTCTTTTATGCCATTTTTGTGGCACTCTTTGTTGTTGTTGTTGTTTGCTAACAGGGAAGCAGGCAAAGGAGCAAACGATGATTTCTTTTTGCCATAAAAAGGCGCAGCACTGGCGATGTGGTGGCCTGCAGTTGCACGTGCCTGACGTGTGCACAGTGGACAGTTTGGAATGATTTAAATGAGAATTATTTTTGTTTAATTTTAACTATTATACAATTTATATTAATGAAGAAATGTTAATAATTTTTTTATATTTAAGAAATAAAATTTAATATGTAAGATATTTTTTTTTAATTTCTGAAATATTTCTTAATTAATAATAATATTTCTTAATTAATAATAATATAAAATTAAAATAATTATAAACATTTGCTTGAGTTTAGTACTCAATTTATTGCTCCAGTAATTTAGTTTTTTTTTATTATATGAATTTCAGTTTCCTTGATTATACCGTCCTATAACTTTAATATATTAATTTAAAGCATCAGATTCAACTCTTAGAGTTGTGTAGATTTCCAATCTCTATTCAATCTCTTTTATCTAATATTCTTTTGTCAACAATTTATCTTCTTCTTTATTTTTATTTCTATTCTCTTTTTTTTATTCTCTAATCTGCATTCTTCACTTTTTAAGTTTTTATATTCTTTTATTATATTATTATTATTATTATTATTATTATTATTATTATTATTATTATTATTATTATTACATATTTTCTCTACTATTCTTTTGAACTATTATTATTATACACTATTTTTTGGTATATTCTATCTATCTTATATCTATCTTCAATCTTTCTTCTATCTATCTTCTATATATCTTCTATCTTTCTTCTATCTATCTTCTATCTATCTTCTATCTCTTCTTCCATTTCCTTCCCTCTTTTCTTGCTTAGCTTCCGTATTCTTAAAATTTTCTTTTCTCTTTCCCTAATTTTTAGTTTATTTCCCACTACTTTTTTTTACATTTTCTATCTCTCCATCGTTTTCTTTCTTTTCTAAACAATGAAAAATAGCTAGACATCTTTTCGATATGCTCGAGTCCACTGTTGGCAATATTTGTGCTGCAGCAGCCCCGACGCAACTGACACCAGTGGCGATGACTACCTTCAAGAGTTTAAGTTAACTTTGGCTAGTTCATAGATATTCACTAAGAGCCACTCGAACTAGAACTTTTTGCAACATATTTTAGCTGGCCGTGTGGGCGGGCGGGCGGTTGCTCCGCAAGGACGAGCCGGAGGCAGAGTGCTTATCGCTTGCTGTATTTTCTCTTTATGCTGCTGCTGCTGCAACGTTAAATGTGGCCTTTGATCTGGTTATTATATATTGGAAAGTGCTCAATCTTGGCTGCCATAAATCATGGCCAACAACAGTCTGCCTGGCCGAGCTTTAAGCCAACAAGGCAGACTCAAAAATAAAAACTGGCGCTGATTACCTTAAATGCTCGAGCTTCTCGCTTCTCGTCTATTTAGCATAATTAAAGCTCTTGAAAAAGAAAGAAAGAAAACAAAGCAGAAAAAAATGGTGTAGAAAAATTTGTGCAATGTAAATTCATTTCGTTTATTACAACACGCGGAGCCGGCGAGAGCGCCAGCACCAGCGCCAACTCGGACACCAAAGACAAAGGTGGAGCATAATCACGCCCAGACCGAGATTCCGAAGCCCACCTGTCCGCGCTGACAGGTTGCGACGCCCCCTTGCAGCCGGCCAGTCCCTGTAACTGTCGGGCATTTAATCTCGGCAACATTTCCTTTGCCTGTGCCTGCGGTATGACATTTCCTAGCAGTGACCAGCAGCCAGTCGCCCTCGCCCTCGCCCTCGCCGTCGACTCCCCGTTTGCCCTGCGATAGCCCCTTTGTCGTTGTCGAAAACAAAAATTAGCCGTGCAGCAAAATGGCCGAAAGGAAGTGGCAAGTAACTACCTTACTGCAGTAACTAGCTCCAACTACCGTTACTCTCCATCTGGCCAAAGCCAACCACCCACCCACCCACCTCTCCCATTAGCAACTGCCACATGCAGTAAAAATTCGTTAATGTGCGCCTAATTAAGTTCAAAGCATGGCTCCGGGCTCGCCCCGGTTAGAGGCAGGGATCCGTCTAGCGGCGCCTCCACGCTGCCGCATCCCCTCACTGTTGCTTTTTTTTTTCTGTGTGTGCAGCTAGCCTTGCAGCTGGCTGCCTGATAACAGCTCTGACCAAGTTGACGAAACGGTTCAGAGACCCACATAGCCTCAGTCAATTAGCAGCCAGGCTTACTCAATTATTCATGAATTTATGTTAGTATCTTCAAGGCAAGTTCTTAACATATCTCATACAATTTTTATCGACTTCTTTCAGATAAGTTAAGATAGGCTCGTGCATATGTCTTTATAATAATCCAAATATTCAAATTTGAAAAACCTACAACATTTTCCAAACAAAAATTCATTCTGAAATGATTTTATTTCATTTATTTCATTTATCCATTCTAAAATGGTTATTAATTGCATATCTCAATAGTGAACGGTTCTAGCAGCTATAGTCCAGCTAGAGTTATGGCATTAAATTTATTGCTGCATAATTTAAAAATGCAAATGGCGAAGCTGCCGCGCAGACGTCGATGCTGCACAGCGAACACTTCACTTCATCAGGCGCATTAGAAAAGTTTTTTCTTGTACTATGTAGACTGTATGTTATTTTTTGTTGTATTTTTTATTTTGTATTTTGTATTTCATGCACAATCATATACAAATTGTGAGTGGAGCGCAGCTGGGTGAGTTGATTAAATACTTTTGCCAAGTGTCACTTAATGAAGGAATAAATTTCTCTCTTTTTTTTCGGTGAATTCAGTTCGCTATCGCAGCTCAAGGACTTGCCACAAACTTGAGGACAAGTTCCATTGGGCCTCTGGGCAGCTGACAGCAATTGCAACAACAACAACAACAACAACAACAACAACAACAACAACAACAACAACAACAACAACAACAACAGCTACAGCTACAGCTAGAATACAATACTCGTATTGCGGCAGTTGATAAAACTCTGTCTGATGTTGATTGCAATTGCAATGGCTGCGTGGACGTAGTCGACTTCGTCTTTGGCCATGCCGCATTGTCGTTTGTCTGATGAGTTTTTAAGTACAAACAATTACAAAACGACAAGCAACAAGAATTGCAACACCAACAACATCGGCAGCAACAACTTGAAGCGTAGTCCTTGAATCATGCTACAGTCGCTTAGCCACTCACCCAATCCTGTGGCCCTTTGCGTTTGTGGTTAACGCCGTCTGTTGGCCAGTTTAGTTGCGTAATTGAATTAAATTCCATTTTAGAATGCAAATGCTTTTCATCTGCCTTTGCTCTGCGGCTACGTCTGGTCCCTTAATTTCAGCTAATTCTTAATTGCCATTTGTTTGCCAGCGTCTGGCAGCATTTTCTATATTGCATTTGATGCGACCACGTAGAGCCTCGCATAGAATTCTAATTGAAACTGAGAATATTTTACGCAATCGCATAACTATTTTCCAGCCCGAAGTAGGCTTTGTTCGGCTATCGGGCATAATGAATTGAACCCATTGAGCAACACTGCTCGAGCGAGCCAAACTATTTCCGCTAATACACTGTGAGAAGTGCTGAGAACTTGCGCATCATAGGAGAAACAGGAATTCGCTGTCTAAAGCAAGTGCAAGCTTGAAGTATTGCCTTTGGTAAAATTCACTTACCAACACTGTTCTTGTTGAAGCTTTATTTTGTTCAGCTGTTAGGCCAGTTCCAGTTGAAAATCGATTCATAAAAGAAATATAGACTAGAGTCCCTAGAGTGCATATACGTTATATTGTTGCAGCTAAGGCCGCTTAACAACACTGTTCATTTGACAAAGTTTTTTTTGTTTGCTGAGTACACTACAAAAAATAATGGAATTTTTATTTACAAAAAATTCGAATAAAATAAATAAATAAATTGAAAAAATTGCCAATTGCCAAAATCTAAAATGCAGTAATTTGCCAATACTTTTATAGTGTTTATATTTATATAAAAAGCCTAATTTTTATTTTTATATATTTATATAAGTATATTTAGCATCTTATAAATATATTGATATATCTTATAATAATATTGATAGATAAAAACCTCTTACTATATGGAAGAGGATAACATAAAGATACAATTTAACAGTATAACAATATAGCAGAATAACAACATACTGCTTATTTATTTCCTATATTATTGAATATTTCCTATATTGCTTTGTAGATTTCTCTTATTTGATAAATTCTAAAATATATAAATTCATAACTTCAAAATCATTTAATTATTTAATTTTTACATTTACCCACACTGTTTTACACTCAACAGAATCAGCTGAAAATTGTGTAAATAACTAATACAAATAGTTTTATTTCAGCTCCAACATTTATTTATTTTATTTTAGGTTTTTTTTGCGATATTATTTAATTAATCAAAAAAAAAAATATATTAAATAAATTTCACCACATAACACCATAATTTCTTTCAGTGCACGCGACAAATCGAATGCAAACAGCGAAGCACGCAATTAAATATGCAGATACCCTGTCGCAGCTGAGGGACTTAAGCGAAATAGACAAAATAAAAGGCAAACATGGCCAAAAAGCTGCTTAGTTACAAAATGAACAAATTTACCTGCCATTTCGACACGTGTGTGCGTGAGTGCGTGTGTGTGTGTGTGTGTGCGTGTGTGTGGGTCGCACACGAGGTCGATGGCATGCAGCAGAGATGACATGTAAACATTTGTGCCACGCACTGCCGTCGCTCATTAATTAAAAATTGGAAAGCAACAACAACGGATATAATAAAAGCAACAACAACAACAACAACAACAACACCAACAACAACAACAACAACGTCAACATCAGCAACAATGGTGTAGCGGTTACCCTATGACATGGACACACAGGCGCGTCAGACGGTGTGTGAAATGGCGCTGACACGGCGCCAAGACTGACTGACTGCCTGACAGCGCATGCCACAGATGCCGCAGATGCCGCTGATGGGCTGCACAGTGCCTAACAGAAGTTTATGTATTAAATCACTAAAGCATATGACAGGATTACACTCATGTGCGCCCCCATATAACATACATATAAATCATGGCAAACTCTTTGGCTTACGGCAGTGTTAACTGGAATATTGCACATAAGAGATATATGGGCTACAGTAGTGTTGGAAAAGTCGAAAATATTGAGGAATAAATATTTGAGTGTTATATAAGATATTGGTATAAGTCAATAAGTGAAGTTAACTTAGTAAAGCTGAATGAATGAGAATATGAGCTAATTTTAGTGTTGGAAAATGCGAATATATTAAGAAAAATATGTATATATGCATGTGGCAATATCTACAGTTAACTCGAAGTTTTTCTACATCATAAAAATATATTTCATTTTATAGTTTGACGCTTATTTTCCAGTGTTGGTAAATTAGAAGTACAGATTTTCATTTTTGTTGATTACGTCAGTAAATTAAAGATATATAAATAATGTATAAGCCACCTACATGGATTATATCTAACAGTTACTCAGAGTAGATGAGCAATATTTGTAGTGTTGCAAAATTCAGGAAGATGAAATTTTTATACGAAATCTCTTAAACATATAATGATTCTAAGTAGGTCAATTTAGTAAAAAGCTACTCTTATATAAATCAAAATCAATATATGGCTGGCAACACTTAACAGTGTTGCAAAATGTTGAAATTATGAAATGATTATATTTGTTAATATATTAATGAAATCCTTTAAAAAGAGCTTTAAAATGCCAGACACTGGCTTAAGTCATTTTAAAAATATATAAAATTATCTGAATGGATTATATGTACTTATGTAACCCGGCAAAGGAAATTAATTGGCTTAAGTCGACTGTGCAGAGATGGCACAGCTTGCAGTGTTGTAAAGCGCACAAATGAGAAGTTTTATAAATCACATGGCAGGCTTACGCTTATGTAAGAAGCCCTTGCAGAGGGCTTCGCTGCGGGCATATTCGCTGCGAAGTCAGCTTGCCAGTGTTGAAAAGTTTCGTTTACTGCACATCGAGCTAATGATACGTGAATGCATAGAGAAAACTAGCCAACACATTTTTATAAGTATATATATATATATATATATTTTTTTTTTACTATTTCAGCTAATGCGCAGAAAACAAAACAGAAAAAAACTTTGTTGACCTTAAAAAGGGAAGCGATGGGGAATACTCGACGGCGTGCATTGTTGCCCGATGCTGCAAGCGCAGCACAAAAGTGGCAGATAATCGCCGGCTAATACATTGAATGACCGCCCCCGGATGCGGATCCATTCGTATAGCCATTAAATTCAATTACATGACAATAACGTGGCGCTTATGGCGCTGCGGTTCACGAAAAATTGAATATAAAAATAAAGCTGCAGCTGATAAAAACTGCAAGCGAAAGCTAAACTAAAGCTGCTGCGGCGCGTGCACAAGTGGGAGATAGAGACAGAGAGAGAGAGAGAGAGAGAGAGAGAGAGAGAGAGAGAGGAGAGCTATCTGTGAGAAAATTATGATTAGCTTTGGGTAAAGTTTTCGAGCGCAGTCAGCAGGCACTTGAGAGCTGCCATTGCATACTTTGCGGCAGCCGAGCCGCTGCACACGCCACTAGTCAAGCGTGCATGGCAACTCTGGACGACAACTCTAAGCGCGCAACGTGCCCAGCTCCCGTGACAATAGAGTCCGAAAATTCCGCAACGTTTGAATTTCAATCTTCATTCTAATGGCGGGCGCATTGTGCGGCGTCGCTTTGTGTAATCGCTTCATAATCCCACCGAAATCGCAATAAACTTTATCTGTCGCCGTTTGGGATGATAGCGGGGATTATGCTTAAGTCGTCTGTGATGGCCGAAAGCATATTCAAATTCGAATAGAGGGCTGATCTGAGGGAATTGAGCTTAGCTTGTATCATATGTGGAGTGAACATGATATCTAAAGTTATTTTAGTTTTACTTGGAGATAAATTTGATTCATATATGAAACTAATGAATAAAATATAAGTATAGATAAAAAATAGCAAACATATTGAAATACTTCTTGTACTATTCATTCCTCATTTCCACTTTGGTCTAAATATATTACTTATACGTATATATGAAATCAAATTTATATTTTTTAAGGTGTCACATATAATCAGAGTCTCATATGTGTATATATTTGCATTACTATCAAAGCAGTATATTTCTAAACATATACATACCTATTATATTATAAATACATAAATCTGCTATATTTTATATAAGTTTTATAAGTACGCCTTAGCTTAAAATCTAAAGAAAATACAAAAAATCCAAGACATATCCCCTATTCACTCGAAAGCTCTAAACATTTAAATATGTTTATTTTCGTACAACGGCCTATGACAATATCTAAATATAATAATAAAACAAATTTGCTGTGCAGATTTGCAGTCTATTTTCCGCTTTCAATTTGCCCCTCCCTCTCCCTCTCCCCATAATCAGTTATCTAAACAAACAGTATTTACATAATGTAGCCGTTGCCATTGAGGCTAACAATTTGCATACATTTGGCCGAATAAAATGGGGCGCTTTAAATGCGAACAGGAGATGCTGCCGAGTAAATTTAGCACAGAAAGACAATTTGTCACAATCACAATTATTACACACGCACACACCCACACACACACCCGCACAGTGATGTGGCAAATGTAAGCCAAGCAGCTGGAAAACAAGCCAAGAGGCAGCCATGGATGGGCTTGGGCCTGCACAATGATGCAGCAAACATGACCGGAGCTATGCGTGCAGCAGGCGACACCTGAAGCCCTAGTCGTAGCCGTCCACACCCAAAACATTTTGTCATAATTTTTAGTTAATTTTTAAAATGCAAATCATCGATTGCCTGGCTGGGCCCGACCTGGGCGCCACAGGCCATATGCCGGCCTGGCCTGCCCTGGCCTGACAGCTTTCAGTCCTTTGACAAATTCTGGCATCGTTGTTATTGGACGCACGCTTGTTAAAACTATGCAATATTTCAACGAGCGTTTCGTGTTGGATTTCCATTATGTTCCTAGCATATACAAATTGTTGCCTCCGACTCTGGCTCCGGCGCTAGTTCGGTTTGCCAATCCTTACGAGCTGCGCCATGTACACAGTCTTTGGGTTTCTGCTTGATGTTGTTCTCATACATATTTAGCTCGTGCTCTAGTTTTCTAAAATTCACACATCCCCTTTAAGCCTGTTTTTATATTTTTGATATATGGTTTCTTTTATTCTGTCATACTTTGCACGAATTTAAGACATTTTTTAAGCTAACAATTTTCAAGATATTTGATTGTTTGGCTTAAAAAATTCTTACATTTTCTACATATCAATCAAATCATCAAAAATTTATGTGATTTTTTTATTTACTTTATTTTTATTTTTTACAGTAAGAGTTAAAAAGAGTTAAAAAGTATAAAAAGTATAAAGTGCAGAGCAGTTAAAAAATTTATAAACCTTTTTATGCTAATTTTTTTTGAAAAAGTAATTTTGGCAACATTATTTTATTAATTTTACAAATTATATAAAAAAAAATTAAAATTATATATATTATATAAATATATAAATTTAATTTTAGCATTTGAAACCGACAAAATGCGATTTAAGAAATATATAATATGTATAATATATATTTATTTTTTATTTTTTTATTTATGTTTTATATTTATTTTATACATTATTAAAGTGATTTTAGCAGCATTTATTATTCGAATTTACTTAATGCAATCTTTGATGTATTGAAGAGAATTTTTGGGTTTCCTTGAAAAAAGCAAAGCCAATAATATTCCTATTAATATTATTAATTTTTTATTAATTAAATAGTTTTTATTTGATTGATAATTAGAGGAAAATAAAAAATACTCAATAATTGATTTCTTATCATATTTCTTATCATTTAGTACGAATGAAGTTCTATTCTATTGATATCTAACATATAGTGAATGCAGTTTATTTTTAAAACTCGTTACAAGTAACGTATTTTTCCACTTAAGCACTGATGGAGCTCAAGCTCATGTTTCAAGCTTCACTAGGCTGCGCTTTTGACAGGGACAGAAAGCTTTAATAAGCTCTAAGTTGACCAAAGCCGGTTTTGGTAATTGCGTATGCGCCATCGAAGCCGAAGCCGTCAGCCAAGATGCATTTTGCATAAAGTATTTAACACATTTAGCTTCGCTTGATTTAAGCTGTTGTCTGAGGGAGCAGCAACAACACAAACAGGTCGCAAAGCACACTTAAAAAGTATTTGAGACTGTCGCAAAGCGAACAGTTGGCTTTGAGACGGCGACGCGTGCGCACAAAGAAATACAGCGAAAAGAAACGGTAAATAGTGCAATAGATACAAAGTGAAACGAATGGAATTGAAACACTGCCAACTGCTGCAAAGTGTGCAGGGAAAACAAATTAACTTGTGTGAACAAATGATTCTCGTGCTCTTACGAAATAAATAATAAAAAGAATATTAAAAAAAAAAAAAAAAAACAACAATATTTTAATACTTCTCTTTGCACAGGTTCAACAAAATGGCGTCAATACAAATCTGCTTATTTGCGCTGCTCGTGGGTAAGTAAAGGCTGCTGCGGCTGCTCTCTCCTATCTCTCTCGATGTGCAATTAATGAAATGGCATCAGCAGTCAGCACAATGAGTAATTTTATCCAAATGGCTTTGACATCGCCAAACAATTAGCATTCAGCACGAGCCCCAGCTGAAACAGTTGTTTGGCAAATGCATATTAATAGCGACAGCAAATGTAATTTTTGCCCAATAATTCAAAATCGAATCGAAAACTGTCGTCAAATAAATTTGTTTAAAATACGTGGCTAAGCTTTAAAATACCCTAAGATTGTTGAGAGTTTTATGGTGGAAGTGAATGTGACGAGAGGAGTAGCCATAGTTTATAGAGCATATGAAATCAATCATTTAATACCCGAATAGGAAATCAGTCAGATATACATATACATATTTTATGTATATGCATATATTCTCAAAGATGATTATCAAGTCAGTTGATGTTTGAAGACTTATATGTAGAATACATTATTTATATCATTTTTAATCTACAATTTATATTTATGATATATACATAATTTATATGTACATAATTTCTCTAAAATACATATACGTATACGTAATTTGAGCTCTAAAGATTTAATTTCACTTATCATCGATTTATACTTGATCACGTTTGAGACTTCAAATTGGATGTTAAGTTTTCTTAAATAATTACTCAAATATAGCTTTATTTTCTTGCTAAAATTGTAAAAAAAAATGAATTGATAATCGAGTTGGCCTTTGGAATTATGTACATTGCACAGGCTGACCAAAGACAATTTTAAAAGAATTATATAATAAAACAAAACAAAGCGTCTTACATCCATGCCTTAATAGCATGAGGTTTGCTTTGTTATACTTTACCAAATTATTCAGTTAAGATACTAAATTTGAATGGCACGCTATACCACTATGGGGATCAGCTGCCCAAACGCACAATAAAAAAGGAAAAATTGCGGAAAAAAAAGATGGAGAGGGGGGGGGGGGGGAGGAAGGGTGTGAAAGACAAAACCCGCGCTACAGCGTGAGAAAAGCGGAGAGAAGAGGAGGACATAGGGGAAGGTAAAAGGACAGGGGGCAGGGGAGAAGGGGAGAGCAGCCAAATACCCTGGGAAATAGTCAAGGAAAAAGAAAAAAGAGGAGAAAACATAAAAGACAGCGTGGAATGTAGGGGGGGGAAAATTAAAATAAAAAAAAAAAAAAAAAATATAAAAAAAAGAAAAAATATAAAACACATATGAGGGAAAAAAAAAAAAAGAAGGGTAAAAGATAAAAGCGCGAAACAGTGTATAACTACAAGCAGGAAGTAAAAACAAAAGAAAAAAAAAAAAAAAAAAAAAAAAAAAAAAAAAAAAAAAAAAAAAAACAGAATCAAAACAAAATAAAAACAGTAATATATAAAAATATATGTATTTATATGGCAGAATATATGGCATAGCATACCAATCAAATGCCTTCCTCACAATTGCTGGCAGTGCGTAAAGCAGAGAGACGTAGTGTTAGGACTTGTTACTTATAAAAATATCAACAATATGTATGACATTAAGCCGGCTTTTTTCTAGAATATGTATCAAACTGCTTCAAAGTGATTTACACTTGTAAAAATACCAAGACAACAATTTACTTAAGAATGTGCAACGTTGCACTGCTTCTATGGCACATAGCGCAAGAGCTGAACCGGATTTTTGTTAACCGTTTTAACAATTATTTTCAAACAAATGTACAACTACTTATATGTTAAATGGCAAATGTCAAAGAATGTTTTTAGAGCTTGTTTTTATACATAACTTAGATAACCGCTAAGATATAGTCATTAAAAATAGTATCACTCTTGCTGAGTCAACTGTTTCCAGAACTGTTCAGGGTATTCGATAGTCAGGCACCCATTAGATTATTTAAATTGCATTTACATATGTGTGCATAGTTTTGGTTAGCAAATAAATAGACGTGTCAGCACGCATGCATTTCATTTTAATTCATATTTGACTAATGCTCGACGACAATTAATATATATACGAGAGTATTTAGATAGCATGTTCTGCTTGGTGTGGCGCTTCATTAAAAATGTTTGAAATTGTATTTTTGTTAATTTTCTCTGTTTCCACAAAAGCTGTATGGATATATACTATGTGTGTGTGTGTGGGAGGTGTAAAACATATTTAGTAATCGTGTTAAAATGGCCATGAAAATTATTGGCAATTGTTTGCGCCGCTCCTCATTAAATATCATCTCTATGCATATATATGTGGGCATCAGGCATCGAATTCCTGTTTAATTACGGTGCAATTTCGTGTGGGCGGAAAGGCAACTAGTTCTGTTTGCTAACCATGAAACAAATGCAACAATGGAAATAAATTAGATTGTTATTAGGTTGGCATTGCGGAGCCATGTCAATCTACAGCAAATAGTAGATGCTTTGGCAATTTAAATATTTATCCATTGCTTGCGCCGCTCTACGTGCTTCTCATGCCTTTTCGACGCGCTGTCTAGACAACTTTAATGTCGTCCCATTCGGTGTGCATGGCTTGATTAATTCTCGCCTCAGAGCGGTTAAATAAGCGACCTGAAAATATATATTGCAAGCTGTTTCTATTTCATCTGGTAAATGTTCAATGAACTTCACACGCATGTTTCACGCCTCGACCACCCACAGAATTGTGTGACTCGAATGCGATTCGGCACGCCGAAAAAAGCTTTGGTTTTTTTTCTTTCCAATTTCGTCAGCACGGCAGCTAAGGCACTCAATTAATCTAGTTTAACCGGACTGGAAATGGAGGCAAAGGGGACGCAGGCAAAGCCGACAGAGGAGAGGAAACGGGGAGTGGGGACAGGGAACAGACGACAGACGACGGTTGTCGCTAGCGGGATTCTATGATAAACTTGTTGACAAGCTGTCAGATCGATGGAAAACCTTAAGCGTACGGGCAACCACTATGCGACAGAGAGAGGAATATATCAAAGAGAAGATAATGTATGGAGAGGTCGATAGAAATACCTGTATAGGTAGATGGTTGGATAGGTGAAGAGAGCAGAAGTTGAAATATATTGCAAAAGATATTTGAATAATATAGATGAAGTGATAGATTAGAAAATGATGTATATGGACAGACAGATAAATTGTGATATAAGAAGGTCATACATGACATCTTAAATTATACAGATATAGATAGATATTAAGTGGAAGTTAAAATAAAAAATAAAATAAAAAATTAAAATAAAAATAGTTAGATTTATGGATATATTTGATGGGTAGAGAGATAAACAGATTTCGATATAAACAGATATGTAAATAAAAAGATTGATACATGAATGTATTACAGATAGAAGAACTAATTATATAGATATGTATTTGTTTTTAGATATATACACATATATTTAGAAGCATAGATAGATAAGACAATGAAGAGGAAGATAGGCACATATTTGAATCTATATACATGTAAAATGATTATATAGATATAAACGAACTGAATGAATGGAGTAATTTATAGATATGTATTAAAATTCAGATTGTAATTTCTATACCTATCTATCCAACAATCTATCAGGTCAGAATAATATCTCTTAATCAATTCCCATAGCAAAGCTGTTGACATAGCTGGCATGCTGCACTCTCTGCTGCTCTGCTAGGGTAGAGCAAAAATCAACTACGAAAGTCGTAGCAACTTTTTCTGCCTTTGTGAGTTTTTTCTCGGCGTTTATTTTTTTTATTTTTCTTCTTTTTTCTTTGTTTTTGGTCAAGTCGTGTACGAAACGTGTTTCAATGACAAGCGGCAGCTGCAGTGGCAACAACTTGTTTTATTGTTGTTGCTGTTGGTGTTGGTTTTGGTGTTGGTGGCGGCTTTAATGTTGCCTGACACTTCACGCACTAATTGCTCTGTGGAATTGTTTCTTTATTAACGTTTAATCGAATGTCAGACAGCCGCAGTCGCACACTCCAATAGACACCGATGGCAACAACAGCGAGAGCTCGTCGGCTCGACTTGAAATTAAATTGAATTCGCCTTTTCTTGTATTTTCGTGTCTTGATCGTGTTTTATATTTTTTGTATTTCTTTTGTTATCTTTTTTGTTTCTGTTTTTTATTTTTGCAATGCTGCCATTAAAAGTGGTTCACCTTGAAGTGCCACGAGTTGCAGCAATTCGCTGCAGCTTGTCGGAAGTGCATGGCAATGGCTCCGTTGTTGTTGTTGCTGTTGCTCGAGCGAATGGATTACGCCTTGGCCATGCCTTGCCACCAAAGACCGCCCCAGCTGATTGGCTGCAAAAACAGCTGATTTGGCGCTTCTTTAGACACTTTTTTAAGCTTGTAACTTTCACTTTTGAGGTCGCTTGCCCGATTAGCCCATGTCGCAATCCCCATTCCGTTCGTGAGACAACGAAACAACACGCTTACTCATATACATATCGACATATATTAAGTTCCAACAACTGGTTTTAAGCGTCTAAAAATTAAGCAACAAAAATATGAAAAACAACTTGAGCCATGCACTGAAAAAAATCAGGGTTGGCCGGCCGGCAAAATAACAAAGATATTTATTCCATCTAATGTATAAAAGCAAGCTAAAGTGAGACCAAAAATTGTTTAATAAATAATAATTATAAAAATAATAAACATTTTCAGCCTTTTGCTAATTTGATAAAAAGCAAATATAACACAAGATTGTATTAGATATTATATTACTTAGTTTTTTTTTATGATTACTACAGTTTAATTAATTTCTTAACATACTTTTCATAATGTTTGACTTTTAAAATTTGTTTTAAATGCAAAATAAAAATGATTAAATTAATAACAAATTAATTTTCCAAAAAGCAGTTAATACTGCTTCAAAATGTTTATAAATATCAGAAATTATAAATCAATAATTCATAATAAATAATGAATAAAATTGAAAACAAAAATGTATTAAAAAATATGATTTATTAAATTTGTTTTCAAAATAAATAATTTTTTTATTTAAAAATCTATTTTTCGTTGTATATTCCTTTCTAATATTTTCAAATTTATTTTTATTTATTTATATTAATTTTTTGGAGTTTATAAAAATATTTTTCTTTTTTGGTCTCTAATAATATTTTTATAAAATAAAAAGAAATTGTAATTTTCAATTCACCAAGTTTTCATAAATTATTCACAACTTTAATTTTTTGTTGAAATACATAAAATATTAAATTAAATTATGTAATAATATTAGATATTTAGAATATTTATTCGGTCATTTCTGATTTAATTTCTAGTGAATTAAATCTAATAATTATATTATAATTTTCTAACAATATTCTTTTTCATACAGGAACTACGCTTGCTGACCGTGCATACGAACGTGTGGGTCCGGGCCATCCGCCATCTCAGCGCCATTTGCCGCCAAGGACACGTGATCCGGTCCTGGAAGCAGCAGTGGAGCCCAAGCGCAAACAAGTCCAGGCAGCGGCAGAGTATGAGCCCAGCGACGAGTGTCCGGAGCCAAATGGTTTCTATCCGGATAACAAACAGTGCGACAAATACTATGCGTGCTTGTAAGTGTCAGACATATGCCGTATAGGCATGTACTATATAAGATATTTTATGGAGTCTGAAATGAAATTGAGAAAACTTCTGAGGTTCAGATATAAGACATGGAGATATTTTATGGATATAGTATTTTTTATAGAAATTAAAGTGGCTCAATAACTTTGCTGTGGGCCAAGTCTCTACTGCGTGCAGCTCTCAGGGAATAATAATAAATTGCTATCATATAAGCAAAAATAATTTATATTAAAAAATGAGAAATAAATAAAATCTATAAATTTTATTTATTTATTATTATATATTTAAATTTTTTAATTTTCATACATATATATTTTTGAAATTTTTATTTTTTTTAATGTGATTTTTTTAAGCTTAATTATAAAAGAGGATAAGCAAAGAACGGTAATAAAAAAATTGTTTTAAAAAGCTTATAAAAAAGTATGCTCCAAATATTAATTTCTGAGCTTTATAAAATTTAGTTGGATGTATTTAAGAATATATCTACATGCTTTATAATAACCGGTCAAAATAAATATATTTAGGAAAATGGATCACATGTTTATTATATTTATTCGCACTTTTATTTTATGTATATTTCTTTCATATGGTAAATACATTTAGAGATGATCTTTTAGGGAAACTTAACCTAAGCAAATATTTATTAAATATTTAATTAAGAGAAGAAACAGCTACATATGGTGTTACTATCTAAGATGAAAGGAATTTATAATAATAATAACTAAAACAAAAAATCTTTACTTACCTCATGTTTATTATTATTCTTTTATAATGAGTCTCAAAGCAGAGTTCTTTGTATTCTTAGTATTAGCCAACTCACTCTCTTTGAACTTCATTGACTTCCATTTTTTCGATGCACTCAATGATGCGTACAAGCGCGCGTTTGTTCATCTCGCGCTCCATTGGCTCTTCAGGTGGGCGGCGTTAATAATTCAGGTGTGCTGAGAAAAAAGTGTTAAAATATGACACGAATCAAATGATGTGCAAACGCTTTGTGAACATGAAAATAGAAAAAGATAAGAGCTGAGTTACAGTGAATACCCAGGATAAACACTAAGCCATATTTAATAAAATGATTTGATATTCTTTGATAAGTTGTGGCCTTCGTCTAATTACAGAGACGGCGTGCCCACGGAGCGTCTGTGCGCCGACGGCATGGTCTTCAACGACTACACGCCCATCGAGGAGAAGTGCGATTTGCCGTACAACATTGATTGCACCAAGCGTTCCAAGCTGCGTGAGTATCGAGCCCAGAGTTGTGTTCTCCAATTTATTTTAAGTATGCAGAGCGTGTGGCTCAGAGCGTGGAATCTCACGCTTTCAGCTATATTTAAACCTGACTAAAATCAGACCAATAAACACGAGAGCCGTGCCCGCACTTATTTGCTCGTTACGCGTACCTTTAAAGCTGAGAAGCCAAACACGACTAAAAAAAAAAAGTTTACTTATTTATTATGCAAAACAGCATGCGAGATGGTTAACCCAAATTGTTGTCGTCAATAGGTCTTTGGTCCCTTGGCATGGCTTGGCTGGGCTTGGGTCGGAGTCTCTCTCCCTTCTATCTCTCTGTCTCTCTCTTTCTCTCTCTGTCTCTCTCTGTCTCTCTCTCTCTCTTACTTTGGGTGCTTGGTTTTTATTTTAGCCATTTCTTTGGTGGACTTGTTTTATTTCTGATTTTATTATTTTATTTTGTCACGCTCAGTATGATTTTATTGTTGCTGGGGCTGGGACTGGGGCAAAGGAGTCCTTTGGACCGACACGTGGCCGTCAAGGCTCTTGGCAGTAAAGAGGCTTAAAGTCGAGTGTATTTTCTAATTTCCAATTAGTGATATTCTCATATTCTAACGTGAGCTCCCACTTGATGTGCTCGCAGCTGCGCTCTCTTAATTTCAATAAATAATTGCTCGTCCATTGGAGCAATTAACACACTTAATATTCGCCCACTGGCAGCTTCAATTACCGTTGTCTTTGACCAGCATATGGTTCTTTTTTTTCTGCATCCTTTGTCTAAGTACTGCAGCATAATCGATTTAAGTCTATGCTCGAGCAGGGTCCTTGCCAGAGGAAATGCCGAGAGTTGGGCCACAGGAAGTTGGTCCTGCTAAGATATGTGCTTCCAGTAGGTTTCACTGTTGGCAAACTGCTGCGGCAGTAAACTTTCAGTTTAAAGCATAAACAACTGAACCCAAAGAATGCAGCCTGGACACTGCAAACGATGCCATGAAGGCATAAAAAAACACACGAGACTTCATATGCAAAGTGCACCATATAAATTATAGAGGGAAAACACTCTGTTAAAGGCTTTTTTTATTTAAAGAATGTAAATAGATAGATTTAGTGGTAGTAGTAGTAGTAGTACATGTAGTAATAGGAAGTGTAGTTAAAGAAGTAGTAGAAGAAGTGGAGTTAGAAGTGGAAAAAGTATATGTAGCGGTCACGGCAGTAATAGTGGAAGTAGTAGTAGAAATGGTGGTGCAGAAGTAGAGTTATAATTGGTAGTAGAAATGGAAGGAAGAGTAAATAGTAGTAAAAGAAGGAGTAAGTAGTAGTAGAAGTCGTAGTATAAGCACTTGTAGAAGTAGTAGTAGAAGAAGTTGTAGAAGTGAGTAGTAGTAAAAGTATGTAAGTAGTAGTAGAAGTAAATAGTAGAAGAAAGTTGTAGAAGTAATAATAGTAGTAGAAATAAGTAGTAACAGAATAAAATAGTAGTAGAAGTAAGTTGTCGTAAGTAATAACAGTAATAATAAAATAAATAGTAGCAGAAGTAGCAGTGGTAAGTAGTAGTAAAAGAAGTAGTAGCAGGACTAAGTAATAGAAGTAGTTGTAGAAGCAAGTAGTAGTATCATTTGTAGTAGAAAAAGTAAGAAATAGTAGCTTTAGTAGTAGAAGAAGTAAGTAATAGTAGATTGAGTAGTAGAAGGGGCTGCAGAATAAGTCGAAGAAATAGTAGTATAAGCAATAGTAGAAGTAGTTGTAGAGCTAGTACTAAAACTATGTACTAAAGTAAATATAAATAGTTTAGGTAGTAGTAGCTGTAATCAAATCTGTAGTATAAATAGTAGTAGAATTAGTTTTAATACGAGTAATATTATAAGTAGGAATATTATATATAAGTGCTATAAGTACAAATTTTTATAGAATCCAAAATTTGAAGAGTAAAATAATTAAAAATTATAACAATAATAAAACATTAATTATAAATTAAATTATAAATAGATTTTTAATTTTTCTTGTTATAAATATTTATGTTATTAATATTATAAATATTTATATCATTTATATTCATCTCAATCCTGAATAGAAACTCCACAATCCTCGCTGCATTGCCCGCGCAAGAATGGATACTTTGGCCACGAGAAGCCCGGCATTTGCGACAAGTTCTACTTCTGCGTGGATGGGCAGTTCAACATGATCACCTGCCCCTCGGGCTTGGTGTTCAATCCGAAGACCGGCATCTGCACGTGGCCCGACGAGGTGGGCGTCACCGGCTGCAAGTCGGAGGACATCTTTGAGTTCCAGTGCCCCAAGGTGAACGAGAGCATTGCCGTGACCCATCCCAGATACGCCGATCCGGACGACTGCCAGTTCTTCTATGTGTGCGTGAACGGAGATGTGCCACGCCGCAATGGCTGCAAGCTGGGCCAGGTGTTCGACGACGAGAACAAGACCTGTGACTGGGCGCGCAAGGTGCCCGACTGGTAAGAGCTGCCAGTTGAATGAAGATTTTCAGATATATTCCAAAAACTGTTTCCATGCAGCGCTGATTGGTACAAGGATCGTCTGACCGATGCGGAGCTCGACGAGCTGGAGAACCCCAAGCCAAAGTCAACGACCACCAAGCGGCCCGCCCGAGTGCGTGGCGCCTCCAGGCGCAAGCCCAAGCCGAAGGTCGTCCAGGAGGAGGAGCCCGAGGAGGAGTAACTAACGCTGGTCCCATTGCCGACTGTTTAGCCTTAAGTCCGCCCATTCCTCTTAACAAATAAATGTCAATCATCAGATCCGAAACTATTTCAAGCCAACTAAATATCTGCCACAGATTTCTCTGCACAGATGACGGCATTCCTTATGCCAGCCATAGGGGTACTCCCTGGCAGCTCCGTAGCTCACCAGAACACAATCAATGCGGTCCTTGCTCTGCTTTAAATGTGCCTGCAGCGCATAAATTCAATTTGCCGTTGAGCATGCACAAAAGTATGCAACAAAATAGCAACAACTCGGAGACTCACACACACACACACACACACACACACACGCAGAGTCGGTGCGATTGGACATGTGTATGACGTTTGGCAGACAAGGAGCATTCGATAAAACGCATCGAAAATTGTATTGTGCGAATTGTGAGAATTGCGAGCAGTTGAAAAAGACGAGATTTACAGTGGCCATTATCGAGGGAAGAGGGAGAGGGAGAGAGAGAGAGAGACGGGGGGAGCTTATCCCCCAGTGGAAAGTGCGAGCTGGGTGGGCGCATCGTAAAATTGCATTGTTTAAGCAGCAAAGTAAAATCTCCGACAAGCGATAAGACATTTCACTTGGCCGTGCTACAGCATTTGTTTATGCGAACAATGGCCAATTGCCAAGAGCCCAAAGAGGATACAGCAAGCGACGTAATATGAGAGCAGGAATAAAGTTATAGGATTTCAAGCTGGGCTAGCTAATATATAAGGTAAGGATATATGTATATTATTATATGGAATCTGTTTGGCTGGCACTGCAACAGGCTAGTAAATCTTGAAGAGTCTTAGCTGTGGGCTGTAGAGAATGGAAATAAATTTTTAAAATCAATATTTTTTTATATTTCTACTTGATGAGTATTGAATATTGACTAAAGTTAAAATTATTTTAAACTTAAAAAAAAATATTTTTTGAAATATATTTTTATTATCTTTCAAAATATAATAAAATTTTTATTTTATTTATTTATTTTATTATAAAATTGATCAAAAAGTTTATTATTCAATTTATTTAATATTATTTTTTTAAACATAAAGACTGGCTTTTGGTATAGTTAGATTAAATATTAAATTTTTTGTATATATGTAATGTACTATACTAACTATATACTTTTGTAAGCCAAATAAGTCAAAAGCCAATTTCAGTTTAAAGTTCATAAAGTTCCTTTCATCTGCACACGTAGTGAATATCCGCCGTTACGATTCATCAAACCTGCACGCAGAGAGTTTAAAGCGGAAATTAACTTGAACAACAACAGCAAGAACTGAAGCAACAGCATCACACAGACAGACAGACAGACAGCGGGGCAAACGCAACTCGATTAGATAACGTACTTCAAATATGGGCATGTCCAAGTTAAACAATTTAGGGCCAAGCATCAAAGCGTGCGTTGCCCAAACACCGGATGAGGCGCTCAACCATGATGATGAGCGTGGCCAGCGCCGCCTGTTGGCTGTATCTTTGTTTGGTGTTAATGAACAACTCAATTCCACGCAGCTCTGCGCGTCTCGACTCCGCTCGATTCAGCTCGACTCGACTCCGCCCCATGGCGACTTATGACGCGAAGGACGACGGACGAAGGTCGGTTGGTCGGAAGGATTGCTGTTAGCCCGTTGGCTTTGGCTTCTAATTAATCAACCCACCCGGGCAGTCAGAGTGCAAACACTGAGTGCGTGCGTTGCGAGGCGAACTGGCGTCACGCTGTCAATAATTTGGCACGTCCTGTGACCCGATCAACGGTGGCTCTTCCACCTGCCCGGCCGACAGCAGATGCCATCGAGTGGGCGCCATCTAAAAACCATTGCGTCGAACTCAGCGCCTACTTAATCAAGTGTAGCATGGACATGTCCAAGCGCACCTGTCGCCTGACAGCCAGCCAACCAGCCCATTGTCTTGGCCTATACCAAAATAGTGTGTGTGTGTGTGAGTGTGGGTGAGTGGACACACACGTAGCCCGTAGCCTGCAGCTCGTATCAAATGTCAAATTTGACATAAACAAGTGTTTACATAATGACAACAACAATTTGCGTAATTGTCAGAGACAGAGCAGCGTCGCGAGGTCAGACAGTCGCCGCTGGCCCGCTCTCCCTCGAACATGTCCTTTGTCCTGCGCATACACTTCACTCTTCACTCTTGTTGATGGTCAAAAGCTCTTCCGCTTTGTCTTCTATTTTTCTAGTTTGACTGTCATGTTGCATAATTAGTCGGCGAGTTGATTAATTGAGGCTATGGCACGACGTGATACAGCCTCGAGAGCTAAGCAGGAGCCGAAAGCTATGAGAGAGGACTACAAACTAATTGTAAGTAGAGTTAATTGAGGTGGAAGTTTTTTTAAATATAAATTGATTTAGTTTTTAGCCATGCAGTGGAGTGTGAAAGGCGTGAAATGATCAAAGAATGATATGTGGCATAAAGTTTGAAAGGAGTTGAGGAAGGCCATCGAGATTTTGACTCTAACTTCAATTTAGTTCAATGAAATTAGTTAAGTCAAATTTAGTTTTATACTGGACATAGTATGAATACAGAAGGAGCAGACAGTAAATTATTTGAGCTGAAAATTTATTCAATGAAACAAAGCTGACAAATTTAAAGACTAAAGCTGCAGTTGAGGCAGCTCGAATGAAGCTGCCAGTCGACGACAGATCGCCTCGAGGTTTATAGTCGAATTTCAATTTCTTTACAGAAAAGGAGTTGTAAGAGAAACATATATTTAATCTTTAAATTGGCTCTTCTTTTTCTTGGCATATCAAATATTGGCATTGATGGACATATTAACTCAGAGGAAGAGAGCTGTTGAGCTCTTTCAAGAAAATATTGAGGCATTATCATAAGTAGACTTTGCTGCTAACGCATTATTCTCTTTAATCATTATCCTAGCTATATTTATTTGTATATTTAATGTAATTTAATGGAAAGATATATATATATTTATATATATGTATATATATATATATATATATATATATATATATATATATATGTGTGTATAAGGTGAAAGCCTAGTCCCTCATATTGCTTCTGAATAATATGTATTTCTAATAATTTCTAAATAATTAATATAATAATATAAAAATATATACATTATTATCTTCATAAGTACATTAATACTCCAAAGTAGTAAATCCCGGAACTGGCTGCCTTTTCGTCAGCTGCTTTGATGTGCCGCGGCCCAGCCTTAATTCCGTGAATCGCAAACAGTTTGGTGTTGAGAATCCTTTGGCACAGGCCAAGAGGCGAGGATATTGCGCTGCTTTTCGGGCTGATGATGGTTGCGTCTGCTAACAGCATAATGTGGGCTCGCCTCGCAAACAATATAATAAGAAAAGGGACGAACGAGAAAAATATGCCAATGCCTTATGCTGGGCAGAAGTTGATTGTTTGCTCCTTGGGCTATTTGCTTTCTTGATGAAATAATTAAATGTCATTCATTGAGGCCCTTTGCAGCAGCAAGCAGCAGTAGCAGCTGCTGCCTGTTTGCCTTAGCCCGTGTCCGACTCCAATCCACCTCCCTCTCCTCCTCCGCTCCCTCATAATTGTTGACCACTTGCGCATATCCTTTTTGCGCCTTTGCTTCTGTAACTAATTTGTGCAGACGCCTTAGGGCGGTGTCCTTGCGCCCCACGTTTTGATTTTGTCACCATGACCACGCCCAGCAAGTTCATTAAACTTTCGTCAGGCCCTCCACCCACACACAGAGCTGGCTAATTAAGTGATGCACACTTTCGGGCAGCGCCAGTTTAATGAACCAACTCCGACAACTGTCGCGCACCTGACGCAACTTGTCGCCTCGCCTCGCCTAGGCTAGCCAAGCCAAGCCTCGCCGCCATTTGCATATTCATAATACTCAAAATCCGCCAGTTTTTGGACTCGAAATTCTTCTGAATCGCTTTGACAGACAATTGTCTGGGCGAAGTTGTGGCATCTTGAGTCTTGAGCAGGTCAAGAGCAGAGAGTGGAGCGTGGAGAGACAGCAAGACAGAGTGAGAGCCAGAGCAGTTGGCTACAAATCTCAATGTCAGCTACAATTTTATGCAAAGTCAATGCACGAGGCGCTATTCACTTGACTGAGTTGTAAAATAAATTTAAAGATTCATTTTTACTATATTGAATATTATCCAACCATTTTAAAAATTCAAGGACTAAAAGCCCACAGAAATATTCTTGAGTAATTTCAGAGTAATTTCAATTTAAGAAAATTTTCCAATTTAAATTATTATATTAATATAAATTCTAAATAAATTGATTGAGGCGCTCTTCGTACTCGTTGGCATATGAAATAAATTAAAATTAAAAATAATTTTCTTATTTTATTGAATATTATTAAAAAATGTTAGAGTTTATTTATAATCAAACTGAATAATTAAAGCTAACTTTTTATTTATTGGCCAATAATTATATATATTTATTTGCTAATCAAATATTATTTTTTCCCTAAATTTCCAATTAAGTTCTAGCAAATGTTCCCAATTTTTAATTTGCATAAGTCAAAGCGATGGGCCAAGCAAATGCCAACCTAAAACTGTCAAAAAGTTATGAATTTGCTTGACACACAAAAAGGACACAAATCCACACACTCATACACTATCATACACACACACTCATACACACACACATACTCTCTCTCTCTCTCTCACACACACACACACACACACGATTGAAGTAATTGCATTACAATTAAAGGGGAGATAATTTCAACTAAAGCTACCGCAGCAAGAGAAAACAAAGAGAGAAAAAATGTGCTTTGCCAATCCCGACTTGGCTTAGATAAATCACATAAATTTATTATGATGATGGCATAAATCATAGGGCCATATATAAAATTGCAGCCGAGTTTCGGTTGAATTTTTTTCCTTTTCTGTATTTTTTTATATATATATTTTTTATGTTTTTCAGTCTCGCTCGGGGCATTGTTTGCATTCTCTAAACGCCGCAAAGTATGCAATGCGTGCAGCCCGTTGACAGAGAGGAGCAACCAGCAACAGCAGCAGCTAGCAGAAAGCCAGTCAATGGTTTTCCCTGTGCACAAAACTCCCCGTTGCGGCGCAATTTTCGGACAATTTCGGGCCATATAGGAGCACTCGACCAGCCTGCCTGCCTGCAAACCTCGTTGTGGCCAGCATCGCTCTCCTCTCCTCTCCTCCCGCTTTGGGTTCATTGCTCAAAAATCACAAAAATTTGTTGTTGCATGAAAATTATTTTCTTGTTTTTGTGTCAGGCAGCTTGTAGGCATCCCCATGGCTGTGCAGTTAGTGCCTGTATTTGGCCAGGCTTTGCCATTTGTTTTTAGTGCCTTGTATTATATGTACCCCGTGAAGGAAGAGCCAAAGGTGCATATTACTTAGATTTTGTTTTGACTGATTTTTATATTTTTATTGAACTTTTATTTTATAAAACTTTAAATAATATATTTTTCAAAACATAATCAAAAAATTTATTTGTTCATTAATTGTTTAAAAATTGATTTATTTTAAAGATTTAATTAAAAAAATATCTTTATAAAAAATTATTTTTATTTAATATTTTTTTTAAAAAAAATTTATAATTATTAATAGTATATAATATTATGAGTAAATATAAAAAAAAAAAGTATGAAGAAAAATTATAAATTGGAAGGAATAAAATGGGGGTTTTAATAAAAAAAAAAAATAAAAAAAAAAAATTTAGAGAAAAATAAATATATAAATAATAAAAAAATACATATAAATTATAATATAAAAATAAAAAAAAAAAAAAAAATAATATAACATATAAGTTTAAAACTATAAATATAAGATTTTAGATGCCTTTTGGCTTAATTAATTTAATCAGATTATTTATAAAAAAGTTAAGTTCTTTAACACAAAATAAACTTTAGTATATATTTAAAAATTAAAAGATAAAATATTAATAAAATAAATATATTTAAAACTATTTATTTCATTTACATATGTGTAAGTATATTTCTCATAAATATAATTAAATAAACACAAATACGACTTATTCATTTTATTGTAGGGTATTTAAAATTCAGTACTTTCCACCACTCTAACTGCGACTGTCTAGTTTTTGTGTTTGTTTTTGTTTTTGTCAATTTTGGTGTCTGTCATATTTCATTGGCCGCCATGTCCATAATTTCCATGTTAATATTGCTCTTAAGTCGTAATTCAGCTATGCAATTAACTCGCCTGTGTTTTGTTCACTTTCCACAGAGCGAACACCACAGAGACATGGAGGGAAACCATGTCCCATGCAATTAACATGTGGAACAATTTGTCGTCAAATTTGTCAGCCAAAAATTTCGTTTGGGGACTTGTGCAAATCATGTGATGTCCACATTAGTCTATTTGGTAATTGATGGAATTTTATTGATTTTATCGCGAGCAAAATGTGTGGGTTTATAATGTGTTTATTCCTGATAAATTTTCCAGAGCTCCAGAGGTGTTTTTTATAGAAAAATATTTATGTAATTTATAGATAGATAGATAGATAGATAGATAGATAGGTAGATAGATATATAGATAGATGGATAGATAGATAGATAGATAGATAGATAGATGTTTAGAGTTCTCATCAGTTATATAGCTAATACCTGAAAGTTTTTAAAGGCCTGAAGAATATAAGCATAGGCAGCACTTACCCTGTCTTTCTGTCTATCCGAAGATAACAAAAGATCCATATTAATATATTCAATTCATGTGGCAAGGACTACATATGCCATTGAGCTACAAGAAGAACAGGAAACCCGATTAGAAATTAATAAAATAATAAAAAAAGCTCTGAAAGGCAAAATAATATAATATAAATAAAATATCAAAAAAGTAATTCACATATTAATATTAATTATAATTATATAATAAATCGTATGTCGATAGTCTATAGCCGATAATAGCTAGGCTTTACTAGCCAAAAATACTTTGAATTTTTAATAAAATCAATTTGATTTTCATTTTCACATTTTTCGCTTTAATTAAAAATAAATTGCGTTGACTTTTCGGTAGAGTTTGTGTGAAAGAATGCGGCGGCGGCGCCTGAAGTTGATTTGCCTTTTTTCCGCACTCAAGTTCAAATCAGCTTCAATTGGTTTGCTAAAATGCTTAGCACAACAGAAATCCGTGCGAGGATCCATGCGCCGTCAAAGTGGCAGCTGGAAGGAGTAGGGAAAGGAGCAGCAGGAGCTGGAGCTGGAGCTGGAGCACCTGGCGCATGCACACACTTGACAACGTTGCATATTTAAAGGCGTCTAAGTGCTGGCAAAAAGTGCAGAGCGCGACGTCTGACACATCATGCATGCTGTTTTGGCTTGCCTGATTGTTTTGAGTGTCAGCGTCAACAGGATAGCAACAACAAGGATAGCAACAACAACAACAGCAACATCTCACATTCAACATGACGAACAACCAGAGCTTGGAGCATTGATTGCATTTGCGTCTGTCTGCCAACAGCCACGCCCTCGCCCACTCGCAATAGAACAATGGCGTTGACATTCCAAGTGCAGCGACAACGGGACGTGAACACACTCCTTGCTAATGCCTAAAAATTTGTGTAGGGCCCTTCTGGACTCGTCTGCCACTTGAGAGCCGGCGTCGACATCCTGCACCGCCTGCACTTTAATCTCTGCCGATGGCAAATAGTCAAACAATTGCAGTTTAGGGCTAGACGCTCCAATCGGCTCTCAATGGGCTGGAAAGCGTCGCTCCTCCTGCACTCTCGCAAATATTGACTATGCTGCATATTGATTGGGTTTTTCTGCTTTTGTTGTGGTTGTTGTTGTTGTTTTAAGGGCAACTGGCTAAGCACAGGTCCTTGCCAACGTTAATGTTGTTCGGCAGCCAGCCAGCTCCCATCTGCCATTTGCCATTTGCAGCAACTTGTCAGCGACACCTCCATCAACAAGCTTGTTGACACTTTAACGGCAGATCCTGGGCCACGGGGTGTACACTTCATCCGCGCTTTATTAAAGGGGCGCGAGAGATAGAAAGAGAGGGGGAGAGAGCAGCGGGAAGCGCTCCTTTCACCAGCTATGCAAAATACTTAACGCTGCGCGCTGACATTGTTTGACATTGTAAAAATTGCTTTTAATTAAAATACTATGTGCGAAAATATTAACACTCTCTAGCTCCACATATTAATGTGGCAGAATGGGTGTGAATAGGTGAGCTGTATAAAATTTATATTGATTTTATTTAGAGCGGGAAAGGCGAAATGATGGGTAATATTGAGAGCATAGCATAGCAATAGCTATGTGTAGCCTTGTTGTACTCAGCTGAATCTATGATCAATGAAAACAGATCAGGCTACAATGAAGATGTCAGCTGAAATTGAGATGTAGAAATCTTGTTAAGGTACTTCCCACGTATTCTTAGGGCAGTTCTTCTCCTAAGGAACTTATAGGGTTCTCCTTGATATCTTAAGGGAGTTCTCTTAGCTTAAATAAGGTTATTCTGGATTTCTCTTAGGTCTTTACATAGGCTCAGGCTAACTCTTTGAATTTTCTTATAGACCTCCTGGAGATCTACTGTGATTTTGCTAGGACTTTCTGAGGCTGGCTATATAAGTATTTCTTTTACTTCTTCTGGGGCACTCCAGCTACGGCTATCCTAGGTATCTGCTGGGGCTCTCTGAGCTTACTCAGCGGCTTTCCTGATATTCTCCCTCGCCTCTCTTGAGCTTCTCCTAAGGTTCTCCTGCCGTTCTACTCCTATTATCGTATAACTTATAAGTGATATATTTATTGCATTTATTTTATATCTCAAATAAGCTAAATAATATCTCAAATTTCGCTAAGTATATAAAAATAAACTCTTAACAGCTCGGCTACAATACAATAGCATTTCCATCAATTGAAATCAATCTCAATCATACACGTACGAGATTCTTTGAAAAACCAGAACTAGAAACACATACGAAATCCGCTTAGCTACCCTATAATTTGCCCTCGTCGTGCGTAGGTGCCAGAGAGACAGCTCGACTCAGGGTGACTCCCACACCTATCCACACTCAGAATCGCTCGCCGGCGAGTCAGAGTGCTTGGTCTCTTTTTTATTGCATAATCTTAGAGGCTTAGGCAGGGGGAAAAAACTATCAATAGAAATAAATCTGCAAAGTTTCGTTTGGCGCACTCGAGCTCAGTTTTTGTTGACGCCATTTGAAATCGTATCGCATCGTAATACGAAAAATTGATTAACTTCATTGTTTGTGGCCCGAAAACGGGTTTCATTATTATATATGTATTTATATATTGATTTGGATCAACTTAATTGATTTCATTGTGTACCTGATGTGTGTTGAAATGTTTCTTTAATTATTGAGAAACTATTGGAATGCTATTGAACTTTATTTTTAAATAACTATATAACCATTTATGCCAATTATAAAATTAATTTGCAATTTATAATAATTAATTTAAAAATCAAATAAAGAGTTAATGTGCTTAATATATTAGTTAAATATTTATTTGGAATGGGGGAGAGAACTACATATATATATGGGGATTGAAGACCAAATATAAAGAAAAGGTGCGATGGGATATACGAAAAGGAAGGCCATGCTGCACTGAATGAGAGAGCAATAAGAAAAAGAAGAAAACAAGAAATAAGAAATACTAACAAAGAGTAGAGAGCGATAGAGAGAAGGGAGATAGTGAGAAGGAAGATAAATATGTGAATAAATGCAGTAAATATTGTAGTAATAAACAGCGGAACAAGAGAGAGAGAGAGAAGAGAGGGAGAGAGAGAGATAGAGAGAGACTTAAGTTATAAAAAAAAGGAGAGAAACGAAACAGAGAGAGAGAGAGAGATATACAGAAGAAAGGGGAAAAGAGGAAGACAGAAGAAAGAGGAAGAGAAACAAAATTAGAGATAGCGAGTGAGAGAGAGAGATTTCTATATATATATATATATATATATATATATAAATTGAAAGAAATCGACGGATAGTACAAGAATGAGAGAGCAGTATCAACTATATTATCTAGGGTAAAAGAAAAAGGGCAATTAGTAAAAAAATAATTAATTGAATATCGAAAAAACTCACTTGAGTTTATGAGAAGCGCATAGAACAGCTACAGCTTAAAATGCTGCAGTCAACTAGATTAAGTAAATCTTTATCGATTGTTAAATTTGTTTAAAGATGACCAAAAATAGTATTATTAATACAATAAATACTCTATGAGAATCGCCTCGAGCACGTAAATATATAACTCTCACAACGCGAGCATTTTTTTTCGCAGACGAAAATTGAATAATGCATCACATAACAGCGAATCAGCTTTAGAAATCAGTTTCATAGCGCTTAAGTCGTCTATTGTGCATTGATAACCAGCAATCAGCCAGTTAGTCGGATAGTTATATATGTATATATCCACACAGCTCAAGTGCTGCTCTATAATCAAGTGAACGAGATGAGTATTCAAGCTGCAGCATCCTTGCGCTGGCTTTGTTCTTATCCCATTTCTAGGTATTTCCATTATTGATTTTCGGATTGCTCTGCAGGCGCAGGCGGTGCTTGACTGAAATTTCTTCTGTTCGCAGTTTCTTTTATTTTCACTTCTGGCATTGCCTTAACTTAAACCTTAAACTGCTGAGCCGACTCTGGCCAGGTGTAGCTAACTATCGTTTGTTCTCGCCTACACCCGAGTACGTATGGATGGAGTGCGCATATTTGAATATCCGTTTCAGCGCCAATTTTGATGGATTATCTCGACTGGCAGATTGGCGACAAACAAATCTGTGTAGAGTCGGAGCTAAGCTGGGGACTACGGACCGTGAGGAGGGGCACGAGCACAAAGCCTGTCTGTGAACTCATTCAGTCGACAAAATGTTTGCCATACATGCGATTCGTCTCAGGTCGTTTGTCTTTGCCAAGCTGACTGGCAATTATGCCGTTCGATAGTTCCCTGATGAATACTTCATATTCGCAGAATGCGGAAAGGTGTTTATGAGCTTGGATTTGCCTGTCTCAATGGAAAATTTTGATCGATATCTGAGCTGAGCTGAGCTGAGCGGAGCTGAGCGGAGCGGAGCTGAGGTATTAACGCATGACACCTAATTGGCTTAAATTCCCAGGCACAGTTCCTGTTGTGGAAGGACTGAAATCACTAGTGCTAGCTCTTGCCTGCATTTTCCACTCGAGTGCACCAATCCTGCTGAGTCGCCCACACATTGATTTCTGGGTAAATTGTCTGTGGAGCTGCCTTTGAATGCATCCGCAGCGACCGCTTTTTACCTTCTTCTTTTTCACGCCACTTGCCGTGATTTTGTATTTTTTGTATCTCTCGCTGATCTCCCTCTCTCTACCTCTCTCTCTCGCCCTGCTCATTTCGCTAGCTAAAAATGCATTTCCTGTCAAGTGTAAAAAGGAAATGATGTGATGCTCTCGAGCTTTAACGTGCAATCAATCATTGCCGCCCCGTACTTGTGCTCGTGCTCGTATCTCCGCTATTTTACAGCCCGGCACACACATTCCACATACCCACCACCCACCTCCTTCCTGTTGTCCTTGACTGTGTGTGAATTTGTTTTTTTTTTTCTGCTCTCGCCGGTTCTCTATGTGCAGCTCGGGCCGTCGTTTGTGGCGGGCAAAGTCAACGAAAACGAGTTTATTAAGCCAGGCAAATAGTGTTAAGTATTTGTCAAATGTCAAAGTGTCTCTCACCCCTCCCGCACGTACACTCGTGAGTGTATTCGCTTTTGCACTCGTCACACTCCCATTTGATTCGCTGCATTTCCGTTACCTCAATTTCCGCTGCTCGCCAAACGCCATTAAATGGATTTCTGCCTACAGGAAATCATTAACGGGCTGCATCTTCTATGCAGCAGCTAAATACAAACTAAATCAACAAGGCGTCAAAATGAAAAGCCATCGAGCTGGCTGGGATAGCATATACCCTGTAATGTGTAAATGAATGTAGAAGACTTGAATATATCCTCCTATTTCTGTATTTATGAACGTCATAAAGGCGATCTGAGTACAGAAGAAGGAAAAGGCTATATGAAGCCACATATCTGATTTAAATCAGCTAAATTTTCTGCAGATAAATAGCATAAAGACTTTTTGGGTACATTCTAATATCCTTCAATATTTCAAATGAAATTTAAAAGAAATTTAAAAGTTCACTTCATTTCTCAAATCTTCTAAAGTAAGCAAGTACATAACAAAGATACTTTATTTCACCTCTAATAAAAATTTTATATTCGAATTGAGTTAAATCCGAATTTACAAAACTAAATTTTTATTGTATTTGTAATCTATTATATTTAATAATTATAATTTATTTACTTTTAAATTTATATTTTTTTATTAACCAATAAAATGCTTAAAATATATTTATTTTATTATTATTCATTTATTTATAAAATATGTGAATTGTTTAATATAAATATTTTATAAATAAATAATATTTATTCACTTATGAATTATAGGAATTGAATAACATATTTTGTGAATAAATAAAATTTAAAAAATTAATTTAGACAATTAATATATTTAATAAATAAATAAATAATAAATAATTCATAAAATACTTTCAGTGTAGTAACATAATATAATTATAATAGTTAATATATCACGTTCTATACTCAAAACACTTTTATTTGCTGATAAAACATTATTTATAAGATATATATAAAATATAAAAATTTATAAAAAATAATCAATTAAAATACTTTTACTTGTAACTTATTATTCAATATTATTTAATACAAAAAATAAACTTTTAGTATACTAACATTATAGAGCGTATATATTATAAATATAAAATAAATTTAATATATTATTATTATTATTATTATTTTTATTATTATTATTATTATACAAATAGTATATTTAAGTCCTTACAATATATTTATATATTATTTTTTATTTTTAATATTTAAATATTTAATTTTTATCACATATATTTGCATACTTAAAATACTTTCACTTGCTCAGAAAATGTTCTATATAATAAGACTTTAATTTGCTCAAAGTATTTATGCCAATTCCCGTTTTCCTTCTTCAAGTTAAGTCTCATTGGTAATCCTCAATTTGTTTTCCTTGCCTTTTCTCCTCAATTGAGCGTATAATTTATTGAACTCAATTTATTTGTAAAATGTCTTAACAATCGCTTGTTGTCGCACTGCACATGGCCCGCTCGAGCTCGAGTTCAAGTTCAAGCCTTCAGCATTTCGCTTTTATTTGCTGCGAATACCATATCCATCCATCCATCCATCTTGATACCGTTTACTCAGGCATATTTTTTTTTTTGCGCGAGCAGCTGAAGGCACTTGCCCACGCCGCTTTATGGGTCTGGAGCTACGTGTCTGGCGGCCGTAATTGGCATTTAATAGGCTCGGGCAAAATAGAATGGAAACGAAATCCACTTACGAACGCATTACGCACTTTTAATTTTTCAACTGAATGGAAACGACGATCGCCTTTCGGCTGAGTAGCTGAGCAGCTGGAAACTGAGACACATGCCATAAGAGTTGGCCACTTGAATAGGTTTTCGGAATTCCTTGAATTTCGTTGCCGTTTAATTAGATTTAAGCCAGCAAATGAGTTGACAAATATTCTTCTTCCTCTTCGTGGATGCTGCGTGTGGCCCATGCGCCATGAAAAACCTTTTCATTTCTTGTGGTCGGACCTTCAGGCCTTTGTGCGCTGAATGTTTCCGATTTTTAATTAAAATTGCAGTCAATTGGGCTCGAATGCGGCTTGTCTAATTGTTAAGTCGACGCGAAGGTAACGCCCATGCACAAAACGAAAACATATTTCGTTCTAAATATCAATAGAAAACATCTCCAAGCAGAGAGTTTCTCAGACCTAAGATACTTTGTTTTCGTGGACTTTTCACTCTTGAGCTGTACTTAAAATTTCTTGGCTCTGGCTTAATATTTATCTCTTCAAAAATATTTGTTCACTGGAGTATTAAAATTGTTTTTGTATATTTGTCTTTATATCTCAGACTCTATTTTATTCTTTAGTATGAATTTTATTTTGTATCTTTAAGCTGTTTTTCAATCTTCATACAAAAATTTTTTTTTTTTTATTATTATTTTGTATCTTTAAATAATTTTGTATCTGAAACTTACCTTAGAATGAAGCTTTGGACTCTTCATGCACATCATTAATTAATCCCTCGAAGATAAGGCAAGGTTTTTCAGCATGGCTTAGTTAGAACATATAGAAGGACTCCACCTTCAATGTTAATGAGGGATAGTTTCTGGCTGGTGGGAGGCAACCGTAAGCAGTTGTGTAGTCCGAAACCGGTCAACGAGACGACCTGACTGACGACGTCTTGCATTAAGCAATTTGTCTACAAAAGAAAAATAAATAAATTAAATTAATAAATAATATACTTGATATAGTTATACTAATTAATGTATATTAATTGCTTTTACACTTGATAAAAATCAATTATGTAGCTGCAGATACTTATATCTTATTGTATGCTCAAGTCTCATTGGGTATTATTTTCTGCTGTCAGTAAATTCCCATTTCCCTATAATTTATAAATACTCAGCAAATTCCTCTTTTTCTATAGTTTTTTTTTTATAATACTTAATAATTATGTAAAACATATACTTGAGTGCACAGTTATTTTGACCTAGTGGATTAAACTTGAGCTGATTTGCAGATATATTTATGGTATGGCTTGGCTTGGCTTGACGCGACGCGACGTTTGGCATAGCCGAAGTGAAGACACAGACAATGCAACAATTAACAAGTGAATAAACAAAATGCCAGACATGTGGGGCATGGACAAAGCACGAAAATGGAGCGAAAACATTCCCTAAAAAAAACAAACTCAAACTGAAACTGAAACTAAAATTGAAACCGAAACTGAAACTGAAACTGAAAATCATGCAGTAAATGAAGCAAATGTTGCTGACATACAAACGAGAGGCGAAAACACAAGTAAAAACGAGCCAAAGGTGTTGACAGACGAACAAATCACCTAACGGCAAGACTGACGAGAGCAACAGCTAAAGCCATAGCCAGAGACTGAACTGGGCTGAAATGGGGCTGGGGCTGGTGGTGCTGGTGGGTGCTGGTCTGGGGCTAAGCGAGTTCCTCAAGCGCACTAAATTCAAGTGCAAAATGGAATGTGATGTAAGCTGCGAGCGTTGATTGAGGGATGCAGAGCGCAGTGCGCTTTGTTGACCGATAATGATCGGCTTAATTGAATAATGGTCAATAGGCCTACAAGGAAGCGCCGGCAGCGCTGAACTTGAAAAAGCGCGACCAAAGCGCACAACAAAAGCCGTCAGCAAACAGAAAAACAGACGAAAAATGAAACCAGTTTGCAACGCAATTGTCACACAATTGTCAACGCGTATCTATGAGATACTTTTGTATCTTGTACTTATTACCGGTTTGCGGTCTATATCGATGTGTGGGTGTGGGTGCCCCAGCTCTCAGTGTCTGTGGGCATGGCCATGCTAATTCTAGCCATCCGCCCGCTCCATATAAAGTGACGTGCGCTCAGCCCCAACCACATCATTTAGCAAGCGTCGCTCCCAGCGCCAAGTCTCGACATCCGTCTAGGACCACTGAGTCGAACCGGATCGCGGTCTATCCACAACTCTCGAACATTTTGCGCTCGTGTGTGCTCGAACAGCAGAAACTCGAACACGTGTGTGTCTGTGTCTTCGCAAACGAACCGAAAACTCCACTCAAAGTCCACAAAATGGTAAGCAAAGTAAGTTTAATCAGAGATCGATGCAGAAATATACGAAGAGCAGCTGCGACAAAGGATATTCGCCTGCGATGGAAAGTTAATTGAAAATAAGTCAGATACTGAGGAATACTGGACTTAATCTATTTTAAACTGATCGTTGTTGCTCACCAGCTCTTCCTTTCTCACTCTTCCTTCAGTTTCTATCAGCAATTGAAGCGAATGTTTTTCGAACAGGACAGTCCGTTCCTTTCTCCTTCGTCCTTATATAAGTAGTAGACAAGTAATCAGAAACAGAAAGGAGATATGGCTAATGGAAGAGAAATAAAGGATTATCTTCCTGCTACTTTACGTGAATGGTAAGGAAGGATTATCGTTCTTCTTCCATAATCGAAAGTGGAAGGATGGTTTGTCTTCATTTTCCTTTACCAATATCCTCTTTCTCAGTTTCTGCTCTATTCTCCCCTTTCATTCAAAGCTCAAGGCAGATCTTTTCAAATTTAGTTCTCCCTTTTAGAGTGTCCTTTTCCTAATAATTTAGTTACCTTAATCAGTTCTTTCCCTTCTCCTTTAACTTCGTCCCTCTATAGTTAATTATAATCTGAAATGGATATTTTTCAATGATGGCTTTCTTGATCAATCATTAATAAATTTCCTTTCATATTAAGCTTCTTCTTGGACGTCCTTAATTCTCCCATTTCTAGCTTAATGCTTCTTCTACGTTCTTCTACTTCTACTTCTATATCTATTTCAAGTTCTACTTCTTCTCCTTCACTCTTATACTTTTTCTACTGCTTTTTCTAGTTATACTTCTTCAACTTCACTCTTATACTCCTACATCTATATCACTCTTCTACTTCTTCTTCTAATTTAGCTATATATTTCAACTTCGCTCTCCTACTTATATTTCAAACTTTTCTACTTAACTCTGATACTTATAGTTCTTCTACTTCACTCTTATACTTCTACTACTCATTTTTCTACTTCACTCTTATACTTATACTCCAGTTACATCCGTAGAACTTCCATCTTTTATCTTTTAATATTTGATTTATGTGATTAGTTCACTCTTCTCGACTCTTTCGCCCATCTTTCCTAGACTCATATAAATTTTCATTAAATCTTAACTTTATCTAGAATCTATCTATATATCATTATTAATGATCATTTAAATTCAATTTTAATTTTAATTTCCGCTTTATTTTCTGCTTTGTCCTTATCAGTTCCTGACTGCTCTATCGCTTCTGGCTCTGACCGGTTGCTGCTTGGGCGGCTTTGCCGCCACCTACTCCGGCTTCCATCCCGGCTATGCCACCTATCAGGCGGCGCCAGCTCTTTACCATGCTGCGCCCGCTGCTGTATACCAGCAGGCGGTGGCCGCGCCAGTGCTGGCCAAGACGGTGCTGCCTGTGGCACCCGTTTACGCCAAGTCCTACGCCGTGCCCTCGCCCATCGTCAAGGCCGTTGCCCCAGTTACTCCTGTTGCGACCTACGCAGCCGCTGCTCCGGCTCTGGTGAAGACTGTGGCGCCCATCGTCAAGCAAGTGGAGCTGGAGTCGTCACCTCGCTACGACTTCTCCTATGGCGTCCACGATTCCCTCACTGGCGACATCAAGAGCCAGGTGGAGAGCCGCGACGGCGGCAACGTGGTTGGCTCCTACAGCGTGCTCGACGCCGACGGCTACAAGCGCACGGTGACCTACACTGCCGACGACATCAATGGCTTCAATGCGGTGGTGCAGCGCGTTCCACTGGTGGCTGCCCGCGCCCTCCCTGTGGCCGTGGCCCCTCCTGTTGCACCCGTGGCCCAGCTGCCAGCGCCCATCTACTACCCACAGCAGCAGCAGCAGCTCTTCCAGCAACAGCTCTTCCAGCCACAGCAGCCGCAGCAACAAGTCAATGTGGAGCAAGAGAGCGAGGTGGTGGAGGCGCCACGTCAGCCTGAACAGGAGCCAGCACCTATCGATTACTCCGAAGTGCAGCAGCAGCAGCCCCAGCCGCAGCAGGTCTACCCACAGGATCAGCAGTTCCCCCCCTACCCGTCCGCCTCGCCCGCCCCTGCCGACGACTCGGACAGTGATGTGGTTGAGGCGCGCTCCGCCCAGGAGTCGAGCAGCACCACCGCTGCCCCAGCTGCCGTCGAGGAGGAGAGCCAGCAGGACAAGCAGAGCCAGGACAGCAACAAGTCCGCATAGATTGTGATCCCATTGCCTAATTCCGTAAACTTTGTTGAGATTAAACCGAATATATGAAAACTCCGATTCCCAGTTTGGGCTTTTCCTTTAGTCAGGGCATTTCCTGGGTTCGAGTTCATGCAATATCTTTCATAAATAGCATAAATGACCTTATAAAAGCTATTATTTTGTTATACAGTTGGAATCATTTTCAATAGGGTATATTAGTACTCTTTTATTGACTCAGCAAAAATATCCATGAGCAACATAATGTAAGCTTCAATTCTTATATTTATAATAGTTGTAAAGTATTCAAATATCACAAACATGCAAAACTAATATACCCTTTTCTTACCTTCCACACCCTGTTTGATGTGAGCAATTTGCATTGCTTTGCTGTTTATGCAGATTCCGCGTTTGTGGATGGTAAATGTCTTAGCTGCAAACGCTGTGGATTCTATTTGAGAGCACAAGCAATTTGTAATTTAAGCTGCAGCAGGCACATATTTTATAATAAGCATTATGTATTTATTAACTAAATGTTAAAATATCACAATTGAATAAATTAGATTGCAATTTACAATTTTAGTTGCACTTTCACTTCACTGAAATTATATTTCACACACAAAAAAAATAGCAGTCAGTGCGCAACAGGCTGCGTCCGCGCCACAAAATTTTATTAACTAGCGCCCTCTGCCGTAAGATCGTAGCATTTAGCCATCGATCACCTCAACAATGTGAGCAGTGCCATTTTGAGTATAACAGCGCGCTGTTAAATCAGAAGCTAAATATACAAATTGTTTTGCTATGCTCATAATATCGTATTATATTAGTTTATATTAATATAGACGTAACTACAATAACTTAAAATTTATTTCCCTTTAGCTATCGAATCTCAACATCAACTATCGCACACTCAGCAAACAAATATATCGATACAGCACGCATCGCTAGGCAAGTTAAGCATCTTGTTCAAACTAAACGGAACTTTTCGAGCGCAAAGCAGGCATTGAAATCAATTTCCCTGTTATATTCCGTCTAGCAGTTTCTCACAATCATCAGTTTTATTCCGATTTTAAAAGGGTTAACAAGCCCAGCATTTTGGTTTTTTCAAATTTTAGTCTAAAAATTTTTTCAGTTTAAATTCATGATAACTTAGCACACTCAATCAGTGAAGCATATTTAAAAATACAGCAAAATTAAAAAAGAGGTAAGTGCAAAGTGAAGGAAAATATATACGTGAAGGCGAACGCAAATGGCGGTGAACTTTCGGTCTCCTTTGCGGTGGCTAATTCTTAAGCACAGTTAAACGCAGCCGCAGCTGTTGCTTTGTTGTTGCTGCTGCTTGCTGCTGGCCTTGTAAAGCCGGCTCTGCTGAGCGCGGCAAAGGAAGACGAAAGAGAACAAAAAAACTGTCCAGGGACAAAAGAAATGCAAAAAATACGCACACAAACGCACTTTTTAGCGCGCACTTTGTACGCGAGTGTGCATGTGTGTGTGTGTGTGTGTGAGGCGATCGAAACAGCCCTTGAATTCAATCTCAAATTTTTTCACATTTTCGGAGCAGTCTCAGACTAACAGAACGCACGTTTGTCTCTTTCCAGCTGTACACTTGTTATCGTAGCAGAAATATTTTAAATTTAACTGAGAAAAAAAAGAAATCACCAAAAATTACATCAACATGAATAAATCGGATGCAAACACTCGCCAGGGCCACTACAAGGCCAACACCCTGAACACACAGGTAAGTGCAACGACGCGGCGCAGCGCGCTCTTTTTCAAATCTGGCATAACCTCACTTTGGCCGATGGGCCGCTTTAGGACTCGCGTATGCGTCGCCATGAGGTGACCATCGAGCTGCGCAAGTCAAAGAAGGAGGATCAGTTGTTCAAGCGCCGCAACATCAACGATGAGGACTTGACCTCGCCCCTGAAGGAGGTCAATGGGCAGTCGCCAGTGCTGCTGTCCGTGGACGAGATCGTGGCTGCCATGAACAGTGAAGACCCAGAGCGCCAGTTCGTGGGCATGCAGCAGGCGCGAAAGATGCTCAGCCGCGAACGCAATCCACCCATCGATCTGATGATTGGACACGGCATTGTGCCCATCTGCATACGCTTCCTACAGAACACCAGCAAGTAAGTGAATATATTTACATATGGAGAGAAGAGATGCATTCCTCATTTCGATCTCTGGTTCGTGTAGTACCATCTTGCAATTCGAGGCCGCCTGGGCTCTGACCAACATCGCATCGGGCACCTCGGATCAGACTCGCTGCGTCATCGAACAGAATGCCGTGCCGCACTTCATAGCGCTGCTGCAGTCCAAGTCGCTGAATCTGGCCGAGCAGGCCGTCTGGGCGCTGGGCAACATTGCCGGCGATGGCCCGGCTGCGCGTGACATCGTCATCCAGCACAATGTCATCGATGGCATCTTGCGCTTGGTCAATAATGAGACGCCGCTGTCGTTTCTGCGCAACATTGTGTGGCTGATGTCGAATTTGTGCCGCAACAAGAACCCGTCGCCGCCCTTTGAGCAGGTGAAGCGGCTGCTGCCGGTGCTGTCGCAGTTGCTGGTCAGCCAGGACATACAAGTGCTGGCTGACGCTTGCTGGGCTTTGTCCTATGTGACGGACGACGACAACCACAAGATACAAGCGGTCGTAGATACGGATGCGGTGCCCCGGCTCGTGCAGCTGCTGCAGACCGATGAGCCCAGCATCATTGTGCCGGCCCTGCGCAGCGTGGGCAACATTGTCACCGGGACGGATCAACAGGTCAGTCAGTCGAGTCAGTCAGTCAGTCAACATGATGGATGGCTGTGGGTGAGAACTTTACTCATTCCTCAATTTAATTTTCGTTGCAGACCGATGTGGTTATAGCTGCTGGTGGCTTGCCGAAGCTCGGCCTGCTATTGCAGCATTCGAAGGGCAACATTGTGAAGGAGGCCGCCTGGACCGTGAGCAACATAACGGCCGGTAATCAGAAACAGATTCAGGCCGTCATCGACGCGGGCATTTTTCAGCAGATACGCCACGTGCTGGAGAAGGGCGACTTCAAGGCACAAAAGGAGGCCGCCTGGGCTGTGACCAACACCACCACGTCGGGCACACCTGAGCAGATTGTGGATCTGATTGAGAAGTACAAGTTACTGAAGCCATTCATCGACTTGCTGGAAGCCAAGGATCCGAGAACCATCAAGGTGGTGCAGACTGGCCTGTCGAATCTGTTCGCGCTTGCCGAGAAGCTGGGTGGCACTGAAAACCTGTGCCTCATGGTCGAGGAGCTCGGTGGCCTGGACAAGCTGGAAGCTTTGCAGCGGCACGAGAACGAGGAGGTCTACAAGAAGGCCTATGCCATAATAGATACTTATTTCAGCGCTGGCGACGACGAGACCGAGAAGGAGCTCGCGCCCCAGGAGGTTAATGGCGCACTGGAGTTTAACGCCTCGCAGCCCAAGGCTCCTGAGGGCGGCTATACCTTCTAAGGATCATCCGAACTAAGTGCCAGCCGTCAATACTTACACACACACATACACATATATACACACACTTCAGCACACACACGTACACCCATTGTTTTATGCGACCGCGCCTACACAATTTTAGAGATCTAGACACACCATTAGTTTGTCACTCCAACACCATCATCATCATCGAGTGCTGGCAGAGGCCGATCCCTAATCCCTACCCCTGCCTCGCTTCCACATACACCTAACCCCCCAGTTTGTTGTGAATTTCCGCATTGTCCCGCATGCGGCCATGAAAACGCATCTTCAGGCGCGTTCGACTTGAATTTTGTTGTTTGTCGCCATAACACATTCGCTCACACACGATACTCGATCAAGCACCTCGAGATCAACCCGCTCAGCTGAGCTTGGCGGGTTGCGGGTGACCGGGAGATTCGAACACACAAAGGACGCCGCCTGCTGCGTTTACATGGCCAACTGAACTGTTTGGAGTGTGCTAGTTCCAAGACACATACACACACACAAACACACTCGCACAGATCTTTTCGGATTGTTATGTCTTTAGGCTGTTATATTTATTAACGTACTTTGTGAAAACCCATACACTGCGAAAAATAACACACTTTTAACCTTTTCATGCAAACAACGCAACAACAAATGTGTCCTCACCCTTGTAATAGGTGTTATTAAAGAGAAATATATAATTGCAATGAACGCAAATAAGAGAATATTTTGAATATGCTGAAGCAAGCTAGTATTTAAGATAACATTGTATATACATCTGCTTATATACATCAGTGTACTAGATATGTCGCCATATCTTTGCTCTATAGCATAACGACCCAAATGCGTTAGATTAGATAAGTTGATTAAACAATAGAACTGTGAAAACAAAGCGCAAGCTGCATGACACAATTCAATCAGGCGTCGCATCGCTGGCGTGCAGCATCCCAATCAACGGCCATTCGAGTGGTTCCAGCGCCAAAACAACAGCAGCTCACCCGTCCCATTCCGTTCCTCCCGGTTGGGGCCGCTGGCTGGCAGTACGTTGGAATACGCGAGCAGCAAAATTATAAAAATAGATTAAAATTTTCAGCGTCGCGGGCCAAAGTAGTTGCAGAAAATTCAAACTTACCCAGAGCTTTCCGACCGACCAGACCGACCATCCGTCCGTCCTACCCGCCGCTGTCCGAGTGTCGTCATCAATGAAGAGCATCGGCCCAATTTAATTAGAGATTCTTTCGAATCATTTTCGTGTTTAGCTCCGGCCGAGCGTGTTTAGTTCGATTCTGTGCGAAGCTGCGTGCGGGCGTCAATTTGTTTTTATTTTTTTCATTTCCCATTTTATTCTTGGCGATTTCGTATTTTGTATTCGCAAAGACTTCAAGTGCGCTGCAAAGTGAATAGATAATATAAAAGGTATATTAAATTGGACGTATTTATGCCGGAAGTGATTAATGTGTTTGTGAATGAGTTTTTAAATGTAATGACAATATATAAATATACAAAATATATAAATATATAAAGATAAAAATATATAAAAATAAAAAAATAGAAATATAAAAAAATTTATATATAAATATAAAGAAAATATAAATCTATAATAAAATTTAATCAATATAAAAATATAAATTTAATGAAAGTGTATCATAATAAAAATATATAAATATAAATTTAATAAAAGTATATAGATATAATATAATATATAATATTGACAATATTCGAATTATTAAAAATGTAAACAAAAATAAAAAATATACAAAAAATAAAAAACTTTAAAAAATAATGATATGAAAAATACAAACACACAAAAAATAAAACTTAATTTACTGAAGATATAAAAATAAAATATATAAGTAAAGTTAGTAAAATTTATAAATATATGGAGAATAAAAATATAAATTAAATGAAAATGTATCATAATAAAAATATATAAATATAAATATAATAAAAACATTATATACCATTAATACATACATTTAAATATTTCTATTAAATTTCTACAAAATCACAATATTCATTTAAAAACTTTCATACAAACAATCAAGTAATTTATACTATATATAGAAATATAGAGTTCTAGTGTGTGTATCTTCTCTTACTATCTATCCGATGATGATCTTTTGCTAACGATAATGATCACTACAGAATTAATGTTGTGACCTCATGCTTAGCCATTGAAAATCTAGAGAGCATCTAACATCTGGCACTTCCACTGCTGTCCAGTCCACTCCGTCAGCTGTAAACATGCTCTACATTTCGCAAAATATAGATAGAAGATTTTGTTTTCTTGGCTTGGAAGCCGTAGGAGGAGAACACTTTTGACAAATTCATGATGTAATTAATTTCCTAAAGAAAACACACAACAAATTGGCACACCCAGAATAAACAATAAACATTTAAGAGTGCGCCGTGTAGTGCTACTTATAAAGCGCACCCAACAGCTGGGCGAAAAAGACCATTTTAATACCCTATAAAAAAGTTTTATAATTAAAAATGATCTAAATGAAAATATGAGAAATTCTTCATAAGATGCATTGATTTATATGGGAAAGATATTCTCGGAAAATACTCCAAAATTGCTCATCAATAATTTTCAATTTATCTATAAATACCTATATCTATATATGTATATATAATAATAGAGCGTTTCTTAGTCTAGTTTTGTGTTTTATCAAAACTTAAAGTTCTAAATTGCTTTCGTGGGGGCGACATAGAAATCTCATTGGGCGAAATTCGCGTGAGATTAAAAGTTAACGAAAGTGTATGTTAGTGTAGCTGTACATATGTGTGAGATAAGAATATATATTTATATATTATTATATATATATTATACTCATTCCTATAAGAGTTGATGTGTGTGTGCTTGCTTAGCCGAGCAATGTCAAAAAGTTTTTCCGCTCTATGCTCTTGTTGTTCTTATGTACTTGGTGGGCTAAACGAGAATCGTGTCAAGTTCTTTGGGCTTGCTGGCAATTGTTTTCGTATGCTCGCTCATTTAGGGAAAAGAGTATATAGGCTTGAGGCATAATATAGAAGAAAAACTATGGAAGCTAGAAATTTGACATTTCAAAAGTCTAGTGCTCTAGCGTAGTCTCGTTTAATACAGTTTGGTGAAATTTGTAGTTAAGATTGTGGGACTGTTGACTGTTGGTACTAAATACTATATTTACTAAGCTTAAGTTTTGCATCAAGCATTTTAAGATACTTCGTTTATTCCTATAGGAGTAAAACAATGACCAAATCTGATAAAGCTATTTCTTTCCATTTAGGATTTCAAGAGAGTATTTTAGGTGGTTGACTCTTGATATATCATACTGCTAGAATCCTTTTAAGTGTATGGGCTGTGAGCCAAATTGGAAAAGATATATTACAAAATGAACTTTTTTTTTTTACTCTGAACGAGTATTGTAAAATCGGTTACGCCCAATAACATCTCTCTTAATTTTAGCTTTATTTTTATTAATGAATCCCATGTTATGCCCTATACACATAAAGGCGTTAAATCGGGTGTAAGAGACAATGAATAGAATTTGTGGTAAACAGATTTCGAATTTAGATTTGTATTTTTAGGTAGATCTCAGATAAGATAAAGAATTATTCTTTGTTTTCAATAATTCTGAAGTCTATAAAAACTTTAAGGTGGAACTATACACTATATATGTATCAATTGAGCAGATTGTCTTATTTTATATAATTTATAATGCTTGCGCGGTATTCACAAGTCGAATACTCTCGTTGGGTGCCCTGTGAAACGGAAGAAATGGAAATCGAATGTTTATAAGGAAACGAAGTTTTGAGGCCATGGCCAAAGATTTTCTAATTGAATAAAACGCATCGAGCGCCAAATGGAATCGGTGTATATATAATTGGAACAATGAGAAAATATATAAAAATAGTATCTATCCTACAGTGTTCGATATGCGAGTGTAATATAAAATCATATTTGATTCGGATACAAAGTCTAATTTTCGGTACTTCTCCTAGCCATCTTATTATATCTCGTATATCTGGCCATACGTGCACATGTGCCATAAAACTTTGGTCTCAGCACTATAGAATAAGTCATATTTTAATCAAAGTCTTCACATGTGTTTCGCATTGGGCTGCAAGGGCACGTATTGGCATCGGTTACTCGCTGTACCAGAAACTATTTTGTATTTACGTTCCAGATCATATTTGGCTATGAATATAGAATTGTTTATTGATTAAAAAATACATAGTTTATATACAGAATATGTATGTTTACATAGTTGTTGGGATTTTATGAATATTAATTATAATCAAAATTTTGTAACTTGAAGAAATCAATATAAATAATTGAAGTAGCTATAATATGAAAACATTTACAGTGAATCAAAAAAGTATTGGCACACTGCAAAAATCAGCTATATATATATATATATATATATATATATATATATATATATATATATATATATATATATATATATATATATATATATATATAATTATTTATCGGAAAACTGCACATCTTTAAACGATTCTATGTTTTCTACATATAGCTTGAATGATATAGAAAATATTGAAAATTTATGGGTATTGATTATATGGTTTAACATTTTAAATGGGTTCAGGTTATAAAATATATTAATATAGTTACCGGTATTTTTCGTCCAGTTTTTTAAGGCTTTAAAACAATTTATTTTATTTTTAGCAGTTTTATTGTTGTTACTATTTTACAGAGTTAAGTCTAGACGCGAGCAAGCAACGTTGCTCGTTGTATCTGTCCGCTACCAAAGTATGTTAATCAGTCTAGAATTAGCTAACACACACACACACACACACACACACACACACACACACACACACACACACACACATCTACACAGGCGAGCACAGCACACTACTACACTTATTGACACACACGAGCGGCACACACACACACTTGAGCTGGGACAGCACACAGCACGTGACACAGCACACACACACACACGACACACACACACACACACATCACTTTACGGCGTGGGACACACACATATATACACAGTGAGAGCGAACCACTTGTGTGAAGCGCTGATAACTACACTCAGGCAAGTTTCAGCTTTTATTATTACTGCATTATGTTTATACCACTAGTAGCGTGCTCAGTAACGCTTGAGTATGCGTGAGCGATTACATTTTAGTGTATGAGAATTAGAATACAGACTACAAAATGATTACAGAAAGATATAAACTTTACCGTTGAAGGAAAAAGTAAATAATTAAGCTTCCCATGACTTAATTCCACAAGTCGCTGTAAAAGATGGGGAGAGATTATACATACATAAATACATATAAAAAGATTATTGTATATATAGCAATTACTATAAAAATGTTGATTATTAGCTCACTACTCCATCCTGTATTCCTGAATATATAATATACATGTATATATGTACAAACATCCCCCTCTCATCACACTCATATCTCTTCTTCTACTCCCGCAGCTCCCTCTCTGTCAGCCCCCACCCCAGCTCTGTCAGTATGAGTGCTGCGCCTGCTCCCGCAGCGTCTGCAGCTCCACTTGAGATCAATCTTGGCGCTGAGATCTTTAACAGCATTGCATCCGCGGCGGCCGATGAGAATGTGATTATATCGCCGCTGCTGCTGGAGGCGACGCTTGCTCTGCTCTACCTGGGCTCCGATGGCTCGACGGCCGAGGAGCTGCAGCGGCTGCTGAAGCTGAAGCAGCGCTTCGCCAGCAACGCGAAGATGGCCAATTACTACGCAGCGGAGCTGGCTGCGGCCACGGGTGACCCGGACACGCGCGTCCAGCTGCAGAATCGCCTGCTGCTGCAGGCCAGCGCCGGAGCGAGCATCGCGGACGACTTCCAGAAGATTGCCCAGACGTATTTCCATGCGACAGCCGAGTGCCTCGACTTGCAGCAGTCCGAGAAGCTGCGCCGCTACATCAGCGACAATATGCTGGCCAGCGTGGGCGGCGGCTCATGGCAGCAGCCTCTGCAGGTGAACGTGGGTCAGGTGGCACAGCTGCTGCTGCTGCTGCTGGCGGCGCGTCTGCAGAGCAAATGGTTTCTGCCCTTCAGTGCCTACCGCACGGGCCTCTACGAGTTCCACAGCGCCGCGGGCGAGCCCAAGCCAGTGCCCATGCTCTTCGACGACGACATGTTCGTGAAGTACGCCGAGCTGCGGGAGCTGAACGCGCGTGCCATCGAGCTGCCCTACGAGCATGCCGACGAGCTGGCCATGCTGCTAATCCTGCCCAACAGCCGCGACGCCTCCGCCCTGCCCGAGCTGGAAGCCCAGCTGCGCGCTGTGGATCTGGCTGCACTGCAGCAGCGCATGCAGATGGAGAGTGTTCAGGTGCTGCTGCCCAAGTTCTCCATTGACTTCGAGTGCAGTCTGCGGCAGGCGCTTAAGCAGGTGGGTTGACTACGCAAAGACTAACTTTGTGCGAGGGTGGCTTTAGAACTATTTGTCATTGAAGTGCTTATGTATATCTATATATAGATATATTGTATAGCATCCTAAATGAGCGTTATAGTGATGTCATTTTGAGGTAGAAATATCTATAGTTTTGAGAAATATCTATAAGTTGTATTAAAATTTATGGCTTATGCTTGTTCATTAAGCATAGAGAGTATATTGGTTTTGTGCAGTTCGGGTCTTGCTGTCCAAATAATATATAGAATTCCACTTACCAAAGTTTCAGGAGGGAAATTCTGAAAATAAAAAAAGAAAAAAAAAATGTTAAAATAAAATTATGAACATTTTAGTAATTTAAATTATAAAAAAATAATAATAATAGAAGTATTTTTTTAAATTATAATAAAAACAATGAAAAATGGCTAGATAATAAAAATAATAATAGGAATTAGCCTAGTTAATTAATTAATTAATTTAATATACATGTAGTTTGATTTTTATATAGATTTAAACTTTTTAATCAACCCTCGCCATTTGTATCCACTTCACAGCTGGGTTTCTCGCAGATTTTTGACAGCTCTGCCAACTTCAAGCACCTGCACTCAGTTGCCAATCAGCCGATTGTCGATGTGCTGCACAAGCTGCGCATTGACTTGAACGAATCGGGCTCTGGGTCCGAGTTGCCGCAGCCAGCAGCAGGTGAGAGCCAGAGCCAGAGGCGTCTAAATGACAAATAAATATATATTTTAATATTTTATATTTTACTTTTTTTCAGGCTACAAGCCAATTGTGATTAGCAATTCGTCGCGTCAAAAGTTCTTTCGGGCGGATCATCCATTCTACTTTGCCATACGCGGCGAGAACGTGACCCACTTTGTGGGGCATGTGGTTAGCTTTTAGTGGCGCTGATTCAGAACAGATAATAATAATAATAATAATGATAATGCTAATGCTAATGTGTACATCAATCATATTGATAATAATAAATTAATCATATTTCATATACTCACACAATGGATCCTTCCATTAATAAATCAGATTCGTTTGCTTTTAGATTTTTTATAACAAGAGTCTTGAGTTTATTCAAAGATATATATATATATATATATATATATATGTATGTGTATGTATAATTTGTCTTTGTTTGTTGTTGCAGAAATAGTTCTGTAATATTCACTTTAGTTATACAATTATTGTAGTTTGTAGAGTTAATTTTTTGGTTTTGGTTTTGGTTTTGGTTTGTCTTTAGGTCTAGGAAAATGTTAAATGGAATCAAAAATCCGAAGCACAGCTGTGCCCACATCGAGTTAACCTAAGGTTAAATATTCATATTACTATAATCGGTTACTTTACTTTAATTTATCTTTTGTTGAATCTTGATTTTCTCTTTGTAAATCTAGCTAAAAAATTGTTTTTTTATTTAAGTGTTTTTTTATTTATTTATTTAAATTCATTTTGTTTAGATGACTTGAAGTTTGATTTTGAATGTCATTTTACAGAGTTATTTGATTTGATTTGATTCGATTTGATCTGATTTGATTTGATTTGATGGTATTCATATACACAATTGATTAACAACTAAAAGGAACTAATTAAATAAACTAAATTAAGTTAGTTACTAATAGTTAGTTATTTACAGTTTGATCTCGACTACCTTTGTAGAGCTATTTACACTGATAAGTTTATGAAGAGCCCTCGCTCTATTTGGGTTCAGTTGCTTGCTTTATAGCTGACTGCTCTGCTGCGCCTCGTCGCACTTTTTGACCACCACGGCGGGCGGCGGTGGTGGTGATGGTGTGGCTGCATCCACGTCCAGACAGCCGCGGTTCAGCAGGTAGTCCAGATCGTGGCTAATGCGATCCAGAGTCGCGTCGCCGCCTGAACTACTTTGGCTGTCCACTCCGGCGGTCTGTGTGGACGGCGTCACGGATACGGTGGTGGTGGCCGTGGTGGTGGTCGTGGACACAACGGCAGCCACCATGGTGGGCAGCATCGGATCGAAGGTGGTGCGCGACGTCGGCTCCAGTATGGTCACTCGCTTCTGAGTCTTGGGCGTGGGCAGCGTGCTGCTGGCCATGATGGCGCCAGCGCCACTCAGATTGCCGCTGATGGTGGGTGGGCCCGGGCCCGGACCCGGACCCGGACCCGGCGCTGCCTGCATGCTGAGCAGCAATGGGCTGGGCACAAAGTCCACGTACGGATTGTGCTGCAGCGGCACGTAATGGGGCGTGGCCGTGTGGATGCCAATGATGCTGTCTGCAAGTGCGTGATGTGGTTAGCCAAAGCAAAGTCGAACCTCGGACGCGGGCACTTACCTGCTGCCAATCCCTGTAGTATGTCCAGCGTCTCGACGCCTACGAATTCGTCGCAGGGCCTCGCCGCATAGTGGGGCTGATGGTGGTGCAGAATGCGTCGGCCCAGGCTGCCCGTCAGTCCGCCCATTGTGTAGGCGTCGTAGGCATAGCCCAGAGCACCGGCCCCCTCAAGGCCTCCTCCTCCACCGCCGCCGCCGCCGCCACCGAGCAGCGCACAGCAGCGCGTGGCTGGCGAGGCGGCCACCGTCAGCGGCAGCTGCTGATGTCCACCGAGCAGAGTTTCTGTCGTGCTCACAATGGCCGCCTGGCAGCGCGGCGCCGTCGAGATGATTGTCAACGGCAGCTGCACAGCTCCGGTGGCTGTCGTTGACAGCTCCAGGCCTTGCTTCGGCTGCAGCGGAGCAGCGCCTGCTCCGCTTGTCACAGCAGCCACTGCTGCCGCTGTCGCTGATGGGGCCAGGCACTCGCTCTCCTTCTCCTTGTCGTGGTTCGTATAGACTGCAAACGATGGGCAAATTGAGGTTGAGCATCGAGAGTTGGTCTCATTCGACGCTCTGCGGGCTTTCAATACTCACAGCTCAGTGGACTGTTGATGCTGGCCGTCGTCGTCGTGCAGTAGTTATCATCCAGGCTGGTCTTGCTCGTGCTGAACTTGGCCTGCTTCAGCGAGCTGCTCTGGCTGCTGCCGTTGCTGCTCAGGAAGGGCGGTCCACGCAGCTGGCTCTCCGCCTTCAGCACAAAACAGAAGAGAATGCCAAAGCCCTGCAAAGACAAAGACATGTTTCGTTAGTATAAAAAGAAATATATAAAATGAAAAGTATATCATTCTGTAGAGACATTATGCAAGCTGTTTAATATGTTGATTGATTTTTCATGAACTGCAGATTTTAAATAAATTTATATATTCAGCGAAAGGTAAACTTGGACTACAACCTTCACCGATGTCGATATATCTTTCTCTCTTAATATATAAGAGACTAATTTGCGAGGGAAAAATTGTCTACTGGCATCAGCTGATAAACTAGGAAACACTTGGGAAACCAGAAACTCTTTCATATAAAATAACAAAAAATGGAAAATTCAAATTTCCTTGATTATTCCTAAAATAGACATCGTTACGATTATAATTTTAATTATTATAAAAATAATTTAAATTTCCCGCATATTCTTTTAAAATAATAAAAATATATATCCTTATATGTATAAATAAACATTAATCAAATTGCAAAAAGCATACTTCATTAAATTCAGTGATTTAATATTTACATATTAACAATATTATTTAATAAAATAAATATAAAAATTATTTTAATAATAAATTATTTAAGCATCAATTATTTACCATTTTTCATAAATTTGTATATAAAATAATTCAGTAATAATACAATTATCATAGTGTTGTATTTTATGATATTAAATAGTAATGCATTCACGACTTTTTCCATTCACAATGACCACTCGATGTACAATTTCGATGCCTGTGCAGACAAGTTTTTTTTTCCACTTGCATTTCTCATTCGAAATGCCTCAGTTAAACCACATGTTACGTTAACTGAGCAATTAAAAGTCCATTAAAAAGCGAAACATGTCTAATACTCTGAACTCAACAGTTGCAATCAAATGTATTTTGCGTTTAGTTTTCATTGGACAGAGCTGCTCAGCATACGCGAAAGGAAGGTACTCATTGCACTGAATATAATCCAGTTTAAGTTATTATATGTAGCAAAAATAAACAGAGTATTTGAAAAAATTTTGAAAAGCGCAATAAAAATTATATAAAATGTGTATTAAATAAATATTATATAAAATTTAATAATATTTGATATTTATATAAATTATTTTATTTAATATGCACATATAAAGGTGCTGCCAAAATTTCATTCACAGTAAATAATACATTGTACTATATGTGGAATAATTTTGAGTTTTAATATATATATTTTTATGTTATTTTCTTTATGATTTTTTAAAAGAAAATTAAGTAAATATTAGTGTGAGTTTATATATATTCCAAAATACCTGATTTCCATTTATGACTATATTTAATCAATATTAAATTTACTAAACAGATGCTGTTAACCTTCTAAGGTAATCATTGATCAATATTTGGGTTTTCTTATAATTTCTTATACCCGCGCAAACATCAAAAAAGAGAAGACCTTAAATTCAGAATAAAACAATTACCCATATTCCGCTTACACAATGAACGTCTCACTTTAGGATTGGGTAATTGCTATTTGTTACCGTTAAAGCCTCAAACTCAAATGCTGCCAAGAATTTGCAGAAAAGAAAAAGGAAACTTTTTAATGAAAATATTTTAATTTGCAATTAACAAAAGAAGTTTGATATAAAAATGTTTTTTTTTTTTGTAATATTAACAAGCTGAAATAGGGCTTTTAAATTTTAAATTTAAATTTGTTTATTTATTTTAAATAAATAAATTTAATAATAGAACAAGAAATGATTAATATCAGCAAAATAGTTTAAGGTATTTGGCTTGGCACATATGCAAATATAGATAATGTATATAGGAATAATATATAATTGAATGAAACTAAGAATTAACTAATCTACTTAATTCCCTTCAAATATACTTTCTCTGTATTAGAGAATTCAGCTCAAACTATTAAAATCAAAATGACAACAATGCCAACAGCTCCGATAGAGTTCAATGACTTCATGAGTTTGCCAGTTATATTCTCTCATACGCTGGGCATAAATCCGTACGAATCGGTTACCAACAAGCCAACATCGGGCCACTGGCTCTTGGCCGTTTTCCTTTTCCAACTGCTTAATCTGAACTTTACATTTGGCTTGGAGTGGGCCTTTGTCTATATCTCCTTCAAGAACAGCGAGAACTTTGTCGAGTCCTGCATGGTGATGGGCTACATTGTGTTCGTGATTGTGGGCGAGCTCAAAATGCTGACTGTCTGGTGGCAGAAGAGTAAACTGAACGAATTGATGATCGAAATGGAACTGATATTCCCCTCGCCCCAGCCTGAGCAGCAGCGACAATATCAAGTGGATTACTATCTGCGACGCTGTCGCATGTTCACCAAGGGCTTCGCCTGCCTCTACCTGGTGCTCATCGCGACCTACAATCTGTTCGTGCTCCTTCAGTTTCTCATTCGGCGCTTTGTCCAGCACTCGCCCACTGCTGCCATGGCCATGCCCTACACATCGGTGTCGCCCTGGAGCCTGGACAGCAGATTGGGCTTCTGCCTGATGTACACTCTGCAGGCCATAGCGGGCTACACCTGCACAGCAGGACACGCCTCGAGTGACATTCTCATCTATGCTGTGCTCATACAGGCCATCATGCACTACGACTACTTGTCCAGGGAGCTGACTGAGCTGCAAGTCCAAGCAGGACGCGCGAGAGATGGCTATGAACAGGACCTCAAAAAGCTGCAACAACTGATCGCCTATCACAACAAATTACTGGGGTGAGCTGTTGCTATCATCAGACTCGTTTCTCTTTAAAGTTACTCTATGCTCTCCCAGTCTCACCGAGGTCATCAACAAGGTCTTCGGCTTGCCTTTGCTCTTGAACTTCATGGCCTCTTCTCTCCTGGTCTGCTTCGTGGGCTTTCAGATGACCATCGGACTAAGTATCGATGTTGTCTGCAAACTGGCTGTGCTCTTGGTAGCGGAAATGGTGCAAATCTATTTGATTTGCTACTTCAGTGATCAGCTCATAGATGCCGTGAGTGGGACTCAATAGAAATCTGAGGGGAATTATTATATGTATTTTCTATTTACGTATATTTACTCTGCAGAGTCTCAGTGTCTCCGATGCAGTCTACAACATGAACTGGACTGAGGCTGACAAACGATTCAATAAAATGCTCATAATCATGGCACAACGCGCACAGCGACCAGTTTGCCTGAAGGCCACCGTTTTCTTGGATGTTTCTATGCAGACCATGACAATGGTGAGGGGAGATCATAGAAATATTCTACAATATTTGATTTGTAACATTCATTTGCTTGCAGTTCTTGCAAATGACCTACAGATTCTTTTGTGTGATTCGTACCATGTATCAGTAAAGAGGGAGGACGAAGGAGACATTGATCTGGCTTTTGCATCAGACTTACTCAAATTAGTAGACTTTCAGCTTAGATATATTTAGCTATTTTATTATGTCTTTTTTATTAGTAGAATTATTAACTAATATATATATTATAAATAAATATCGAAATTTCATTGCTTAATTTCCTCTCTATGGGACTCCTCTTGAGATATATCAGATGCTGCCTAAATGCTATACAAATTTTATGTTTTATGTGTTTACTCTTGAGCTGCATCTTCATGATAGACAATCAGAGCTCTATTATTCACTGCTGTCTACTTATTTCGAGAATCAATACAAATTTTGCGTATCTCAGATTGATTCAAGGCTTAACTTTGACAGAAGTCAGAATGCATTGTCGTCCTTTGAATGCGCTGTTGAGTTATGAGCTCTCTAACTGCTTCAATCTGACAACATTTTTGAGTACATAAACAAAAGATAGCCCTGCATCTGCTTGCAGATACTCTCCATATATTCCCAAGTATTCTTTAAAAATTATTAAAGGCTGCATAATATTAGATCCTCTACTAACCAATCCCATATCCATTTCATTTACCATTCGACAGCTGCCATTTCTCAGGGTCCCATCTAGTTGACAACATTAATAAATCATTATGTGAACGAAAATGACTTTATTTGCAAACAGTAGACAACAACTCGTGCGAGAATGACAACAATAATTTGAGGAATGAATAATTGAAGAACTTTAACCGCGGCGCTTTTCTAATTAACTGGCTATGCAACGGTACGTAAGAGTAATGGAAAATGGGTGCTGCTTTAAGTTGAATTCTTCTGGCATATATTTGGGTTTATATAGAGTAGTAGTATTAAAACCCAACACTGTAAATATGCAGAGAATTTATATGGTAAAAAATAAATAAATGCAACCAAAGGAGCTCTAAGAGTGAGTGCTCGACTAAGACATACCCTGAAGCGACTGTTTTATAGGAATATATATTTAATATATGTAGCTTTTGTGTCTTATGAGGTATTATGAATGGACAGCCAGAGATGGCTAGATTTAAGCTAAAGTGAATACTCACCTAGAATATATATAGGTACAGAGCTAATTTTTAAATAATAAACAATAATAATAAATAAATTATACTATAAAATATGATTTATATTTGAGCTTTTCGTTATTAAAAATCTATTTTATTTTAAAACAGCCGAATAAAAGCTGCGGCCCAGAGCAACAAGTTTTCCCTGGGATTGGAGTTTCGCAGTTCATCTTTTTTGTGATAATAATATAAGTATTTTCAGCATATGTAAGGCTATTCAGTGTGCCTTTATCCTTTAAGTACTGAATTGTCTGGCTGAACTTTAATCCATTTATATATAATCATCTTTGTGGTTTTCATAAATTGTCTGATATAGTTTGTGGTTTTGACAAACTATCAGAATAAAACAATAAATAGATCCTCCTAATAGCCTATCTTTTAGTTTCAGCCAAGAGCTTCAGTCGGATAGTTGTAAGTTCTATCTTAAACATGTCCGGGGAGCTCGCAACGTTCAATGACTTTATGAGTCTGCCCGTGTTCTTCTATCACACGCTGGGCGTGGATCCCTACGAGTCGCCCAGCTTCAAGAAGGTGCCCAGTCACTGGCTCTACATTGTTCTACTGCTCAATCAGTCGAATATGAACTTCAATTTCCTAATGGAGTTCCTCTACGTCGTGCTCTACTTCAACAACAGCGAGCACATTGTGGATATTTGCATGACGATCTGCTATCTGGGCTTCATCCTGGTCAGCCAGCTGAAGACGGTCAGTGTGTGGCGGCAGAAGGCGAAGCTCAACGACTTGGTCGCCGAGCTGGAATCAATATTTCCAGCTGCGGTCCGCAAGGAGCAGGACGAATATCAAGCGCTCTACTACAAGGAACGTTGCCGCTTCATATTTCGCGCCTTCAGCGGACTCTTCCTGCTGCTGGTCGTCACCTACAGCTTCTATATCTATGTGAGGTATGCCATACACCACTGGCTGCTGCATGTGCCCGATGTGGAGAAGGCCATGCCCTTCTTCTCGATTTCGCCCTGGGACTGGCATGATAATTGGAGCTACTATTTAATGTATCTGCTGCAGATCGGCGGGGCTTACACCGCGACCACGGGTCACATCTCGGCGGATCTCTCTATATATGCCGTCAACATGCAGCTCATCATGCACTTTGACTATCTCTCGAAATCCCTGGCGGAGTTTCAGATAAAAGCAGACAGCGAACCCAATGGCTATGCCAAGGACTTAGCAGCGCTGCGTGAACTGATTTTATATCACAACAAGTTGTTGAGGCAAGTTGAGAGTAGACTTTGACTAGGCTTAAATCAATATTTTTTTTGTACAGACTCTCAGATGTCATGAATTCGGTGTTTGGCGTGCCTTTGCTCTTGAATTTCCTGACCTCCTCTGTCATGGTCTGCTTTGTGGGCTTTCAGATGACCCTCGGTCTGAGCGCCGATCATACGGTCAAGCTGGCGCTCTTCATGATCTCGGCCATATCGGAAATTTATTTGATTTGCTATTTCAGCGATTGGCTAATTGCCTCGGTGTGTCAAAGAAGTATTCCAGGCAGATCTATATTTATTTATTTAATATTTTCCCTTATAGAGTCAGGGCGTCACTGCTGCTGTTTATGAGATGAATTGGCTGCCTGGCGATACGCGCTTTAATAAAATGCTAGTTTTCATAGCGAACCGAGCGCAGAAAATCGTCTGCCTTAAGGCTACAGTATTTTTGGATATATCCATGGAGACAATGACTATGGTAAATATAGAAATTTATATACTATGTTGATATAGATTCTTGCATTAAATTCTTTGCAGTTTCTCAAAATGTCCTATAGATTGTTCTGTCTGATACGCACAATGTATCAATAGCTATGTACATATATAAAGGATGGTACAATATAAGGTACACTTTGGTACAGAGTACGGAATGGTCCAATACATCAGTAGAGTTCAAATGAATTTTTGGATTGCATTATTGTAATTGAGTACAGTACATATAAAGAGCATGGTACAATATGAGGTTTGGTAAAAAGTATGGGTACATTATGCTAGAGGTCTGGCCAAGGCAATATCAATCAGACTTCGATATAATGCACTATAACCTTTAGTCTAACCTATCCAGATTTTTTGAAAATAAAAGAAGAAATATCTTAATAGATTAATAATAAATAAAAATTTAAGCTTTCTCTCATATTATAATAATATTATAATAAATCCAAAAGTTTATTTTTTTTTAATAAAACAAAAAATCTATTTTAAACAAATTCTAAGTATAACCTTATAAATTATGAAATAAAAATTAATTTGATTGAATAAAAAATGTTTGAATAAAATTTTAATTTTAAAAAATAATAAATTGATTTAATTTGATTTCTAAAGAAAAATAAGTGTGTATATTAAAAATAAAATCAATTCTTTCAAATCACATACTTATCTCTATATTAATTTCCTCAATAAAATAATTCCCAATAAATTTTATTAAATTACTAACTAATTCCAACTAAATCTATCTTTAATCAGGCAGAGTTACTGTGCTTTTACTAAATGATGTTGCACAGGAAACTAAGGTCTGAAATTCGCAGCGAAATTAATTACTTAATTAGCGTAGTTCTTCCCATAACTCGACCCATTGCAGTGCGAACAGCTGCGTTCCACAAGTCAGTCCACGGCATATTCGTGTGGTCTGTCGCCCGGCTGTGTGCGTGTGCGTGTGTTGCGGTCCTTTAAATGTTGTTATAAATAATTAAACATGAACAGAGGCCGGCCTAGTCGAGCCGCAGCCAATGCCAAGTACCAATTGATGGCCATATTAATAGCCCCAGCTCGGACTGTGGCCGACCCCCACGAGTGGAAGTTGCTCCACAACAACATTTTGCCAGGATTTGCATTTGCGTGTTTAGGACATTTAAATGTTTCGAGTTACGGTAACCAGAATCATGGATGAGTATAATGCAATTTGCATAATCAATTTATGATATTTATATTGTGTGCTTTATTTACTTATTTAAGAGGGGCTTAAATACGCATTGCTTTACCTGAATAAGTTTTGTGTGTTTATCGACATGTTTGAAAATATTTGTACATTTTAGACATTACGGCAGATATATTAAAAAAACATACTACGCTTTTAGTAATACATACAATAAATATGTATGGTAAATAATAAAAATATATTTCAATAATTTTTAAATTATTCGAACAATTTATGAAACATAATAAATATGTATTTAAATTCCATTAAAATTATTCGTTTTCATATATAAAAATATTCTTAAATATTGTTTAATTTTTAATGACAATAAAAATCAGAAAACAAAATTGATTTTTATTAAATATTAAAAGTGTTTAAAGTTTTATGAAATGGTATTTTTATTTTCTATATTTATCAATAAATATATAAAAATAATTTAAATATTTTGTTTTAGAGATAATCTCATTAAAAACCTTTATTGAAAAACATTTTAGATTATTCATGAATAAAATTAAAGTATAACAAAATTATTTTCAAAATAAATAAAATAAAAAAGTTCAGAAAAAACAGAAGACTTAATTTTTTTTTTTAGAATAATAAAGAGTTGAAAAGTTTTCAATATCAGATTTTTGTAAGGACTTCTATGGCTAATATAAACAAAATCTGCTACACCTCTTTTATTATTATTTAAACATTAACAAAAAATCTTCTCAAATCACAAAATAACCTCAAACACACAAAAGTTCAAAGGAAACAGAAATAATGCAAAAGAAAAGTACGCATGCGAGATGCGTGGGCAAGGCAGTTGCTTTTAGGTAAATATCTTTGCTGTGCTCTGGTGCACTTACCTAATTTACAAACTAAATGAGTAAAGAACATAAAAAATAAGGCGAAGCAGAAGCAAACATAAGGAGCTTGGCGACCGAAGTCGATGTCAAGTGCAAAGTAAATATACATAAACAAAAAAAAAGGCTTCTCTTAGCCACTTTGATAAGAGCAAGAGCGACCACAGCAGCAGCAGCAGCAGCAGGCAGGCAGGCAGCCAGGTGGCAGTCAGGTAAAAGCCTAATGCAGCCAGCGAAAGTGGTTAAGGCGGTCGCCAAGGGGGCGTGCCAAGGAAGTCTCAGTTGATTTTGCATGCATAATTTGTGAGGCAGGCGTAAAAATATGCAGGCTTTGCACTTTGATAAAATATGCACGCGCAATAAGACGAACCGAAGACGAACTAGAAGAAGTGGAAGAAGCAGCTAAAGCAGCATAAGACTTGCCAAAGATAGTAAACAAAGAGAGGATATGACAATTTGCATAAGTTGCGCAGTTCCTTAATAGTTTTGTTGACAAGTCGACCGGGCGAGAGGCCGGCAAGGCACTCGAGGACACTCGTCGCCACTCGCATAACTCAATCAGCGGCGATTGCCAGAAAGCAAGCATACGCACTGTGGCACGCTCACGTCTTGTGCTCGGCTAATTAAATATGAACTCTGAACTTACCAGTGTTATGCACGATATGCCAAACGGATATGCCCATAAAGTATCCGGCGTCGAGTTAACGTAGACGATGAAGCAGCCATCGGTGCAGAGTTTTACGAGCAGCAGGCCGCCTGCACGATAAAGTAGGCCAAGCCTATAAAGCGGGAGAGAGAGAACGAGAGAGAGAGAGAGAGAGAGAGAGAGAGGGAGAGGAAGGGAGAAGGAAATTAAAATCGCTTTCATTGGGAGTTGTGTGGAGCCGCTTGAGAGCCGATTTTATGGCTTATGCTTCAGTCTGATTATTAGCAAGTTTCAGCTTGGCCAGCAAAAGGGAAATTACATTTTGGGGTGGACCAAAAGCAAACTAAAGTCTCGCCGGGCAAATATATGCATTGAGGAGGCATTATCAATGCATTAGCTAATAGAAATAGTTGTTTGGCCGGATTACCCCAGCCCGAATACTTACCGCCTGCGCAGCGCCATATTGAATTTGTCCAGCGGATGGGCATGCAGATTGCGATTCTTGTGCCAGAGCCACAAGAGCTTCTTCATTAAAATGACAAACAGCGCGCAGAAGAGCAGAATGAACAGCAAATCGATGCAGACGAACAGAATGAAGCTCAGCGAAGGCGACGCCGGAGTCGCCGAAGTTCCGGAAGTGAATGCCGCGGCGTGTCCGGGCGAAATCCAGCCAACGGGCCGTTGTTGTTGCTGTTGTTGTGGCCAAGTCAATGCCGCAGCTGTCACAGCGGCCAAGTTCGACTCGCTGGCAACTGTGATTGATGACGCTGACGTGGCGAGAGCATTGCCCGCCATCTCAGTCGCAGTCAGTGTGGGGCCTGCGGCTGGCTGACGTCTGCTGCTCGCGTTGCCCAGCAGCGCCTCCGACTCGAGCAGTAAATTATCTGCATTGAGCAGCGTATGCGTGGCATAGTAGACGCTCCCATCGCCGCCGTACTCCACTTCCTCCTCACTGGCGGCATCTGTCTGCTGCTGCTGCTGCAGCTGCTGCCTGCCCGTCCAGACCAGCTCGAGCCACCAGTGGCGCGGCCATTTGCCTATGATGCTGCATATTAGGGGCGCGGCGATGGCGAACAGCAGCGGAAGCAGCCAGCTAATGCCGATGGCGCCGCGTATGCCCGCTGAGCCGCTGTACAATGCCAGCGAGGAGCCAGCGGCAGCGCCAGACCTGGTCCGGCCGGGCGGCGGGTGACTGCCGCTGCGGCTGCGACTGCGACTGCGACTGCGATTGGAGCCATTCGCCTCCGGAGACTGAGCGCTGATTTGCGTAATGTTACTTAGACTCTCGCGTCGCTTGGCGCTCTGCTTGGTTGGGGTCGGTGGCTTGCTGCCGATTTGCAGATACTTCTTCGGGACCAGCTCCGTGTGTATGACCAGCGCAATGGCAATCAGCGTCGAGATGCCCAGCAGCAGCAGCGAGGCCAGCGAGCTGCTGATTATGGCATGCCAGTTCTGCAAAGAGGAAATTATGAGGCGCATTAATAACGCTCCGGCAAAAGGGAGATTGGCACCCACTTCGCTGCAACATCATTATTTTTAATTAAATATAAAAAACGCTGTCATCGCATTACAGCAACAGCAACAGCAACAGCAAAAGCATTTACGACCCTAGCACATACATATTTGCTTAACTTTTTATGTACATTTATATACTTAACAGCTATTTACTGGGATTTCCCGCAGCTCTGCCAGCCGTAAAGATGACATCACAATCTGAGCCGTGCTTCGGGCATAAATTATTTCATTACAATCCCAACAAATGACTGGACATCACTTATTAAAAAGTTATAAAAAAAGTTCTTCTCCAGCTCTGGCCCAAATGGGAAAATGTTTTATTGGCGCTGTAAAAGGAAAACATAATACTTCGAGCTGGAGCTGAGACTTTCTCGGACCTAAATTTATGCACGCAACACATCAAAAAGCTCTTAAACTAATAATAATTACGTGAACTATGCATTTCTATGAATGGTTTGTTTAAAGAATTCATTGCAATTCAAGTTTGCCTGTGGCTGTGGAGAGCTTGACCATGTGCACTGCTTGCAAACTGCTTGCCAATGACAGTTTGAACTGCTTGTAGTGCTGTCTGCATTTTGAGTCAAAAGTTTCGAGTATGTGAAAGAAACATTGAGAAAGGCCTTGCGCTGCAAGGTAAGTAATAAATAATCTTTTTCGTTTTGGAAAATATGAAAAAATATTTGAATAAAATATTTTTAAATAACATAAATATAAATATGTAAATATTAAATAAATAAAATAGTAAGAGATTAATAAAATAAATAAATTGGATCATGTCAATATGCGGAAAGTAAGTGAATAAATTTATTTATGACAAATAAGAAATGTCATAAATTGATTTCTTTTCGCATAAATGTAAATCAAATATATAAAGATTATTAATTAATGCGCATTAGTATATTAGTATAAAAATAAAAATAATAAGCAACAAAAAAAATAAAATAGTCTGTACATAATTAATAATAATTAATAAATACAAAAGTATTATATAAATAACAAATAAAATAAATACATAATTTATAAAAAAAAGCAAATAAATTTATTTATTATTTTGGCATATTATAAAAAAAAAAATGTTAAAATTTATAGATTTCTTATAAATATAAATTTCTTTTCTACAAGGTATTTTCGTTAAGACTTATTGGGCTTTGTGGCAAATACAAATATGCACATGTATATATTTTCAGAATCCTAAACACAATGATTAGGAAAAACATATATTATACATAATGAGATACGAGGCACGGATAAAGGAAGATGTGTCGAATACCTCAACAAACTATTGTACGCTTTGCCTAATACATTTAAGTAAACTGATTATATAAATTAAACCCACAATATAATATCAATTCGTTACAGAGCCTTGAACTTCCTCGACTATGTACCCTATGATTTTATACTGTACGGACTCTAGTTATGTCAAACTTGAGTCCGTACAGTATAAAATCATTCGACTCGTTCATTCGCCCACGCAGTTCGCTTCACTCCATTCATGACTAGGGGCCACAGCGCATAATTTCATTGGGTTTGTTATTCCAACGTTGCGTGTGTGGTTGCGCTGGCAACAACCACTAACCAAGTTGCAAGCTAATAGACATTAAGTGCGTGCACGAGGCCCAGATATTGAATTAGAATATAGCTTCTTTTTTGCCGGTAAAGGGAAAGTTGAGTTGCGGCCTTAATATGGCAGCCGCAGTTCATTACATTAGCAGGATTTCTCTTTCGACACACAGCCACATACACTCTCTCACATGTGTGTTTATTACAACTGTTGCTTTTGGGCTTCTTGGAATCTGAGGTCAGCGCGGCTTTGTTGTCTGCCCCGACTGCAGTGAAATAAATTTTGTAAACTTTTTAATTTTCAATTCGCAGCGCGAATATTCTTTACGGCGTCGCTTTGTATTTATGCGAAATTATAAGTTAAGTTCGCTTAAAAGCTTTCGCCTGTCCCACTCGCACTCGCACCCAGTCTCAGCTCTCTCTCACTCTTCTCTCTCTCTCTCTCTCGTGGGACTCGCTGGCGGATACGTTATTCCCATGTTATTTATTATGCATTTTTAACTGGCGCTGAAAATTGTATTTATTTATACGCAAATGCATGTGCCGTAAGTAAAATGTAAATATATTTCAATTTTATTTATTGTTCGCAGGGCGGCGCCACGCTGTGACACGTGTCCACGCGAAATTTGCATATGTCTTTGCGGCGAGTGTTGCACGTGTTTATATGCCGTGCGTAATTATTTTCTTTTTATTTATTTTTATCTTTTTTTTTTCATTTTTAATTTGTTTCGCATTTGCATTGAGCAACTGCCCGTTGGCCGCACAGTTCGCCTTTGCTTCGGCTGCTCATTAAGAGCTGATTTCAAATGCCAAACGGAATATGTGACAGAGAGACACACACCCACTCACACACACCCACTAACTCACACACACGCACACCCTCACTTGGCCTATTATTGCTTGTTGCACGCGAAATTGTGACAGCCTCATGGCCTGGGGGGCCGCACTCGGACGCGTTTGCTTTGAATTGCACTTGAGCCAAGTCGAGTCGAGTTGAGTCGAGTTGAGTTTTGCGCAGCCATTAAGTAGACCTCGTTCACTTGACTAGAGCACTAGCATACACTCGCCCATACTCGCACACACTCGCCCAGCCACACCCGCTTCCGTTTGAAACTTTGTCTGTGCTCGCTCAGGGTTTGCTGGATCGGGGCGTAGTTTTCTGACGATTGTCCACAAGTTGTTTTCCTTTGTTTTGGTGGCTCGCGCTTTTCCCTCGCAGTTCTTTGACGACTTTTGTCGGCTCTTCGCCCACATTTTCGATTGTGTTTTCAGTTTTTATTGTCGCGCTGGCGTTTTATTTGTTTTTCATTTATTTATTTGCTCCAGCGCGGCCCAGTTTATTACTAATTCAGAAATGTTACATCTTGTTAGAGATTTGCGCATCTCCGGCCACCTCTGGAGATTAGAGTTTGTATATTTTGTTTATGCGCGCGCTTTTCGCTTTATAATTCAAAAGATTTCGCGCATTCTGTGGGGACCTGAAGGTTGCGCCAGCCAATGAGCTCCTGACGGCTCTTCCGACCGATCTCACACATTTTATGCCACTCTGAGCTGAGGGCCGCCAAAGGTCTTTGCAAATTGAAAATTTGCGCTTTTATTAATATTTATTTCGACTTTAGTGAGTTGATTCTCTGGAGAACTGGTTTTGGGCTGTTGGTTTTTAATTTCCTTTCACTGTGCCACTCGGCCAACAGGTGGGCACTCAGCTCAGCTCAGCTCAGCTCAGCTCTGCTCTGCTCTGCTCGGCTCTGCTATTTCATGGACTTTGTGTAACGAACTGTAAATTATAATATTTACAAATCCCGGGCCCAGTCCCAGTACATTTATTGGCGCATTATTTGCCAGACGACAAGCTAATTTCTTTTTACAAATGATGATGATGACTTTGATGATGATTGTGATTCGGCAGATTACTTTTCCTGAAGAGTGGAATTCATGCTCGAATTCCTGCGCAAATTTCAAATTAGAATTTTGTGGAGTTTCTTAGCCAACAACAACAACAACAACTGTTTATTTGGTAAATGGCTTTTTGTTGTAGTTCACAAATCTGAAAAGGGCTAAGAACTAATTTCAATTTGACTTTGCTGCTTTGTTGCACAGTGTAAACGTATAAGCGAAGGCCAAACTGTAACTCAATCTCCGTTTTTACTATGCATCGCATGAACTAAAGTTTTTTGTTCACTTTGTTAAAGCTTCGTTCGGTTTTTGGTTTCTTTTGTTATATTTTTCTGTTTTACTTTTTTTTTTGGTTTTGGCTTCTTTTTCAGTATTTATTTCCCAGTAATTAAATTTTTCGCCTTGGTCGCACGCTGCGGCAGGTGGCGTATGTGTGTGTGTGAGAGAGAGAGACGGAACCACAATGGCAGCTTTTGTTTTTACGCGCACCGCTTAAAAGTATGCTACGAATTTTTGTGAATTTTCTGGTTTGAGTGGACTTTTTAATGGGAGCTGAAATCAAATTCCTGTTATTTCACAATTATAATTTCTGATTTGATTTGATTTAATTTGAGCTTGGCCGAAAAGGCTTTCATTTCCACATTTTTCGTGTTCAATGAGTTTTCATTAATTAAAACTAAATCCAAATATATAAATATTTATTTATCTATTTATCTACTCACCGCCGGCAGCATTTTCATAAAGCCCAGCAGGTAGATGAGCATCACACTCGACGTGGATATGCAAAACTGCATTTTGAGAAAGGTCACGGCGCACTTGCGATTGCACCAGATGGGCAGCAGGATGAGGAAGGCGGAGCAGCACTGCAGCAGGCAGAGCGCACAGCTCACGATCACAAAGATGGGCCGCTGAGGCGTGTGCGACTGCGAAGACTGTAAACAGATACGATATATTTAAAATAAATAAAATATATACATTTAGTAGTTATGCTAGCCTATTAGATATTACTTATATTTAAATTAGTAAGCTCTATGAATTGTGTAAATTTATCAGCAGTAACAATATAAAATATAAAATATAAAATATAAAATATAAAATATAAAATATAAAATATAAAATATAAAATATAAAATATAAAATATAAAATATAAAATATAAAATATAAAATATAAAATATAAAATATAAAATATAAAATATAAAATATAAAATATAAAATATAAAATATAAAATATAAAATATAAAATATAAAATATAAAATATAAAATATAAAATATAAAATATAAAATATAAAATATAAAATATAAAATATAAAATATAAAATATAAAATATAAAATATAAAATATAAAATATAAAATATAAAATATAAAATATAAAATATAAAATATAAAATATAAAATATAAAATATAAAATATAAAATATAAAATATAAAATATAAAATATAAAATATAAAATATAAAATATAAAATATAAAATATAAAATATAAAATATAAAATATAAAATATAAAATATAAAATATAAAATATAAAATATAAAATATAAAATATAAAATATAAAATATAAAATATAAAATATAAAATATAAAATATAAAATATAAAATATAAAATATAAAATATAAAATATAAAATATAAAATATAAAATATAAAATATAAAATATAAAAATATAAAATATAAAATATAAAATATAAAAAATATAAAATATAAAATATAAAATATAAAATATAAAATATAAAATATAAAATATAAAATATAAAATATAAAATATAAAATATAAAATATAAAATATAAAATATAAAATATAAAATATAAAATATAAAATATAAAATATAAAATATAAAAAATATAAAATATAAAATATAAAATATAAAATATAAAATATAAAATATAAAATATAAAATATAAAATATAAAATATAAAATATAAAAAAATAAAAAAATATAAAATATAAAATATAAAATATAAAATATAAAATATAAAATATAAAATATAAAATATAAAATATAAAATATAAAAATATAAAATATAAAATATAAAATATAAAATATAAAATATAAAATATAAAATATAAAATATAAAATATAAAATATAAAATATAAAATATAAAATATAAAATATAAAATATAAAATATAAAATATAAAATATAAAATATAAAATATAAAATATAAAATATAAAATATAAAATATAAAATATAAAATATAAAATATAAAATATAAAATATAAAATATAAAATATAAAATATAAAATATAAAATATAAAATATAAAATATAAAATATAAAATATAAAATATAAAATATAAAATATAAAATATAAAATATAAAATATAAAATATAAAATATAAAATATAAAATATAAAATATAAAATATAAAATATAAAATATAAAATATAAAATATAAAATATAAAATATAAAATATAAAATATAAAATATAAAATATAAAATATAAAATATAAAATATAAAATATAAAATATAAAATATAAAATATAAAATATAAAGTATAAAATATAATACATAAAATATGCAAGTAATAAATAAATTACTTTCAGTTAATAAGACTCATTTAGCAAGTTTTTACCTCGACATTTAAATATCACCGAATTAAATGTACAAATAAAATTTATATTTATATGTAACATAAGTATTTCATAAATATGAAAATCCATAAAATAAATATTCAACAATAAACACTTTCTCTGTTTCTTCTCTCCGATTCGATTTCCTAGCCAAGCTGAATTCTATTCGCCTGCCTAAATATGTAGAATTAAGCCTTTCTACTCTCTTGCTGGCGTAGTAATTGCATGCTGTGTGAATGGGAAATGATTTCTCATATTGTGGTTTTCGGTAATTAAGTTATGAATTAGCAACTCGGTCTCGGCTGTCAAGACGGCAAAGTAATGCTTTCTACTTACGTGCGGTTGCCTTTTGGTCAGCATGACCACGTAGGTGCCGGAGAGCGGGCAAATGCAGCGGGTGATGTTCTCCATTAGGTGTTTGGTGATGCACAGGTCCGAGCGCCAGGTGGAGTCGAAGGAGGCCTTGTAGTCGTGCCTGGGCACACGCCAATTGACAGGTTGTAATAACTGAAGAAATCGTTAAATATAATCCAATTTAAGCTTACCCGCAGACGGCCACCCAGTCGCCGGTTTTGGGCACGCTCTCGTGCTGGAATATAATCTCCACGTGGCCAGCTTCAAAGGACAAGTCGAGCGGTTCGCGGAAATTGTCATTCGAGCGATTCGATTGAAAGAGCCAAGTTTGAATAATGCGCGAGGCGAGCACATAGTCCGAGTCCTTGGGATCGCTGTAAACAGTTTAAAAGTATTTCAGAATTTACTTCAATTATAGTCAGAGTAATTAAAATGATTATCTTAAGCTATGCAGCAGCTGCTGTAAATGTTAGTCTAGGCAGCTTTGGCAAGTTGATATTTATAATCCTCTTTTCAATTCCGATGCAATCAACTCTATCTATGACATCATTTTGGTATTTTACAGTATATAAAATATACCCAAACAGATGCTGATGCTGTTGGCTTTCATGCCACAATTGCAGTTGTCGTTCGGTATTTCAGCTAATCTTATCAGCCAACGCAAGGACGAATCGTTCAGCAGCCGAGTGCATGTTCATTAAGCCCATCTGACAAATACACACACACACACACACACTCACACACAGAGATATGTCTCTGTGGTTCATTATAATTTAATCAACATTTGTCTGCATATTGGCAACAATTTCTAGTTCCCATTTCATGCCAGATTCAAATCTCTCGCTCGGGCTGTGGCTCCGGCTACATCTCTGGCCATGCAAATATTTAGTATTCGTTGTTGTTGTTGTTGTTGTTGATGTGTCATGTTACATGTTGCATGCAGCTTATTTGCATTTTGTTTACAAACTAACAGCTTTGCACTGCATTGCGTTGGTGCTTTTGCAGCTGCTTTAATGCGCTTATGAGAGATGGAATCTCTTGTGCGGCAACACTTGGCATTACACAGAATTATTTTTACGGATATGCATTGAAATGAAATCCCTTTGCTGCTTAAATTTTAAAGGAAAAGTGTGAAAATGTGTGAATACGCTGTTGACACACATTTCAGAAATATTTTCTCTTAGTTGATTTTTATGTTTAATTAATGAAATTATTATGAAGGCAATTATTGATTTTTCGTTTCATTTTAGGTATATTTATTTCTTTGTTGCACCCACCTGCCACGCGTGTAGTAAGTTTTTGGTAGAAAACTTTTAAGATTCTTATAGGAGATCACAGAAGCGAATATTGTCGAGTTGGCCATGATATGCAGCAGACGCGTGGACAGTCCGATGTCCATGTAGAGTTGGTCCGAGAATAGGTCCTCGCTGCGAAGGAGAAATGTGCACAGAGGTTAGATTAAGTCATGGCAGTCCATTCTTAATTAGCTTAATAAGACACTTGAAGGAGTCAGAGCTCGGTGCACCAAGGTGGCGCAAGGCAGCTCAACCAGCGAACGCCAGCGACCCAACCTGCTCGCCAGTCAGCCTGCTCCTGCGAAAAGTCCTTCAAGTTGGAATTTTTATGAGCAATTTTTATAGTAAGCGAGCGCGTGCGCTTGTTTTATGCATTTATAAATTTTTTTTTATTTACGTTTGCCCATAAAGTATATTTTCCATTAGAAGGAGAAGCGAGAGAAAAAAACAACAGAAAAGAAACGAAAGAAATGTTTGCCCCTGCCAGTGTATATTAATCATGCGACCGTAAAGCGAAGTAGCGAAGTTTACTTGGGCTGCAAAATTTGCATTTTGCCTTTATTTCTAATTATGGAATTAAGCAAAGCGCCTGACATGTGCCAGATACAGCACGGCCCAGTCATGGTCAAGCCATGGCCAAGATATTAGTTTTTAATGGCCGGTTTTATAGCAAAAGACTTAAGGCTTCGTCTAAATCAAGAAGTTTGCAATCGGAATTGCCTTTATACATTAGCGATTATGTTTAAAGGTAAAAGATTGACTTTTTATGCAATCAAAATATAAAAATAATTAACTTTAGTTATTTAGAAAAATTAATAATAATATTACTGATTAAAATGATTAAATTGATTTATAATAATATTATTTTTAAGTATATACAATCAGTTTTGGTAGTATTAACACTCAGTTTTATTAGTATTATTATTATTTCTATATTAATAAATAGAATAATTTTTGTATTTAAAATTTCAAAATTATGTTTTAAATAAATTTAATAATGTTATATTTATATGTATTTATTTGAATTTTTATACTTATATAAATTAATTTTAGTTCTGAAAATATTTATTTATCATATTTATAAACTATTTTTAGTTTATGAAATATTTATTTACCATTTTTACACTTTTAAAAATTATTAAACAATTTTTTTATGTGGAAATATTTATTTTATAAATTTTTTATATTTATGTGCAAAGTAAAGAAAAAGAAAGAAATTTAAAATGAATTTCATAGACTACAAAAAGGGAGTCTGTAGTAGGAAGTTGAGAAAGCCTAAGGAAACAACATTGTAATAATAATTATTTTGATAATCATTACTTGAACAAAAAAAAAAAATTATTATGAATTTTTATACATATAGTCTTATACATACATAGGAATATATGTATATAGACATACATATATTCCTAAAGACACTAATACCTCACACATGCATTTGGCTATTCAAATATTTAGCGCGTCTTTGTGTATGCAAATATTTACACAGCTTGAAATATTTTAATTAAAACAGACGCGCAAATATATGTACGTATAAAATAAAAATCCAGTAAATTAAATTGCATAAAAATAATAATAAATAAAATATGCTATGGCTCAGAGTGTGAATCTTAAGGCAGCCTGAATCAAGGTTCTCTGCATAAATCGAGTAAACAATAAATATGTTCTTATCCTTGGTCAAACATATTAAATAAAATTAAAAGAAAATATTATTTTAAGCGGCAAAACGGTAAACAAATTTAATGATTGTCACAAAGTAAGCGGAAAAAATAATTGTGTAGTGCATGGAAACTGCGGAAATCGAGCAGAAGTGATGCGATGGGTGATGACTGGGTCCACCTGTCGGTGTGCTCAACTCACCCGTAAATGCGTAAATTGAACGGCAATGTTTTCACTGAGGTCATGTAGATGCGCAATGAGTTCAGCCGATCCAGCGACAGCGTGTCCTCGTCCACTGTCAAAATGCTTGCGGCTCCGCCGTCGCCGCCGCCTGCGCCACTCTTTCCCAGCAGCTTGCTCGCAGCGCTGCTTGCGTCGCCATTCATTCCGTCAGGTCGGCGACTGCCCTTGGTTCCCTGTGCGGTCAAAGTTGTCGAGCTGTCAGCAGCCGTGGCCGAGGATGTCGCCTGGCTGCCGCCGTTGCCGTTGCCGTTGCCGCCTGTCGATGTGGCCAATTGTGAGGCCGCAATTGTCTCGCGGTTCAGCGCCGCAGATTGCGTTAAAAGTTGCAACTTTTTAATTTGCTGCAACGAGCGAGAGCAATTGAAATAAAGCGTGAGCAAAGCGAAAATAACGCCACATTAAAGTTTCACACGTCAAATTTCGAACTTTGAACTTTCGGGGCTCGGACCGAAAACAATTCCGTTGCCCGCAGCAACGGGCATTCTTGCTGCCCCCGCCTAATTTATGAACGCCTCTCGCCTCTAAGCCCTAATGTCCATCGGATAAGGCAGGCGTTGGCCAGCATTGGATTTCAATCAAATTTCGCTAAGAGCCAACATTCCTCAGGTGTTGCAAACTTGTTAAACTGCCGTGCGTGTGGGTGGGAGTAGCTGCAGGTCGTCATGACACTGAGATTGACATTGTTAAAATACTTATTTTTGTTTAAGGTCTGTCTATGGGAGATTCGGCTTCAAATATTGAGAGCGAATACTCCACGGCCTGAATGGCAATTAAATATAAATTGTTGAAAGTATAAATTGAGTAGAAGATTTGACTGCTGCCAAAACTGATGCTTATCAGCTGATTATGTATATCGGTAAACCAAGTAGAAGTAGGCAAAGCTAGCCCCTAGCTACCCAGGACAACAATGTGAGCCAGTCAATGAAGACTACTTCGCTTTCAGTCCTGACCCAGTAGTGAGCTCGAGTTACGCATCGGCCAATGAACCAATGAATCGATTCGGGTAGCTTACAATAAAGGCTCCATTACATTGTAATTTCCATTCAGAGAGTTTTCTGCTGTCATGGCGCAATTTCCTGTTCAAATCAAAAATTGCAATTGTCCGAGAAGTATCTAAGTCTTGCTCCTAGAGGACATAAGCATAAATTTATAAAGTCAAACATGTGCAATCGAGAGCAGAAACAATTTCAATTGGAAAACTTTCTGCGCTGCACGAATGAAAATAAAAACGAGAAACGAAAAAAAAAAAAAAAACAGAAAAGTTTTGCAACATCAGTCAAGCATGATGTGATATTTGTTGTTCGTGCGCCCTCGGTCCCTGCGCCTATGCAAATTGGGGCATTTGTTTAAAGACACGAGGAGGGAAATGCTGCGAAAAAATGTTGAGGGAAAAAGTTTAAAATACGAATTCCGACCTGCTTCCGACCTGGCCACGTTGCACAGTTTACCGTCAAATCACTGGGGCGTTCAACTGTGTGGGCGTGGCACATGTGAGTGTGTGCGTGTGTGTGTGTGTAAAACTTTTCTTGCTGATTTGAAAGTTAGCTAGCGACTTTAGAGCACGTCCCTTTTTGTGCCCTCCTAAGTGATTTGTCGTGAACTTTGTGAATTTGATTTCTGAATAGGCCAGATCTGCCGTCGGGACTCCTCGGCTGGCAGCGAAAAGTTTTCGCTGGTCAAGCTGCAGCTGGCCGGCCAGCAGGAGCGGTATAACATCTAGTACTATTTGCTTTGAGTGAAATATGAATTTAAGAACTTAATTCGGTTATTTAATGAATGCCGTCAGAGGGGCCTGTTTTCTAATGCGGCCCTGCGAACTGAGCTGGAGTCAATAAGTAGCTGGAAACTGGGTCAGTTAACTTTGTTTGCCATTTGGTTTTCACTCGGCCCGTAATGAGCCAATCTGCATTGAAAGTTCGGCTCGTACATTTTAATAAACTTTCGGATTCTAATATTGAAATGCAATCGACAAAAAGTCGAGCAACTATTCTGGACTTTTTGGCCCGAAAACTTTTTCAATTGCAATGCACACGGAACGCAGCCCGAAATCAATGTTAATCAGCCAAAGTAAATGCAAATCTGTTTAAACCAAATGAAATGCAATCGAGATCCCGTAATGCCATTGACATTGCCATCGTCATAGCAATTGCAAATTGTCAACAAGCCCATTCGCAGTTCAATTTAAATATATAATAATAAATGGATAATCCATCAACTCTCCACGTCACACAATTTGTACAGCTTTACTCTGGCTATTTTGAATTATTGATAACATTTTGAGGACTTTAAATGATAAACAGAATTGTGTTCCACTTTCATCCATTGTAGACAAATATTGAACTCTATGTAAAATAGGGTTATCAGAGAAGTCAATGAGTAGTGAGCTAATACATAAACTATTCTATACTCATCGAAACTCAACTGAAGGCTATAGAGCAGGCATCTTAATACGGGGCAAATAAATTTGGAAATTACATTTTAATAAATATTTATATATATGTATATATAAATATATATATTTAAAGTTACTTTTTTAATTTAAAAATATGTATTTATCTATATAGTTATTTCTATATTTTTCATTTCTATATTGGTCAATTCATGTATATATTTATTTAGTTATGCATATAAATTTAAAGTTGTAAAAAAGTTAGTTTATCTTGTCATATTTCTATAATTATAATATACTTCAAGCAATATTATACAATTATACAATTTATTGTGCCCACAAGCCAGCTCTAACGAATTCAGAATTCATTAAAGAAAAGAATAGCATTTGACTCTTATTGATCTTATTGATAAATTACGTTGATCGTATCTGTTTGCTAAACTGAATATAAATAATAAATAATAAGAGACAAAACAAAAAAAACTGCTAAAATCTTATTTTGGAGGTTCAGATTTAAGTCTCCACAAGGTTTACAAATTTATATATTTATTTAAAAATATTACACCAACAAATTCCTCATTCCTACACTGGAGACCCTTCCCCTACCTCACAAGTTTTGCTTACTTAAAATTCAACTCAACAACTTTCAATTTTATTCTCTGCTTTTCAAACCTAAACTTAAAGTATTGAATGGTTGCACCCTTTCGATGCAGCAATTAGAAATCAATTTTACCTTGAGTTCTGCTAATTAAAACTCTGTACAAACACACAAAAAAGCAGAAGAAGAAGAAGAAGAGGAAGAAAAGGGAGAAGAAGAGGAAAGGTATTTGCAACTAGCTTAAAGTTTGGGCCGAGTAAATAAGAGCGATGGCAACTATTTGGTAAGTTGGAAAAAGTTGAGAAATGCCGGCATTTAATCGACCCAATTATGAAGGCAAGGTTTTTATTTCTCCGCCATCGCTTCGTCAGCTAATAAAAATTTAACATAAAAGCGCTCGGGGCAGCGGAAGGAGAGGGGAGGGGAGGGGAGGAAAGTTTCAGACTCATATGGCGCATAATATCGAAATGCCATAACTCAGCTTGAACTCCGGCACAAACAAAATTAATTTCTGCGCATTAAAAAGTTTTAGACGTCGTCGTCCCGTCGTCTCTTAAGTCAAGTAGAAACTTACTTAATTTCCGTGCGAGCCGCGCGATCCAGAGAGATGAATATTAAAACGCGGATAGCTCGAGCAGACACTTAATATATTATGCCATTTAGTTGGACCCATTTATAAAGTTGCGCCTCCGAGGTCCTTGACATTGAGACGGCTTTGCTTTTAATGCCAGTGGCCCATACACCGCCAACAGCTGCAATCAACACTCACATAAATTTGCATACCAATATTTGAGTCTTGATGCATGTGGCAACAACTCCTTGCCACTCCTTGCTGCTCCTTCAGCTGCTGCTTCTGCTGCTGCTTCTGCTGTTACTTTTATGCCGCACTTCGCGAAAACAAAGTGTGCTCAAGGAATAAAACATGAGGCACGGCAAAGCGAGGCTTCCAGCGCCTGCCCACTTAAAAACTTAAGTAAGTGGAGAGTGGGAGGCGACAGGCGCACAGCCAACCGAGTGGAAAGGGCGAGCTCCACTGAGCCCACCACCAACAGCCAAGGACAGTGGCTGAGCCTTAAGACTAGAAGGGAAGCACACCTTTTTATTATCATCCTCCTCCGCCTCCGCCTCCTTCTCCAGTGAGGCATTGTCTGTGGCCAGCCGCCAGGAAGTGGCTATGTTCATTGTTTTGTGGCCCAGTCAGCTTTCGTGAGAAGCGCCGAGAACGGCTCATTAGCTGAGCTCATAAGTGCGCAGTTGCGATGGCCGCTAATTAACAACAAAGTTGTTGGCATATTCGAGTACCCAGTAACGAAATGAATGAAGAGCACTCGAGAGGTGAAGAAATAGAGTCGAGTAGGTGCCTCCCCCTCCCCCACCCATTCAGATTTAAGCAATACACAAAGTCCTTTAGCTGACTGATATGATTGTCAATGCGTAATACATTATTGACCCAACCACATTTGCCTTTCGGGCTCCATTTCCTAACTGGAACCTACAACAAATTGACCTTTTCAGCCAAGAAACCTCAAATACATGGATTTCGTAGAAGGTATTCATTACCCGCAAACATGAACATCAATTCTGCGGCTGCTTCAGCGAGCGAGCATGTGTGTGCGCGCCAGACAAATGTAAATTGTGGCCCAGCTACAAGCTAAATAAAAGTAGAGCCACAAAATAATATATGTCTGCCTGCCGCACAATAAGGCTTGCCAGTCCAATTTGCAGCGCCAGTGTAATAAATCTGGAAGAGTGAGAGGCAGACCGAACCAGGCTGGCAAATATTGAATATGGCTGTGGGTTATAAATTATGACACCCGAACGCTCGACTGACTCTTTTCGCATAATTTATGCACGAGTGCAGCCAAAGTGGCAGCACGCCACGCCTCCTTTTTGGGGGCAGCCTATGGCAATGCATCGCACTGGAGGCAACAATTCTGTACAGAGAGAGAGAGGCAGAGAGATAGAGAGAGAGAGGCACTCTGTGTTCGCTTACCTGTTGACTGTTCAGGGATTGCGCATTCTGCATGACTTTATCCAGAATGCGCAGTATTATCTCCGCCGCCATCTCACGCTCCAGTTGTGTGCCTTTCAGCTGCAAATAGGTGTCGAGCTGCAAAACAGGCGAGCAAATAGTCAAGCATCAGACAAGTGCCCAGCAATAAGCGAAATACCCAAATAAAGCACGGCCCAGCAATAAAGCAAGTAGGAGTGTTGCAGTCGGGACTGCCCGACTATGGAATACCCTGCTACTAGGGGAACTCAATTAAGTTCTTGATGGACTTTGTTAAGCAAACTTGGAGAGAGGGATAATGATATCCATATCTGTGACTATATTAGAGCAGAAGTCGGTCCGAATTGTGGGCAGAGGGGGTAGGTATACAAAATTATTGTATTAGTTAGAATGAGACTTAGTTACGAGTATACGGCTGGTAGTCACAAGTATATACGAATTTCTCACACTGACGGACAGACAGGCGGACGGATAGTCAGACAGAGGGACAGATGGATAGATGAATGAAGGCAGGTACGGACATATAGATGGACGAATATAAAGATGGACTGATATATAGATGGAAGGACATGTAGTCGGACAGACGTTGAGCTGCACAGACCGACATACGTACGGATGTTCGTAGCTGCACGGACAGACGTTCGGACTGTTGATCATGACTAAATCGATGCAGTTCTTCGTTATTAATTTTATAGGCTCTGTCACGCCTCCTGCTGCCTGCCACATACATTGCCACGCAATCATAATACCCATGATGTTCCATTTTCAATGGGTTCAGGGTATAAAAAGCGACTGTCGAAAACTCTTCATGGCCATTCGTTAGGCGGGAAATTTGTGTGCGCATTAAAATGAAAAATTGTTGCCATGCGGCCCGGAGCAAAGTTTTCTTCGACTGTAGCTTGGCTGCGAAAATTGTGTGAAAAATTGCAAGGCGCCCACTCGCTCAGCTGCTCAGCTGCGCCGACACTCGGCTCAGTCTGCTTTTTTTTGCATTCATTTACGTGTAAAAATAGTTTGGCAAGCTTGTTTGCGGAGTCTTTGGACCGGCGCGGCGCGACTCGCCCCGGCCCACTCCAGCCCACTCCAGTCCTACTCAAGTGGCGGTGGCGATGGATCTTAAGGTCCAGGTAGTTTGTAACGCTTTGAGCTGTTTTTGCGTTTTGCCAGCGCCGAGGCTTAAGTGTGTTCAAGAGTTTTTTGCGGTGGCTCCCGCGCGCTGTGATACCAGTTGCTTAAAATTGAATTTGGGAATACGGAAAGCAGTAAAAACTTTCCTCCCGCTACAATATTATGCAATTTCTGCAAGACAAAGTGGCACGGCAGCTGAGGTGGCAATCCTGAGAATCTCCGAGGAAGGCGTACACAGCTTTCCGTTTTCGTAAGCAGCTCTCCCATAAATCTGCATAAACTTTGTCTCTCGCCAGATAGGGTCGCACGGGAGTAATTCGCATAAACATAAATATTTAGTCTGGATAGTTTCCCACTTACCTCGTGCAGCATGTCGATGAGGAAGCTCGCCTCGCCGGGCAGGAAGCTCTGGCGCCGCTGCAGCGTGTACTCGAAGCACGCCTTCAATATGTTCGATGAGTTCGTTTGCTGGAAGCCCGCGCTGAGGGCTCTGAATCGATTGTAGATCAGCAGCAGCTCGTCCCGCACGCAGCTCGAGAAGTCCGGCAGCAGCCAGCTGGAGTTGCCGGCATTGTCCCGCTGCTCGCAGATGCGGCGCGAGTGCCCCTCGAACCCACGCGGACAGTCCGTGATGATGGGTGCGCCGGGTGCACTGGTGGGCCAGTGGACGCCGTAGCTGGACTCGGCCAGGCACACGTGCACAGCATTGCGCTCGATGACGTTGATGTAGACGCTCCTCGAGACAGGTCGCACGCTGTTCGACACGAGGCAGGCATACTCCGCCGACTTCTGGATGTTGTTGATCTTGAGAATGCTGCCGTCCGGGTAGAGGTCCTCCCACATGGCCGTGGCTGCGTCCGACTGGAAGAGCACTCCGTTGCGCGTCCAGCTGTAGCCCAGCTGGGCGTAGCGCTTGATGTCATCGTTGCCCGGCGACAGGCAACGCACGCGCAGCGAATCGCCACGCTGCAGCGTGACGCTCGCCGGATCCACACGCAGACGTGGCGGCGACTTGATGTGGATGTGCAGCGAGCGGCACTGCTCGACGCCCCAGTCGGTGACCTGCGGAAGAACCGATAAATTAGTCAAGTGAGCACGCTGTCTGATAAGCATCAACAACACACACACACAGTCGGAGAGCCCTCTCCGCCGGAGTCAGTCTTTGTCAAGTGCCAACAATCGTTGCCAGAAGAGCGTTTACTCGAATTTAACAGGATATGACATTGTCTGATTGCACGAGCCGTGTGTGCCTAAGCCGTTAAAGCACTCGGCGGCGGGGCTAACACGATTCCGTGGCAGCTTTGGCTGTCATCTGGCTCACAACATGTTGCACAGCCAACGTTACTTTTGCTGCAAGTGCTCCAAGGGAATACAATGTGAGCTGCAGAGCCCACTCCGGGCATTACGATAATGCTGATTATGATGATGATGATGACGTTCTCAGTGAACTTCCGTTTCAAATTTAAAAAAAAAAAGAGGAGAAGGCGGGAGGAGGAGGAGGAGGAGGAGGAGGAGGAGGAGGAGGAGGAGGAGGAGGAGGAGCAACAGACAAACTAACGAGAAGCAACGTCAGGATCACACCTCGGGGTCCTCAACGCCGGCATGTGGCAGCCATCGAGACTCTGCCTTTGTGTCTGTGTCTGCTCTGACTCCGGCCTCGACTCCGGTTACGGCTCCGACAACGGCACCGGCACTTTGTTGCAACTGAGCCGGAATCATTTGATAGACAGAACTTTGGGCAGGCGAGCAAATCGAAGATTTTTCTTTTTTATAGCATTTCAAATTTAAGTTGAGTTTTAAATGCGAGACACGATTCCGGCGGATAGCAGTAGGCGGTGAAGTTGGCGTTGTCTTCTCTTTTACGACAGTGCAACGTCAACAAATCCCTGCCAGCCACAAAATCCAATTGGCAATTAACTCATTTGGCCAACAGCTCAAATACAGCGACAGCTTCACCATTTTATGATCAAATGCGATTTTACTGCCTGAAGAGGCTACGCTCCCAACCACTCCCCACCTACTTCCCTGGCTCCCTCCCTCTGCACGATTGTATCTGTGAGCTGTGACTCATTAACAGTCGAAGTCGTTAAACAGCACATTGTACGTGTATGGCTAATGTCATTTAGTCTCTAGTCTAAGCCCCCTTTCGCTCGTTCTCTCGCTCCTACTCTAGCCAATAAAATGTTCTGTGGCAAATGGCTGAAGGAGCGTTGCTCCTTGCCACTGAAATTTGCAATGTTAATGACGCCGCTGCTTGAAAATGCTTGCTGCCTTTTATAGTCGGCTAGATAAAAGTCTTTACGAACTGAAAAGTGCATGACTCCAACATGTCGAAGAAGAAGAAGATGAAGAAACTAAGTTCAGTCAAGAAAAACCATTTCATTTTTCTTTTCTACATGTAAATCGTATGTTTTTCCAATGCAATTTATATGCTGTTTTGCTACACTTAAGATAGTTTTTGGCTCTTTTATTTATATTAGCTATCAATTTTATGATAAGGAGGAATTGATGATGATTTGCGGAAATTGGAAATAAGATCTTAAGTAAGGAAAATATAATATCTTATAATTACCTATACAATTTGCAATTTTATTGACTTTATTTATTTTAATTAATTTATTTATTTTCGTTATTTATTTATTTAACTTAAGTTATTTTATTTTTTTATTTTTTAAATTATATTCATTCTATTTAATTATTTATTTATTAAATATGCTTTAATTTAATTTATTTTATTTATTTTTATTTATTTAATTTATTTATTTTATTTATTTTTATTTATTTAGTTTTTAATTTTATTTATTAATTTTAATTTATTTCATTTAATTTATTTTTTATTTTATTGACTTTATTTATTTGTTATTTTTTTTATTTAATTTAATTTATTTATTTTATAATTCATTTATTTTTTTAATTATTTTAAGTTCATTCTACTTTCGCTTTTCAACAGCTTTCGAGTATTTTCTAGTCTATCACTTCAATCTAATCTGCCTCTATTCAGTCTCTTCCACTCCAACTTGCTTGTGTTTGCTTTCTTCTATATTCGCTCTATTTATTTTATAACTTTAGTCGCCTTCAATATTCTTTTGAAATTATGCAAATGAGATGAGCTCATTAGGAGCAGCTTAATGTATTTATATTGCCTGCTAAATAGCTTAAGTTGAGGTGTTAGTCAGCTGCTTGGAGGCATTTGCCGCAGTTAATGAACTAATTGCTGCTTAATATCAATAAATAAATAATCGTTGGGCTTATGGCCCCCCCGGGCATTATTATGGCTATGGCTATGTGTGTGTGTGTGTGTGCGAATCAAGGATATGAAAAGAAAGTCCCTAGCGTCTAATGGACAGGGCCTGGCACACATTATTGAGGTGCGGCGCAGCAATCGCAGCCCGAGGCGCTGCAAGTCGCAAAGGATTCATTCATTTCTTTTCAGTTTTAAGTCAACAGCAGCCGTAAGAAGGCAACAATCAACCTTTGGGGATTCTGCGTTAAGCACGTTCGCTGAGCAACAAAAAAAAAAGAAGTGTGAGCAGAATGCGCTGATTAACGTGAAATTCTCCCAGCTGCTGTTGTTGGAGGAGGAACCTTCCAGCTCAGCCCAGCCCGAAGTGCTTGCCTTTGATGTGATGCCAACATTACGTAGACCACAGTGCGACAGTAATAAGAAGAGCGCACTAGGCGTGCTGCCAAAGGCATAAAGCGAGAGGGGGAGACTGAATGGGACCCAAAGCAAGAGCGCACAAAGTATTGGGGTGTCGAGTAGCAGCCAGAAAACACTGCCCCTTTTGGGCTTGCTCTGTGCGCGGCTGGGGACGCTCGGACAAGGCATTAAATACAATTGGTGCGAGGCTTTAAGAAAATGTTCGCTCGTTAGCTTAGCGGTCGAGCAACAGCTGCTGCTGCTGCCGCTCTTTGCGGTCTTAAAGCGAATGAATTTATGGCACTGAGACCCGAAAGTGCAGCTCAAACAGCTGGAAATGTTGCAGCTTTAAGAGCCCGGCCAGAGAGAGACCATTATGAAAAACTGTGCCAAAAAAAGAACAGGATTTTCTAAATTTAACAACTTTGTCAAATTTAATATTTGGCCAGACTGTATAGGCAAGTGCTAAAGAAAAAGAATGCTATACAGGTTTAGTAAAGAAATGCTTCTGAAAGAAAGATTTCTATAACTTTCATAGATAATAGGTTGAAAACTGAACAATATAACGAATTGGGGCCGATTGATACTGTTCGTCTGGGTACCTGCAGTGGGAATCTTTGGCACTGACAATTAAAGTTGAAGTTTAGCCTATACGATCGGCCAATCAAATTGCTAACTAATGTGAAATTTCAAAAGAATATATATATTGAACTCAATACAGTGATAGTTCTGACCGATCACAGACTTCTAATACACAAATGAATTAAAATTGATAGCACCAAGGCTGATAAAGGTTATACAATTTATTTAATAATTTTTACATATATTTAAATTTATCTAAAAAAAATAAATAAATATAAACGTCCGTCCATTCAAGAGAATGAATAGGTTAAATGTGTCTGTTGGCTGAGTTGAAAAGAGAAAAGCTCGTGATTTTCCAGCTTAAGTTTATACTCTTCAAAGTTAAGCAACTCAGAAGTAATTACAAGCCAAAATTCTTTGCAAAGAAGAAAGTCGATTAAGAGCTAATCTGCTAAATAAGAAAAGTCTACTTAATTCAATTTTAAAATTAAAATGAGACCAGAAGAAGCCTATCCTTAGGATTTCGTATTAAAGCTTTGCGATTCGTAAAGAAAATAGTCTATATTTTAATTAGGCATATTTTATTTGTCAATTTGGCTTTATTTGCGTCTTTATTTTCTTCGAATGCCAAGATTATAATTGCCATTTTCGACAGCCGTTTAAGGCGTATAAGCGCATGTGCCAGGTAATCCCTGAGTAAGCCCAATTAAATTGTCAGCTTGAATTGTCTGGCCAATTTTTGAGTGTTGTTTTTAATGTTGAGCTGCCGCTGCTGCTGCTGCTGCTGCTCTTAATGCGGAAGGAGTGGGGCTCCTGGACGACTAATCAGTTTAATTGCCATGCGTTAAGCCATATCAACAGACACTCGCGGCGCGAGTGGGGGGCCAAAAGAACTCAAACAATAAAAAAAATAAAACTCAACGAAAAAAAAAAAAACAGAAAAAATGCCGCAAAATTACTTTTAACTTGGGTTTGCCGCAGAGGTCTTCATTTGCGGCAAAACGTGGCGTTTAATTAGCCAAATTAAAATATGCGAAGTGCCAAAGGAGGAGAAGATTAAGTGGACTGAAACTGGGTTATTTTGATTTGTGTATGAGTTGGGTGTGTGTGTGTGTGTGTGTGTGTGTGTGTGTGTAGGCTCCTTCCCTTATTTTATTATTTATTTTTATGCATTGAAATAAATTTTAATCTATGCGCTCAACTGTTGAGTCCTTTGCCGGATTTGTTGGCCAATTGCGGAATATTTTCGGGTTTTAATAGCACTTGCCAAGTCTTTAAACTGTTCCGCGCCATTAAGCCCACAGAGCCGCTCAAACTGCGGCCCGGTAAACCATTTTTGTGTTTATGGCTCGGCAAATAACAAATTACGCAAATGGCTTGTAAAAAATATTGACATGTTCCAAGCAAGATCTAAGACGGCCTCAAACGAAAAGTATGAACAACATGTTTATGACTTGCGAGTGGGAGTATTCTGAATGGGTGTGTGTGTGTGCCTTTGCTGTTGACATTTAGAAGAGGGCTCTACTAGCTCACATCCGAAATAAGTTATAATTCAGTTAGCTACTCACCTCACATATAGCATATAAATCAAATTAGACTGAGAACTACATATATGTGCGCACGAGTGCCACTCACCTTGCAGCTGTAGACGCCCTCATCGATGCGACTGGCTTTGGTCACACCCAGAATGGCCGTGTAGACATCTTTCGTTTCCGGCGGCAGCACAGTTGTCCAAATTTCTCTGCAAATAAATGAGATTTTTGTATTCAAATGTGAGCTATTTTTGTGTTAGAGTTGTGTATCTATAAGGGTCATACGAAGGAGAAGTTGAGACTATGATACTTATAACTGGGATATTCCAAATATCTAAATTTGAAGCAGTCAATATGTATGTGTATCCAAATGATAGATTTTCCAATTAAAATATATTTATAGATATACCTTAGCTGGGGGTACTCAGCAGGAGCACAGCAATTGTAATTTCTATGGACATTAGACGCAGATTAGACGAGTTGACATTTGCGATGTTCAGTGACTTTGTCTCACAATTATCTGCAGTTGGGCCACTTGATATTCCGCATGAGTAGAAGTTAAGAATTTATTTAGAAATAAATTATGTAATAATTAAGACAAATAAAATAAGTTAAATAAAAAAAAATTATATAAATAAAATTAATAAGATAAATAAAATTAATAAAATAAATAAAATAAAAATGAAATAAATAAATAAAATACATAAATTAAATTAATAAAATAAAATAAATTAATTAAAAATAAATTAATTAATTATTGAAATAAAAAATAAAATAAGTAATATAATAAAATACATTTATATTATAAAATATGTACATACAAAAATTACAAAGTCAAAAATATAAAGAAATTTAGTCTGGCTTGGGTATAAATTCATTCTGAATAATATTGTAGAAATTATTTGTTGTTCCAATAGAAATAGAATAATGTATGTAAATATAGAAGAATCTAATCTTCTTTAAATAAATAAATGGAAAATGAAATATTTTATGCTTATAGTTCATCTTAAAAAATCTTTAGCATACTGATCCCTACACAAATTTTCTACCCGATTTTTTAGCCCATTGCTAAACTATAATGTTGATTTTTGCCAAGCAGCCTTACTCTGCATTGCTACCTTTTATCAGTAAGTTGTCTGGTTCACAAAAGTCAACACAAAATAAATATCTGATATTTAATATAGTCAAATATATCTGTTAGAGAGCCTTGTTAATTAAGTGGCAACTTTCGCTTTTGCGCTTGTGTCAGTCGAACCATTCATTTTCACACCCAATACACAGCGCTGCACGAGCATCAGCATCAGCATCGGCAAATGAATTGGAGCGTATGCAGTATGCAGCTTCCCCGCTAATTGACCCACTAATAGCAGCTCACTTATCATTCCAAAGCGAAATGTGCACGCCGAGAGTGTGTGGTGTGTGGGAGTGTGTGGTGCGTGTGTCTGTGTGTGTGTGAAAAATCATAGCTAATGTGAAAACAATCGCGGATGCTGCGGCTCGAAGTCAATTAGCAGACAGCATGATTCACTCGAAAATGGGTTTCAACATGTTTTCGGCGACGCGTCACTGAAAGTTGCACAAAATCAAAAACGAAAAGAAAAACATTCTATTGCTGTTGGGTGAAAATGGGTCAAAGCACAGTCGATGACATCCCAGTCCCACATGAGACTATGCAGCCAAATGTGACTCTAATTAAATAAGATAAACGGAGCGATGAGTTAGTAGCAGCAGCAATTCAGTTTGTAAAAGTCGATAAAAATGTGAGTGAGAGAGAAGTTTAAAAGTTGTGCATTTGAATTTATTAATAAATTTATTAAACTACCATTATCGTTTAGGCTTATAGGGCCTCAAATTATTTGTGTGTATTTTTACATAAACTAAAAGTTAAGCAACTGCCTCTAAGGATAGATGAATTGAATGCGGAAAATTATATAACAAATTTATTGACAATGAAAACTAAAAACAGAGTTTTTGTGGGCTTTAAAATTTAGAAAATTTGAAAATAAGCAAAAATAATATATTTATATAATATGAAGTTTAGAAGAGTTAAATGTGTCAGTTAAATGTAAAAAATCAAATTCGATTAGGAAAACAATTCAAAATTTTATAAAAATAATTAAAAACTCTTTTGAAGAATTGAAAAAACCAATATGCCCGTCTCAGTTCATTCAACAAGCATAAAAACTGACGAAAACTAATTTGATTTCAGTAAAACTGTGACAACTGAATCAACATTTGTTGGCATTTAATTTGTTGTTATTTCACTTGATGCATTCCAAACAGATTTGCTCGCGTCAGTCACAGTTGTTCGATGATTTATTAGCGCACATGTTTCGAGGACTTGTGAAAGTAGTGCAAATGGGAGTTGGAATGAATATTAAGTAAGCAGCTTAGGTATTTAGTTAAACTGAATTCGTAAGCTGAAACTCAGCTCAGTTAAGTCAACTATGCTGAAGCTCCTCAGTGCTCAGCTAAGTTAGCTTCAGTTGGGCTACCTTTCCACTTAGTGGCGCTCTCAGTGCTGAGTGAACTCCAAAATCAAATTCAAAACCGAAACCAAAAGCTAAACCAAAACTCTTGCAGTTGGCAACAACTTAAGTGCTGTTTGGGGTTTCCGGGTCGAGGGACGAGGGAAGAGTCAAGAGTTATCTAGTCAGCTGCTTGTTGAAGCGCAACGGCTTAGTGAGTGCATTCCACTAATAACTTTTACGCATGGATAACAAGGATAACAGCCTCATAGCATTGAAAAAGTGCCCAAAAACCGCACAAAACGAAAGTGCGGTTGAGGCAGAGCCATAAACCACAGCCGTGCCTCAAACTGAGTGCGTCAAGCAATTTGCACAGGTGCATTGGCCAAAATGGCGTTTGCAATGGAACGGAACGCATGCGGGTGAGTGGGGCCGAGGCGAGGCGAGGTGAGGCGTGAGGCGTGGCATTGCCAAGCATACAAAGCACTTAACCCACAATTTGCTAATGGCCAACGGCGCAAGAATTTGCCAGCGCCAGTCATGCCCATGCCCACCTCCATGCGCCCTTACCTGTCGCTACGCACCTTCAAAATCAATTAAAAGGCAACGGAAGTAATAACATTCTGTGCAGGAAGTGCGTAGCGCTTAAATGCAGCAGCGAGCTCAACCGCAAAAACAGCAAAGCTCGCTTCTCGTTTACAGCAAATGAGCAATAGCAACAGCAACAGCAACAGCAGCATCAACAGCATCAACAGCCCGAACAACGCTAACAACAACAACAGCAGCAGCTGCCATGGCGCACAGGAAGCCGCCTTAGTGCTGGTTACTCCGTCGACTAATACAATTACATACTAAGCTGTTACGCAAATACATACACTCATATGAACGACGGGCGAGAGCACACCAACCAGCCAACGAGCCACAAAGATAAAGCGAAAACAGACCCACCTCACCCCTGCCTCCCTTTCCGCAATAACAGCCCCAACAGCGGACCCCCTCACCACCGTCCACTGTCATTCGTAGAGATGAGCGCGTGAGCAGTCATGGCTTAACGGGATTAGATATTGTATAAGGATAAATACGGCAAGCCTTGAGGGGCGTGAAATTGGAGAAGCCAAAAGTACATAATAATCATGTTGATAATAATTATAATATAATATAATATAATATAATATGATATAGTTAAGGTTATAATTATTGCCATAGTTATATAAATAATAATTGTAAATTAAAATTATTAAAATTAAAATTATTATGTTAGTTATTATACTATATACATAATTTTCATAATGACCACCAGAAATAATACAATAAAAGCCCAAGATCAAGATCAGTATCGTAATGATGATGAGCATCAGTCTCATCATTAACTTTATGTTAATAGTTATACAAAATTATCATCAAACATAATCAACATTATCGACATAATCGTCGATCGTTAGGTATGGCCTAGTTCTAACAGCTATAACGATAATGATCATTTTAAATAATAATATAAAGCAATATTGAAAGTGTTTAAGTTCATGATTAATAGTCATTATGATTATTTTTAAAAGCAACAATTTGTATTGCTATTTAGTTAATAACATGTTAAACTATATTTAATTTCTTATTTATTATTAATATTTTCAAAGCAACCACTTACACGGAGCTCTGCACGCCTCACACTCAGGATCGCTACTGCTCGAGCCCCGCAGCCGGCGCGCCTTTTATAGGCACTGCTCTCCCACCCACAACATCGAACACAGCTGAAGACTGTTTGACGCGGTTCGATTGGAAGCTCTCTGTGGCAAGAGCATGATAAGGGCAGCGTATGCTGACGGCAGAGCATGCATGCTAAGAGCCATGCTCTTCTCGTTGCTGCCAGGCAACGATAGAAAGAAGAACTGATAAGGCTAGACATATGTACATACATACATATTTAGATATATACTTGTATATATTACTATATATGATTGCTAATGTGAATATTTAAGAAAAATGAAAGGAAATTGAAAATTTATACAATTATTGTGTATTATTAATGTATTTATTACATGCATATATAATTAATAATTTTAGTTATTAATATATATAAATATATATAAAATACATAATAATTTAATTTAAATATTTTAAATGTTGAACTCAAATTCCTTTCAGTTGTCTGTTGACTTAACATCAGCACATGGTCTATGTTATTAGAACTATTATTAACAGCAGACAGGCTCACAGGCTTTAGAAATTCCATTGTTATAGGCGAAAGTCTTAATAACAAATGATGTTCAAAGCAAATATATATTCCTTATTTAAAATTATTATTATTTTAATTTTAATTTTAGGTATATATATATATATATTTATATATATATATTTTTATGGTATATATAGTATATATATTTGTTTATATTTTTTATGTGGTATACATACTTAAATTTTATTTTTATTTATTTTTTTATTTTTATTTTATTTTTTTTTCGTTTTTGTTCTCCGATTCAATTATATCATTATAAGCCTTGGCTAATTGTGTAAGCTTTCTTCAAAACTTACAATTCTCTGCACGCGCACGTTTGCATCGCTAGCAGAAGGAGGGCAACATCCTTTCGCTTCAGCTTGGCTGCATTTGTTAACTTGCAGCCAGCACAAGGGGCAGCTGCAACGATTACTGTGTGTGCCTGGATATGTGAAAAAGAGTGTGGAATTGTGTACACACAGTTGAGCCAACTTGTGCTACTTTCCTACCCACACACACACACACGCACACGTCTGTACAATTCAATGGGTTTCTGTGATTTTTGAAATGTGCCATAAAATGCCATTGGCCATAAAGTTGACTGAATCATTTGAAATGCCGAAATTGCATACCAATTGAAGCGCCATAAGCGACAACAGCATACGATTATTGATGCAGGTTTTATTTTTGAGAAGTAACTTGACTTCAACTGTCAAATAAATGTCGAAAAATACGTTGAAATATGAAAAGATAATTCTGTTAACTGAATTTTATAAATTTTAAATTTGAGAGCTTAAAGTATACTGCTAGAATTTTAAACAATAAATTCTAATTAAGAAAGATTTTTTTAATTTATTATAAATTAATTTCCTAATAATAATAAGTTAAAATATAAAATATCTTTTAGCACCTATTACAGCACTAAGCCATCAAGATTAGAGCTGAGCCAAAGCTCTCAAGGCAATAAAACTGTATTTAATATTCAATTCTAGACTAGGTCATTGCTGTGTCCCCAAAATACTTTTTTTTTGATTGAATAAAGCAAAAAGCCACAGAAATTAGCTTCTTGGGTATACGCCAGTAAATATGTAAAATAACAAACATATGCTCCAGCTGACTCATAAAATAACAACAGCAATAGCTCGCAGCGATCTCGTCTCGGCTGCTCTGTTGTCCTTGTGTCCTGCCAGGCCGTGGGGATAGGACAGGGATTAGATTTTTATATGACCAACACCGCAAAAGCCTTTGGGCTTTCAAATACAAATCCATCGCAATGGTTTTATGAGTTCATAAAATTGTAGCGCGGTGTAGGTGTTTACACTGTCCGCCTTTTCCTATTTTTTTTATATTTTCCGTCTCTTCCTCTGCCTCCCCCGTTGAGGGAAATTGAAATTGTGAATTTACTTCTCAGCTGAATTCTTTATGTGCGAGAGCGAGTCGTAAATATGAATAAATCTCTGTGTGCTGGCAATGCATTAAAGCTCCCAGTCCCATAATCGTATCTTGATTAGAAATACGATCCAGTCCAGCCGAAAAATTTAAGGCCAATACATTTACCCAGTGAGAGACAGAGAGAGAGAGAGAGAGAGAGATAGAAAGAAAGAGAGAAAGAGAGAGGCACTCATACTGTTCTGGAGGCATATAAAAAGTTTATTAAACGCAACTACACATAAAAATAAAACGATGACAAAGTGCGCGACGCGTTTTGCAGCCTCTGTTTTAGCAGTTGTTGTCCTACGCGTGACTGCGACGCCGACGTTGGCAGTTTTTGGCTTAGCTGCTAGCTGCGCCTAGACTCCAGCTTGGGCTTGGGCCTGTGCCTGGCCCACAATTCACTTGAAGCTGTAACAAATTTCATTACAATCGTAACAAGAAAACGTGTCTCAACAACTAAATTGCAAAAGCGAAAGCGTAGACGGCAAAAAATTGCACATAACTAGGCTGGCCGACATGGCCAAAGGCTTGATTGGCTTTTAGCAGAGCCCCGATTAGGCTTTAACAGGGCGCTGTTAACTAACAGCAGTTGCTTCACATTTGCCTCTACAGCTTTAACTAACAGACTAAACTCACTTTCTCTCTGTCTCTCTCCTTCTCTCTTTCTCTCTCTCTCTCTCTCTCTCTGTGTTAGGGTCAACATGTTAAAGTGACAAGGTCTGCTGGGCCCTGCTTCCGTCCCGCCTGCGAAATTGTCTCTCATATTATTCGCCCCTTGGCATATTGCTGTCATGCTACGAATTTTTGTTATTGTTATCATGGCGGCACTTCCTTTTTTTGTTTAGGTCAATGCAGCAGCAGCGACAGTATTTCCCTCACAGTTATTTCTATTCTCGTCTTCTTTTTTCTGCTGACAAGCAGCTGCCTTTTCCGACTTTGCTATTTTATGGGCGTACGCAAAAGGTCCCTCGGCCTCGGCCTCGGCCTGCGGAAGCGGCTAGGTGTTAGTGAATTTTATTCAAAGTTGACGCTAATGAAATGGCACGTGACAAGGTTTGCTGAAACACATGGAGAAAATCGAAATCTATCCATATGCTCAAATCTCATAAAAGACCTTTTTTTTTAAAAAAAAAGAAAAGAAGTGGAATCGATGTGAATATTATTATTAAGTTGACAGCTGAAGTATGAAAAGATATTGAGGTAAGCTGTGGGCCAAGAGGAGATAACTTTTTGCATGCCACACAAATAATTTCACATAAAAAGAAAATTGAAATCAACTTGAGCAATGAATAAAGAAAGACATTTGTAAGGTTTCTCAAAGGGAATTATTGGTTATTTTGTGGCCTGTGGAATACTAAAATAAATTTATGTCTATTAGATAAAAATAAATTCTAATAGAAATTAAATCTAATTCTACAAAATAAATAATAAAATTTAATTGGATAAAAATATAGCCAGGCCTATTCCAAGGCATCCCAGTTCTGCCTCAAGACAAAGTCCTTCATATAAATAATACTTCATTTCAGCTTTGGTTTGTGCTTAAGATAAAGTCCTTTATTGGCATTAAGTAAAGTTCCAAGAGCAAAGACATTGAATGTTCTCTATATAATAGGTTTATATATATGCATGCTATAGTTAAAGATTCTAGGGGCCATATTTGATAACGCTTACAACAATTTCGCTAGGTGTCAACAAGAACGGAATGAACAATATAACGTTGAGGGTAACTTGAACGGTTGGACTAGAGTCCATGAAAGTCTGTGCAGAGTCGGTGCTAGGGGTGAGTGCGTGGGCTTGCCGTGGCCAGGATCATTCGCCTGCAGGCTGCATACTCTTGTTAGCTTCTCTCAAGCTCAACGACTGACTCTGGCGGCCTTTACGCGACGCAGGAGGCGCTTCTTCCACTTGCAGAGAGGAGGCCAGGCGCGCGCAGCCGCCAGACGTCGCCAGCTTCATTTGTCCGTCGCTGTGCCAGCAGGAAGCGCCTCGCCACCATCTATGGATGCCGTCTGCTCGATGGCCTTGGCAGCACTGGGATCCGCAATGCTGCCAAAGTAGTTGCCGGTGGGCTCGATCTCCACCACGCGCTCGACATCGTCTAGTTTGGGTGGTGCTGGCACCGTCACCATGAGTATGCCGTCCGCCGAGAACGTGGCCCGCGCCAGCGTGGCGTCGTAGTGCCGCGGCAGCTTGTAGCAGCGCGTGAACTCGCGCGTGATGCACAGTTGCCCGTTGTCGGCGCGATCGTCCGCCTGCTTGCCCTCCACGCAGATGGTGTCGCTGTTCTTGGCCTTGACCGTCAGCTCGGCCAGCTGGAAGTGGTGCACGTCCAGCACCACCTTGAAGGTGCCCCGGCCCAGCGAGTCCGGCTCCGTGCCCGTCTCGATCACCACTCGCCCCACCAGGCACGAGCCGTGGCACCACGCGCTGTCGTCCACCCGCAGGTGGAACTCCCGCGCGCACACGTCCATCTCGTGGGACAGGTAGTAGCGCCGCTGACGGCACTTCGGCTCACCCGCCGACCAGTGCCTGCGCTGCGGCCAGTGATAGTGTGGCCCGGCATGCCCATGCTCGTGCTCATCCCAATCCCAGTCCCAGTGTATGGGCATGGTTTCGTTCCTCTATGTGTCCTGTGTGTCCTGTGTGTGTGTTTGGTGCTTTGTGTTGTGTTTCGTTGCACACGGAGCAAACGCGTTGCTTTTTGGCAAAGGGCGCCAAAAAAACCGTTGTCCTCTGCTCGACTCTTACTCGCTAACTAACTTGGCTGCTTGGCCAACTGCCTGCGCCACTCGCCCAGCGAATTATGCAAAGTTATGCCTAGCCGATACGACTCGCTCGACTGCGAACGCGAATGCTCCACGTAGCGGTGCCAGGCCCAGCCAGCAACTGCACCACAGCAGCACCACTCGATTGGCCCATAAACACTTGCCATGCAATATCCGAAAGTAGCGCAACTCCAAGGCATGTTTGATCGATACCCAGTGAAGCCGTGTGGCCGGGTGTCTGGCGCAACCCTTGCAGCTATTTTTATACATTGCCACACAGGACGCCCGCCCAGTGGGTCGGCGATGCGTTAAATGCCACCAGAAATAACATTACGGGCTTATGCAACTAATTGTGGCATTGTCGTCCAGCTCTGCCCAGCTGAGATGCGTCTCTCTGCTCTGCTCTGCTCTGCTGTGGTCTGTCTACGCACTCGGGCTAAAATGGAACTAATGAAAATCGTGACCTCTATTTGGCACGTCTTTCATATGTGAGTGAATCGGACGCATGTAGTGAGAATATACAGGGTTCTCTACATTGGATTGAAATCTACTTAAAGACGAGCTTTAAAGACAGTTGTTAAGTTATTCAGTATACGATATCTAGGCGAGTAATCAAGTAATCAAGAGATATTGGACTCAATTCAGCTGGATTTAGCTTGATTCAGCTGGATTTGGCTTGATTCAGCTACTTATTCAGCAAGTCAAATGAGAGAAACTGTTTCTATCGCACCAAATCACATTACTCTATAAACTATAGAGCAATTTTGATATTAATCTGGCAGTAATGATATATATTTTATGTGCCCGCAACTCTAGAGTCTACACGATTCCTTGGTGACTAAGAACCATTCCGGGTTAAGCTACGTATCTGATTTTTGTAAGCGTTGCCATAACTATATTGCATATAAGTCTCTCAACACTGATATCTACTCTAAGGAATGTCTAGTCTAATTCTAGTAATGCAATAGGCGATGTCTCGGAGACAAATCAAAGGAGTGAGCTCTGTATTCAGCAAGTCAAAAAGCATATTCTGATGTCGCTAGGTGTTGCCATATCTGCATTTCATATGAATCTGGCAGCCACATAAGAGCTATAGTAAAAGAAATTACAGTAAAGCAAAAACAACTACAGATATTCTATTATTTCTTTTTTTGTTTTAAAGAAGAAAAATAAATGTTAACTAAATGTTAAGTTAAATGTTAAGCTGTTAGCAGTCAACTCTGAGCTCACATATTAATAAATTACTACAAAATTGCTGAAAGCTCATCTCGTTAAGTGTCTGTAAGCAATAGTAATTGTTTCGATGAGGGACTTAAAGGGTTGGGCACCCTGTATATCACACACACATTGTGCAGCTAACAGTTTTGGCTAAGACAAAAAATATCACATAGACATTGTCGGGACATTTACAGCGAGATTGTTGTTGTAGCTGCGTGTTTGGCCCCGAGTTGAGCCAATTTGTAAAATAAAGAAATATATATGTGTATATATATATAGATATATAGATATATATAGCATATTTTACTTATATTGCAATGGGGATAGGGGGAGGGAGTTGTGGTGCTGACCCAGCGTTGCCTGGTTGGCTGCTGAAATTGAATTTGTGCTTTTAGCTTTACAGTTTGACAAATTTGCAGCAAACAAGCCAAAAGTGACTACAGCTCGACTCAGCTTGAATGACAGAGCGCATTGTGCGCTTAAACTGCAACTGGAGAGTGTTTTTTTTTACACAAATCGAGCTCGGGGCGGGGGCGAGAGTTCGCGCTGATGGGTTTGTCGCACAACTACATAAACTTGGGCAAAAGTTTTGAAGCAAGCGTTTAGTCGACGACGACGATGATCGCAGAGACAAGATTTACTTAAACTGAATTAAAAGAGTGCCAGCAGAAGCAGAACAGACAATAAGAGAGTTCATTGAGTGCAACAATAAGCTGTCAATCTCAGGACTCGTAAGAGACAAAGTCTAGGTGTTGTCTGAACTTGTTTGGGTTCCATGAGAATCCAGTTTGAGTTAAAACTTGCTGGTATTTTTAATATAAATGGGATGGGATATACATTTAACTGTTTTGAATACAATATATTCATAAGAATGTCACACAAGAATATATATAAATAAATATTTAAAATGTAATCTAGGACCCAATTAATAGTCTTATAAACAAAACTGATAATTTCATCAGCAGCATGCAGAACTTATTAGCTGTGTTAATCGGTTTATTTGTATTACTCTGAATCCGGGTTAGAAAAGGTCTAGACATGCTATGTGAAAATTATGAAAAATATGTGAAATATGTATCTGGTTTACACGTGCTTTAAATATAAATAAATAATATATATTTAATAAATTTTAAGAAATAAATAAATTATTTAAAAGTTGATCGATTTGATTAGTTAATAAATTTGTATCCCAATAAAGGTTTCACAAATTTTGCAAGAATAAACATATCAAACATCAACTTCTACAGACCAAGATTGTTGCAATCAACTTCGTAATCATATCCTGATCGTATTCTATATATTAAAATATCTACACAAATTCAATATAAACCAGCTTGAATTGAAAACATTTCAATACGAATATTTGTATCTGATTTGCCTCAACATCCCATTGCTAATTTCGGCAACTCAATGCAAATGACGCAGGTTTCTTTTAAGTTTCCCCTGCTCCTTTGCTCATGTCTCAGAAATTAACAATAGTTTGTGATAAAACAAATATAAAACCAATCGCAAAAGTTACCTAAGGAACATTTTTAACTTTGCCAGTCGACATAAGAAGAGTTTGCAGTCAGTTCGCCTCGATTCGCTAAGCGTTTCAGACAGAAAAGTTAAAAAGTCTGTGTAAATATTTATTAAATAATTGTTAAATTAATACAACTTTTGAAGTGAGTGAAACTACGTTCAATTGCCCAACGAAACAGATCTGTGCACCTGAAGAGGTAATTTCTGGGTGATAAATATAAACGCGGACTGCGAATGGGAAATATTTGTGTGCCCAAAACTAATTACAGAGATATTTTGGCACCAAGGCTCGCACACGTTGAGGGCCACACGATTAGAGCCAAAATTAATGACTGCGTTTCGATACACACGCATGAGGCTAGGGGCAGGGCTTGGGCCTGGGGGTGGGGCTTGTTAATCAAAGTGTCGGCCTTCGCTAAGTTGTGATAGCTCAGGGATGCGTTAGCGACGTGATTGGAAAATAATTGCATTAATTATCCCGCACAAGCAGCTGCGGCTGAGGATGCAGTGTCCTTGATTGAACAGCTGCCAACTGGGTCAGAATTGGTTTGCTGCCACTTAAACTGGAATTATGACCGTGTCTGGCTGTCTGAATGCCTGCGCGGATATGCAGAGGAGCTTTAAGATTGACTGCTCCGATAAATAAGCTATTTTCTAGGGGGCGAGCAGCGAGCTGCCCCCACGGCCGAGTGAAATCAAGCATTCGAAATTCACTTACTTCCGGTTATTTTAGTACGCAAAGTAGAGTCAGCAGCCACTAACGAGTCGAGTCGAGTCGAGGAGGGGTCAACGGCCCCGTCCCCCGACCCGGAGTGACCCAGTGCTTAGTCGGTTGTGTAATGCGAAGTTAGTAAATGTCCAAATGAATGACTTCACTTGACTTTAGTTAAAATATTTACTCATATTTTGCACCCGGTCGGGGGGAACATGTGTTTGTGGCTGTCCGTACAGCTCTAATTATTTACGCATCAATGCGTGCCAACTCCTTTGCTGGTGATGGTGATGGTGAGGCAGAGACCCAAACACATGTAATACACTTTACATGCCGCAAGCTACATGCCACGTGCCACATGCCACCATCAAAAGCTGAAGGCAAGCGAGACGAATCTATAAATAGAAACTCGTGTGTGTCAAACTTTGCAAAGCTCTGCAAATGTCTCATGAGCATCTAGAGAAGTTGAAAAAAAAAAATATATATATATATTTATATATCGTATATATATAAATAAAATCTAAAAAAAAAGGAAACTTTCTTTGACTTTGATAAGCCTTTGAAGCTATAATAAGATTACATCTCAGACAGGGCAAAGTGCTAATGTCCACCTTTCTTTCTTTGACCTTTTATATAACATAACCAAACGGCTTTGAGCAGCAGCAGAAGCTGCTCAATAAATATCTTGAGTTAGCCGACAAAAGTAAAGTTGTATACAAATAAAAATATGATTTATTGGAATATAAAAATAAGAAATACAAGAATTTAGTAAATAAATATTCAACTAAATCTCGTAAGATTTAGTAAGACTTTTAGATTCAACAATATATATTTCTGATCTTGTAAACTATATACTACGTGACTCATTCAGAGCTACTATTCTCTTTATATTCTTTACTTCTTTCACTTTCAATAATATATAGCTATTAACCTGAGCTCTTCAGTTCATTATTAAATCCATTCAGTTAGATTCCAATTTAAATATATTTGGTTTTTTCTTTGCGTAGTTCATTGATTTTTGCCTTATGAATTGTGGAAAACTTTGAAATGTGGAAATGTGAATACATTGAGATTGGTATTTATTTCAATATGAATTGTTTTGCTGGCATGACCTTTAGACCCACACGCGAAACAAATCGCACCACGCTTCAATCCATTCGGCATTCCACCTGACGCGCCCTTCGAGTCGACCCTCTCCTCGCGACCCCCGCCCCACCTGCTGCTGCTGCCTGCTCTTAGTTGCTGCCGGAAACTTGCGCAAAGGCCCCCTCGGCTCAGTCGCTTTGCACAAATTGTCAAGGCTGCCTGGTCCTTTAGTTGCGGCTAGAGCTAAGCCCCTAGAACCCCCAGAAGCAGTCGTCCAAGCAACAACCCCTCGTTAGTTACGGCCATATGCTTTTTATGTAATACACCACAACCAGATGGAGCCACATGCCAGAGGGTTGTGGGAGTCGAGTAGTAGAGTATGGAGTGGGTCGAGGGTGCTCAGCCTGACTGCGCAGTCTAAGGTTTATGATCAATCATTCGCCCTGGCTGACTGCGGTTTGGCCGATTCGCCTCTCTCTGCGCTTCGGCTAGCCGTTCGCCGTTCGCCGTTCGTCGTTCGCCGCCTCGTCCAGTGTCGTCGCTGACAAATCTTTATCTTTGCTCTGACTTATTTATCCTTTTTGGCCGTTTCGTTTTTATTTTGCCAGGGCATTTTATGTCATGTTTATTGATGTGTAAAAGTCATAAAGTCAAATTGAACACTTGTGCTGGAAAACGGCCCGAAATGAAAAGAAAAAAGAAAAAACATGCGAGTCACCCCCAAAAGCAGATTACATATCTCTTTTTCTCTCTCTTACTGGATTTTAACCATATTGCAGTCTCAACACAACTATGACTGTGTATACCCTGTAAAAAGCTCAGCTTCAACTTGAGCTCAAAACTCTAGTGCAGGGTATTTGCCAGTCGTGCACTCCACCACGCAATCAATTGGCATATTTGAAGCGTAGCAGTTGCTTTATAGTTTTCGATTTGAATGGTCAGTGAATGGCATCAAATTATATTCCCCAAAAAATTTGCAGCTGTGGCCCGGGTTAAACTTAAGCTTAAGACTTACCTCGTTGCTTTGGTGGCATTGACGGCGGCGCCGTCTTTGAACCACTGGAACTGCATGCGCGATGAGCCCTGGGCCGTGCAGGATATGATAAACTCGCTGTCCTCGCGCACAGCTGCCTGCGGCTGATTGACGCTCAGGTCCTGCAACGAAAGCGTAGCGCTGTTTCAGTACACACACACAATGTTCACTAATTAAGCGCCCATGTGTAGGCGGCAAGGGGTGCTGGGGAACACAGGTAGGTTGTTCCGGTCCCCACGGCAGCTCATGTCTGTGCTGTCGTTTCGGGAGAACCCTGAGGTTTCCGGCTTGTCGGTTATGTTAATGCAGCCTAATTGCGAGCGGCCACCTGATGAGGCCAATTGTTCAGCTGCTTGCCACAATTAATAAATAATTATTTTCGTTGTTGCTGGCCAAGTGGCAAGTGGCAAGCGGCAAGCGGCAAGTGCCAACTGCGGCACACAGTTCAATATGGCAATGCATTTGCTATTGTTATTATTTGATTGCTATTGTTTTTATGGCGTCGAGTCAATATATTCATATTTAATTTACGACGGAAGTGCAAGTAGAAACAACTATGTATATCGGCATATAATTTTATGAAAACTTTATCTCTCGTCAGCTGACATAGTCTCATACATATAAATCTGTATATATATGAATATATATATTCATATATTTGTGTCAGCCAAACAGCAGCAGAAATCAATGCTTTGCGCCTTGATTGGCCATCGAAAATGTATTTTAAAAGCTGAATAATTGTAAATTTATTTACTCAACACTTTTTTATGGAGTTTCATTGAAATATGAGCAAACGCGAAATTGGTTTGTCCATTGCACAGTTAATGCGGCAAACAATCGGAAAACTTTAAAGAACTTTAATTCATATTTATGTCTCGGTAACTTACCAGCATATTCAGCGGCGGATTCTCGTCGAAGTGGTGGAAGTTCGAGACGAGCGTAAAGTTTCCAATGCGTCCGCGCTCCACCATGCGGGTGATGGCCTCGCGAATGCGCTGCGAGTCGCCCTTGATGCCGAAGAAGTGAAATGTTATGTCCAGACGATCCGTAGTATTCGAGATTAATTCCAGATCGCTTATCTTGGTTATATTGAAGTTGCGCAGCACTCGAGATAGCTAAAATTAGAAGAGGTTTGCCATCAGACTGATGTATGCGTGATGCTGCGCAAAGGACGCCCAGCACTCAGGGGGCCATTAGAGCAAATTGACAGCATTCCGATTGCCGAGCACAGGGCATTGATTTTTATTACCCAGCCAACCTAGTCTGCAGCCTCGAGGTGGTGGTGGTCCTCCCCTCCCCCCCTCCACCCCACAACTCTTTGACTCAGCTTACAAAATAAATGATAATATATTCCAGTCAATGGGACCATTGAGCATTCGCCAGGCATAAAAAATACAATGTCAAAGCGAATCCGTTAAGGTAAAGGTAAAAAGTAATATGTTAATACGGCAACAGATTGCCCCGAGAAACCTAAAGTCGGCTGAGAACTGTTTGAGTGTCCTCAAAAAAGAAAGCCATAACCGTGTCAAATGAGATAACTTTGTGCTTATCAAATTTAAGTTTGATTTTTCCTTTTTCTTTATATTTCAAATTCAAATATATTTATATATTTTTATTTTTGTCTATATTTATGAATTTATTCATTTTTTAAATAATTACACAAATATATTTAGAGTATTTATTCCTAATAAAAGGATAAATTCCTAAAACCAAATCAGGGCTGCTCTTAAGTCGAATGCCTTCTGAGAATCACATAGAAGGGCGTCAAGGAAAAGTATACTTAGTTTATTACTATTTGTTAGCTCAGACTCAGCTATCAGAAAGCTCTTAGGTTAATTTTACCGAGCATAAAAGTCCAATGGTATAAAATGTCTCTCTTGCGAATCGCCTTGAACACTTTATTGTAAAATTTTAATTATTTTTCCTGCTTTTGATAAAAATTTAGAAAATTAATTTCATGGGGTGCGATGCACACTCTATCCAGCTCCAGCCCATATATATTCATGGACCTTCCAAATTACTCACAGGGGAACTAATTTTGTAGTTATTAAGAGAGAAATTTTCGAAAAATTAGTATGAAATATGAATTTAATGCCTTGATCGTTAAGGTAAACAAATATGGAAAAGTTCAAGTGCTTAAAACACTTTTTCTTTGGCTCTTTTCTTATCTGGCCAAGTTAAAGTGGAAAGTTGTTCCTTTGCTCGCTCGAAATTGGCTATGAAATGCAATTTTGCTTTTGCCTAACGAAACTTTTCATTATATTTTTTCACTCACTCCCTCTCTCTCTCTCTCTCTCCTCTCTCTCTCTCTCTCTCTCTCTCTTTCTCTGTCTGTTGTTGCACCGCCGTGTGTCATAACGTGGAGTCAGTGCGGCTTATCCTTATTTAAATGATTATGTATTATGTTAAAGTCGTTTGCTTCCGCTGGGCGCCGGCCCCATTGCGAGGGTCATTGCACTGGCCAAAAGTTTTGGTTTTTTTCTCTCTCTCGAAACTTTGTGTTTGTTCGCCACCACGGACTGAAAACTGTCTACTTAAATATTAATATTATTGAGCTATCTGCACTTCGTGGCGCGGGCTTCAGAAGTCAACGACTCTTTTTACTAGCCGGCGGAGAGCGTCATATAAAGCAGCAGCAGAAAGAGAAGAAGCAGCTGAAAATATTCGAAATATTTGCAGGCTCGAGTCGAGTCGAGTCGCGTAGAGTGTGGTGCACACGTTCGCTTCAAGCTGGCAACTGTCATTAGAAGTAGTGCTGTTAACTTGGCAAGTTAAGGCCAATGCGGCAACGCTTCATTTGCCACCAGAGCAGCATAAAGCGAAAGACCAAAAGCCCAAAAACCAACACAAATGCAATTTGAGGCATTTGCAGAGGGGAAAAATGTGAAAATGTTACAAGAAAAAAAAAAAACGATGAAGAAAGAACGAAAGTAGAGGAAGCCCAAGTAGAAAACTACCTTAAAAATGAGGAAAAATGCTTCCTGCTCCGAAGACCAGCAAAAGAAAATGCAAAGGATACAGCTTAAAATACTTTAGTCTGGAACACAATACTTTGCAATCTACCAAAGGAACTATTTAAAAAGGCCAAGTATTCCGACTTGTCCAACTATTTTTACATGACTTTTCGGCTGAAATGAGTTTTTTATAGTCTGATTTAATTTCTTGTCGGGGATAATAGCTACTTAGGTTGGCTATGGAGAATAACAATAAATATGAAAGTGAAGCTAGAGACTTGGCTATTGATTGTAAACCAAAACTAAAACTTAAGATCATAGTAACATATGGGAGATGGAGAGAGATAGTATGAATTTGAGGAAGAGGAAAAGAAGGAGACAGAAAATAAGACAAAATGAGAGGGAGATATATATGGGAGAAGAGTGTTAAAAATGAATATGAAGAATGAAAGTGAGAGACCAAATGAGAGACAAAGAGAGAACGTAGTAGAGGTAGTATGAAGGGCTTGAGAGAGCGAGAAATAGTAGATAAATTATTGGTTTGAGAGAGAGCACAAATAAGATTGAGATATGGAGTGAAAGAGAAATAAGAGGAGTAAAAGAGAAGCGACGAGGCAATGAAACAGAGATGTGCGAGAGGGGGAGATAGAAAGAGAAAGACACGGATAAGAGACGAGAGCAAATGAAGTAAGAGAAATTTGACCAAATTTAATATTGGAATTTTATTTCTCAAATGCCGACTGTTATCTAGAATAATATTCTCGAGAAGTCAAGGGTTGCATACAACTCTTTTGTATACTCGAAGCTGACAAGAATATAATACAACTAGTTGAAGTAAAATCATTTGAGCTCCTTGACAGGGCCACTCTCTCTCTCTCTCTCTCTCTCTCTCTCTCTCTCTCTCTCTCTCTCTCTCTCTCACACACATGCATTTCCGACACGATGCAGACGTAACCAATTAGCTCTTTTAATTAACACAACATTAAAGCATTGTAAAATGTGGCAGCTGAGTTGGAGTAGGAGTAGAAGGCGACAAAAGACCCAGCTGGAGGAGGCAAGCCATGAAATCAAAGCTGACAACAAAAGCAAACTGGCCTCGGCTTGTTTTTTGCCGCTTAAGAAGTCGGGTTGAAAACACAGTTATTGCAGGGGAGGAGGGGGAGGAGGAAGCAGCAGCAGCAGCGGAAGAGGTGGCAGCCTGGCAAAACTTAAAACTATGCGAGACGTGGCGGCAATCAGCCTCTTATTGGTAGTTATTACAGAATTCTCTTTTTGTTCACGCCTTCGAGACGTGCTCGAGGAAGGCCCTCGGGCCAGTTGAACGACTTTCAGCGTTAGTTTTTTTCCCTTAATATTTACTTTTATTATTATTATTACGTTTTTTTTTTGTCGTGCACTCGGTAATTATATTGCAAAAGTGCAAAAGTAATGCAATTTTGTTGCTCTAATTAGAGCCCCCAGCGCGGGCAAATTAGCCCTGCCCGGGGGGCTCCATTGTCGGGCAGAAATCACACGGTCACACTTGAGTGTAAAGCAAAGCCCGAAATGTTGCGGGCTGCCACTTCAGCGAAGGCCGCCGATGTCGTCGACTTCGCTCGCGGCTTATGTAAATATATAGCTATGGCATTAATCAAGAAAGTGCAGTAGAAACAAACCAAAAACAAAAAATAGATTGCAAGAAAATAAATATTTTCGGTTGATATGAAAGAGTTTTTTGTTGGCTCGGCGCATTTTCGCTGCTGTTTTTTACTTTTAATAAATATCGCACCGAAAATGAAAACTTGCAAGTGCCGAATTAAAAAAGGAGAAGAATAATGTGCAACAGTCAATGCGCTGAAAAGTGGCATCCAAAGTGAACAAGAGGCCGCATGAAGACGGCCAGTGCGAGGAGCGAACGGCCAGCCTCTGTGTCCGGCTGTGGCGCGGACGTTTGTTTGCGCCTCTTGGGGAAAATGTTTCAAGTTGAGCCAAGCAAAAATGTGCAAAAAATGCCCTTTGTTTGCTTAAAAACTTTTCACAGCGGCTGCCAAGTTTAACGGACGCGCTCAAATTAAAAAAAAATTACAATCAGATTAAAGTGGCGTCTGGCACTGTTAAAGTTGTGATAACATATGGGATAGGAAGTTAACAGAGTTGCTTTAACATTATGGAAAATGTTAATCTATAGAAGATTTTAATTTATATATTATTATCTTACCCTAATTAAATTGCTAGTCAGCCCCAGGCAGGCTCTGATAGACTTTAGCATCTCAGCACGTGCTCTTCCCATGGACTCACCCACTTATATCATTTCCATCTTAACTCTGTGCTAATGACATTTAAATTTCGTGAAAAAAATCTGTGTGAAACAGATTGCAGGATTCAGTGTATCAACTGATAAAAAAAACGAATTCCGAATGGAAATTCGCAAAGTTAAATAATTATGCAGAATACGAGAGTTAACTGAATGCAAATTTAAATGACGGCAGCTATTTTAATTAAGATGTTTTTTGTGTCTCATTTCTGTGGAAGTGTGCGAAGAAAACAATACTCTTTTACGGCTGCAGTTTGGCTACGCTTGTAATACAATACGCTCGAGGAGTACCGAGTACCCAGAGCAAAGTACGACATTTGATGCCAACTTTGCTTTGGTTCTTGCAAACTGCCAAATATTCTTTTGGCTGCAAAGTTACTGCCTAATAGGGTTTAACTGCAACAAAGTTAAGAGTTTAGAGCCGACGACGAAGGCAAACTTTTTCGAGGGTCCTTTAATTGGTCTGGCTTAAACGGGCGTAGGATGCCGTCCTCTGCGATTCTCATTAGAGATGGCTGACTGCTTTATGAGTAAATGGCATTTAGAGCTGGAAATGAATCTCCCTTGGTAAATTCTATGAATTACCTTTTTCGCTCAAGCAAATTTTGAAATTAGTGAAATTGTAGAAGCGCAACATAACCCCATAAAGGTGTGGTAGTAGTATAGAAGTATTCGTTGGTATGGTATAGGAAATTTAAGTAGAGTACTAGTGGAAATAGCAATATAGTAATATTAGTTGAATTATTAAAGTAGTAGAATTAGTACTAGTATAGCAGTAGAAGTAGTTGTAGAGTAAAATGAATGGTAAAGTACAGTACAGTATAGTATAGTAGTAGAAGTTGTAGTAATAAAGTAGTAGAAATAGTAGTACTATAGCAGTAGAAGTAATAGCAGTTTGTCAGTAGACGTAGTAGATGGATAGTAGTAGAAGTAGTATATGGATAGTAGTAGAAGTATAGTAGTAGAAGTAGTAGATGAATAGTAGTAGAAGTATAGTAGTAGAAGTATTAGATGGATAGTAGTAGAAGTATAGTAGTAGAAGTAGTAGATAGATAGTAGTAGAAGTAGTAGATGAACAGTAGTAGAAGTAGTAGATGGAGAGTAGATGGATAGCAGTAGAAGTATAGTAGTAAAAGTAGTAGATGGATAGTAGTAGAAGTAGTAAATGGATAGTAGTAGATGGACAGTAGATGTATAGTAGTAAAAGTATAGTAGTAAAAGTAGTTCAGTCGTAGAAGCAGTTTTATAGTAGAAGCACAATACTAGTAGTAATACTACTAGTAGTAGTAATAGTAGAAGTGTTTATGTAGTATTTGAAAAGAGTCATTAATCTTTAGTAGTATATGAGAAAAGTACTCAAGAACATATTTGTAACCGTAACTTTACGATTTCCTCTCGCTTTCGAGCTACGTCTAGCGATAAGAATGCATTTTGGCATTGAAGACTCTAAGGCTGAGGAGCATTGCCAACTTTTAATGCTTCGCCTGTGTGTTTGTGTGTGTGTGTGTGTGTGTGTGTAGGTGTGGCATATATTTAGCCTAGCAGCAGGACGGCTTTATGTTAATGTACTCCAGCTGGCTGTGACCAGGCGTTCGCCTTCGCCCTCTTGAAGCGAACAATTTGTAAACTGAAATGGGCACTTGTCTGCTTTTTACTGTTCACAGTTGCGCCGGTCGCTACATCACTTTGAAGGAGCCGCGGAGGGTGGGCCGTGGGAGGGATCATCCGCAAAATGCCCGGCGTTGTCTTCCTAATCGTCGTGCCAACAGCGAACTTTGAACGGGAGCTGATTTACGGTAAGTAGACGAAGCGCGAGAAGAAATTGAATAAGCGCCGAGTGCTAATTAAATAGAAAGTTACAAATTCGCTTCCCCCTTGCTCTCGCCTCGCCTCGCATGGCTCGCATGCAGCACAATGTGCTGTGACATGCCTCCACCTGGTGGCCCAACATGTCCATCCATATCCACATCCGCAGCCACTTCCTGCTTGCGCCTGCATGCGTTGCTGCTTAGGCGCGTAATTATGTTGTTTAGTGGCGTTATTAATTATTTTATGACATCGTAAATGTGTAAAACTGCTCTCGGCGCCTAAAAGCCTGCCTCGAAATTTGCCCACAACAGCAACACCAACCACCCACCACCACCACCCGACCAGTCACTAGCACACATGCATCCGCTCGAGCTGTATCCTTTTTTCCAATATTTTCTTTTGACAGGGTACTTTAGTACTAGCATGAAATTTGTGACTTATTCAGAGTATGCGGAAGGCATCTACGATTTCATGAAGTATATAGAAATCAATAAAGCAGATATGTACATGTGATTTATAAATTATCTATATGACATTCACTGTCTAAGATCAGACTTTATCATGTATATACGAGAATTTTATATAAGATGTATAATATCAAGATGTGTAATATCACTCTACCCACAAGGGCATTCAATAGTCGTTGTTTACCACTCGCTTCAGCCTTTCTGTTTTGCTTCCCTTTTTTTTGCTTTTGCTTTTCGTCCACTTAAAGAGGTTTCAACGCACAGGCGAGCAGTTTGCTGTCTAAAAATTGAATATTAAATTTTAATTAGCCAGGCCGAGTGGGGTTAAGTGTTAGCATGTGAAATGGATGCGGTAAACGGAGCAGCGGGGCTGCGGCATGTTTATTTACTCGCAAGCTGGATGTGTAAACATCAACCTGCCAGCCAGCTGAAGCAGGTTGGAGCATGCACACACACAGCAGGCGGATGGTAGGCTGGCTGGCAGGTAGTCTCAAAGCAAACGTAATGAAACTTAATCACATTTTGCATAAGTGGATCAACTTAGTTTGTTAAATTTTCACCAATGAGCCTGGCGCTCACCTTGAGCTTTGAGTTTCATGGATTAGAGAAAGTCAAATGAAAGGAAAAAGAAATGGACAAAAATAGAAATTAATGCTAAGCTCAAGATGAAAAAGGAAAAATTTATTGTGAATTGGACTAGCATATTTTTGATTGGATAAAAAATGCTTTTCATTTTGCTGAAGTTGGGGATTGTTAGAGTAGGAGATAGGCTAAGGGAAGCTAGGAGTTGAGTAAAAATTATAATTAAATAATCTTAAAGTCTCTCATAAGAGTAAACATAAAATAATAAAAGAATTCTGTAAGACAATTTTTATATTTATTTTATTATTATTTGGGAAAATGTATGAGAACAGCTTTGTTGTCAGCTGTATTTCATCTATAAAAAGTTTCATTTTCGGCTATCCAAATTATGCTTCGCCTGGCTTTTAATTAATCATAATCAAAGACGCAAATGCCTACAATAAAAACCGATCAGAAACCATAATTTATGAAACGGAAGCGCACAAAAACCAACAAAATGAAAGAAACCCCAACAAAAAATATGTCAAGTTATCAGGTTCGATTTGGCGTTGCTGTTATTAATCAAATATTTATTTAAATACTTGCAGAAGCGAAATGCGCTCAATGGGCATCATTAATATTGCCTGTCACCATGGCTAGATCCCGTCTGATAATGACCCTGCAGCTTATGACTGACTGAATGGGTCTGAGAAAGGGGCGTGAACAAAGTTTTAGTTAGTCAAACTTGAATAAATGACTTTTGCCAATGCAGAAATGAGCAGAGAAGAGAGAAAAAACACAGAGCCACTTGACATGTACATACTCGTGTCAAGTCATCGCAGCAGTGGCTGGGCGAGGTGTCAGACATAAATCACAGGGCTCAATGCCGTGCCGAAGCATTCCCAGAAATTTGCAAAGTCTTCAAAGTGGTCGAGAGAGAGAGAGAGAGAGCAGGGAGAAGCGCCGCAGTCAAGTTTTCTGCTCTCTTCCTTTTTTTGTTGGCTACTTGTGGGACAAGTGGGCCAAAAGTGAAACAAAGACTTGGCGGCGGCTCATAGCCAAATTTAATGCTCTGCCCTAACCTAAGCTCATTTAAGCCCTATTTTGGCATTTGTCAATGCCTGGGGATTTATATGCCATTGCTTGTCCCTCTCCCTCTCTCTCTCTCTCACTCGCTCTCGCTCGCTCTCTCGCTCGCTCTCTGGCATAATAAATTGTGATTCCTTGTGTGGTTTCTGTGTGGGCTTTGATTTGATTTTTGGCTGCCAATTCTATTTATTTAGCTCAAGTGGAGCTTTGGGCCCCACACTCGCTGGCCACAAATAAATAATAAATAATTATTAAATTATGTTTGGACAGCAGCTAGAATTGATCTTTTGCCAACTGTTGCATAAATTATATAATCAACATTCGCCGCTTTCTGTGCCTGAATTTAAGCCATCAATTTAATTATGGCCATTCACAGCCATTCGGAGCTCTGCGGTCAATTGCTATTTAAATACAGCGCAAAGTCTGCCTCGGCCCGCCCCAGCGGCAAACAAATATTTATAAAATGCTTAATGCTCAGCAAATTCGAACGGAACAAATTTCGCTAATTAGAAAATAAATCGTGTAATTATAGGGAATTAAACAAATTGTGCCGCAGCTTGTTAAATGTTTAAAGAGCGCGACATAAATTTATATTTATTTTAGTGTTGGGCTCTTTGGGAAATTAATATCTGAAATTATTTGATTGCATACTGGGATATCATGAGCAAAACTAAATTTATTTCTATTGCTGTAGATAGGAATTTGATTTTCATTAAAAAATATATTAAACGTTCACTATTTGGCTGATTTATTTAATCTCTTTAGCCAAATTTTGATATTGAATGACGCTTTGAATTTCAATTTGCCTTCATTCAGTTAGCAACAGAAGGAGATCGAGGACAGGGAGAGCGAGCTCTTAGGCAGCGAGCATTACGCATCTCCAGCAGCTCTTAAATATTGAGAGTAATATTCCAATTCATTTATTCATTTCATTCCCATTTCATTTTCATTATAAGTCTATAACTACAGAACTCTACATTAAAGCGCTTATGAGCAAGACTCTTAACACCCTCCACATATTTGGTATATATATTTATATATAACCCGCTCAACCCATTGCCATTGCCATTCACTGCCCTAATTACACACCATCATTATTATCATTATCATTACTGCCCAAGTGCAACGCTTTGAAGTATTCTAATGCTGCAGACGCTCAGCAGCGCACGTCCCATGTCTCGCCATTTTGATCCATTATTATACGCTTAGGTGGAGGGCAACTGTATGAATGTCTAGTACTTGCAACACCTTTTCATTTACCCAAAGGCACTTCAAATAATGTTTTAACTGAGCCGCAGACTGGGCCGGCGGGCGGTGCTGCTGGCCAGGGGCATGGTCGCCATCCGATGGCCAGTGGTAATAATAATCTGAACATCAATCTTCCGGAAAATAACAACGCAATACTCCGACTCGAAGTTGAGTTACGTGACAAGAATGTGCCCAAGTATCGTCGGGGTGGCGGCGTGGGCGTCGGTGCTGGGCGTGGCGCCAGCCCAGGACGTGGCGCTGCAGCAGCAGCCGCAGCTGCTAAAAGGGGCGCACCAGGTGGGCCAAGCGCTGGTGGCGCTGCGAGTGGTACGCCCGCTGTGCCACTGGACAGACGTAATTTAGTGGTGCCGCTTGAAAAGGTGAGTCCATTGGGCAACACTTAAAGTTGACTTTGGTGCGGGACAAGGGTACTCAATGCGGGACAAGGGATGCACTTAACCGGACGGAACGTGACTGAAGCACAGTGCATAGTTGAGCGTAGCGTAAGAGCGGGCGGCGCTGGCTTAACAATGTAAAGTGCCGCCCAAATTGTCTTGGCTCGAGTCGACGCAGATTTTGATGAATGAGGGTCCGAGTCCGAGTCTGAGTCCGATTGTGGGTCCTATATATCCAGCAAAGATGAAGATGCGCGAGCAGAGATTGATGGTCGCAGCTGTGCAGTGGGCAGTTGACAGTCGGCAGCGGGTCTATCCAATTCAGATTTAGATTCAGTTTCATAATCAACGAGAGAGATCTTTGTTGTTGCCTTTCGCCCGTTGCCAGGTACTCGAGGAGTTACTTGTCAAGCTTGAAATTGAGCACGTTACTTGGACGACGAGCAAAAAAGGTTATTTCCATCACGTCGTGTTCCCGCTGCAGGCCGGCGATGCCTGCGAGACGACGCTCCACTGTCTAACCGAGCTGGGCATTGGCACTAAATTGAATTCCAGTGTCAGGTAAGTTGAGACATTGAAAGCAAGCGCCAAGTGGCAAGCGGCAAGCGGCAAACGTGCCAGGCAAGTCAACAAGTCGCCAACGTTCATGCAACAGCTGCTCCAAGTTCCATTCTCACTTCCACTTGCCAACTGGTGCTCCTGCTTCTGCCCGGTTAGTTTTTAATAAAAAATGCAGCTTAAGCTCAGCCAGCGGGCAGCGGACAGCGGGCAGCGGACAGCAAGCCATGGTCTTAAGGGCTTGCCAACAAACGTTGGGTGGGCATTGGGCAGCGGGCAGCGGGCAGCGGGCTCATATTTTGATTGCCTCCGGGCGAAAATCACGTGGACGACTAGCTAGCTGGAGCTGTAGCTGCAGTAGAAGCCAGTCTCGAATCGATTACAGCTGGCCAGACACAAACTGCACTAGAAAATTGAAAGCAACCGCAGAGGCAGAGGCAGAGGCAGAGGCAGAGGCAGAGGCTTGAGTCAAGCGCGCAGTTGATAAAGCAACAAAGGCAAACTATGAAATGCAAATAGAGCGAGCGAACAGAAGAGTCTTATCAACTGGCCGTAAAGCACATCTGTTTGATATGTGAGAAATAATTTGGCATTTATTAAGCTGCCTCTCGGAAAAATGAGCGAAAACTTTGGCCTGCAGCTAAATTCTAATTAAGAAACTGAGCTAATTGAGTCTGTGCCTGAATGCATCCCATTGCCCGTCAAATAAACTTCAGCTCAGGTCAGGTCAGGTCTCTGGCTCTGGTATTAAGCGCAAAACAATGAAGAGTCTTAAGCAGCCCAGGCGAAACAAATGAGAGATGAAACGCAGCAGCAGGTGTGATAATCACTTAATGGCATTAAGGAGACTGCATTAAAATGCAGCCAGAGGGAGCAGGAGCAGGAGCAGGAGCAGTAGCAGGAGTTGGCCGTGGAATGGATTCGATGAGAAAAGTGATATTTAAGCTGTTTAATGTGCACAGAATGCAATTAAGTGCAGCCAGATCCTTTGGAGCAGCTGCAGCTGCTGCCTGCAGGCAAGCAGCACAGTCGAACAGTCGGGCAGCCGGGCAGTCGAACAGTCGGACTGTTGGCCAAGTCAACTAAGTGCACAATGCCACATGCATGACTTGCTGCTCCAGCTGTAAAAATATTTTTGCATATTCAAATGCATATCCTGCAGCTCTTCAAGCTCCTCTCTTTCCACTCCTCGTTTCGTTCACAGCGTCCTGCCGTGCAGCGTCAGCTACGATGCCATCACAGATGCGTCCAACATGCGCGATGATTACAGGTGAGTTCTCAGCTAGAGTGCGACGACTCTCAAATCAGAGTCTAGAGTCGCAGTCGCAGTCGGAGTCGGAGTCGGAGTATGAGTGCATTTCCTTTGTGGTTTTAATTTGAGCACCTTTGTCTGGCTGCGACACGTGTGTGGCTCGACTCGGCTTGCCTTCTGCATACCGAATGCTCCTTTGTCAAAAAACTAATTTGAGCGCCCTTTGCCTTTTGCGGGCACGTAGCAAAGGCGTCTGTCATTTCATTAACTTTCACCCGTTGTCTTTCACTTTCGGCGGCATTGTTTGTTTCTCTGGCCGCTGGCAAAGCGACAAGTAGGTCGCCGACATTTCTCTTCTCTCTCTCCCTGTCTCTCTCTCTCTCTCTCACACACATCGAACTTGGCCCGTGTCCAAGTTCTGTGCGCATTGTGCCTCGGCCTCTCGAGCAAAAAGTGAAAATGACAAAATTTGCATATGAAAGCCAACGATTTAGGTACTTTAACCCTGTCGAAAGGTTAAATGCATTTGCCTAGTGCACATAATTTATGACTTTGCATTCGTTTACAAGATATTTTCGGCTTTATTTTGCTGCTCAAACTCACGTCGCTGCAGAGAGATGCAGAGCGACGTGCATTTAGGATAAACAACAAAATTCGTTTAGCTCAGAGATTTATGGGCGAAAAGGCCTTAAATACTTAAAGCTTATGATCTATTGAGATATAAGGAAATAAGTTTTCGTATTACTCCTATATACATATATAAATATTTTTTTTTTTATAAATTCTCCTGGCTTCAGACGATTATAGCAGCTCTTTCTTGGGAAATATCCATACATAATATTGCTAAATATTAATTTTGTGTATAAGCTTAGAAGAATTAAAATATTTAAGGCTTTAAGTCTCAGAGTTTAAGTCAAAAGAAATGTATTTTGTTGTTTACCTTAAAAGCACTTCGCTCTGCATCCAAGCGAGAAAAACACACAAAAACTCAAATTTCTTGTAACAAATTCAAAGTCATAATTCATGAGCGCTGAAGCGTCTGCAGATAATAGTGAAGGCAAAAGGTGGTCGTGAAGGTCATAGAGAGCCAAAGTGAATTTTGTAGTTGAATTTAAATTTGTTATTGTTTTCACAAATAGAAAAAAAATAACACTGATTTCTTGTGTTTAATGTTTTTAGATTAATCAATTCCTAAATCGAATTTATGAGCTTTGGTTTATAATTAAAGAAAATGCCTCTTGATGAGCAGAGAAGACATTGTTCTGCTCATCTTGCTGTCTTCTTTCATCTGTATCTTTGTCTCTTAGAATGTCCATATATCTGAATACGCATGGAAAGAGATACAGATTTCATACGTAGCTTCTTCCGAAAAAGCGCAGTTAAAACTTGTTTCATATTGTCGATTTTTTCTACATTTTCAATGAAATTGATATGTAGAAAAATAAATATATAAATCGAAGTTCAGTTATTTGATCCAATCTTAATAACTTTTTAGATGCACTGGCATAGGCATATAGGCAAAAATATACAAAAATATCAAGCTACTCCCTAACAGGATACTTCCCAAAAAAACTTTAAAAAAATCCTAAAAAAATCACAAAAATTTCCAAATAATAAAAACACTTAATAATAAATTTTCGAATGATTTTAAATTATAGAATACTTTTCTTGATGGCCTTTTGACCCATCCATTTCTAATTAAAAAAAGAAGCACAGACATATGTTTCATTTTACATAAATCAAAACTAAATTTGTCTTCAAATTTCTATCCCCACTCTTTCATAAAATATTTTCTTAATATCCTAAAACTTTTTAATTAATTAAGATTAAGTGTTAATTCCGTAAGGAGAGCCCAAAAATTGGTTAAATATAGTTTTTTCAGTTAAATTTAATATTTTCTATACATGTAACTTAAAGTCAGTTACAGCTGCGCAACTTCTTTGCTTTAAAAAACTCTATAAAAAGACAATGGAAACTGTAAAAACTGCAAAACTAATGTTTTCAATTAGACAATTGCGCGGAGCAAGTGTTCGCTATGGCCACATTTGGCACTCGTGATAAATATTTGTCATTAGGTTTTATGAGCGCCAAATGGCGGTGTTTGTTTATTTAAACCGTTGCAGCGATGATGCCGAGGATACCTCGAAGTGGAACAACTTTGTGGAATCGATTAAATCGAAGCTAACCGTGAAGCAGGTTGTGGACGGCGTGCGAGCCGGTGGCTCCCTGTCCTTTGACTACTTGCTGCTAATTGTAACCGCCGAGTGAGTACAGCGCCGAGATGCAATTCATTGTGAAGCTATTGCTAATGTAAGTCTCTCTCTCTCTCTCTCTCTCTGCCTCTCTCGCTCTCTGCCTCTGTCTCTGTGTGGATGCATCTTGCAGCTCTTTGGCCGCCCTGGGCTTGGTCGAGAATAATTCACCGAATATTGTTGCGGCCATGTTGGTCTCCCCGCTTATGGGCCCCGTTATGTCAATTACATTTGGCGCAATTATCTCGGACAGAGAGCTAATGGTAAGTGGAGCAGCGGCAGCTGTTGCTATAGCAGATATTTGCTGCGGTTGGCCAAAGCCATTTCGATTCGCTTTTGTGCTCCGCTCATATTTGTGTGTGTCTCTGGCAGGCAGCACATGGCGCGGCCCTTGCCAAACAGAACGTTGCACAAAACATAAAAAATCTATATAAAAAAAAAAAAAAAAAAAAAAAGCAAATAGAGATCGAGTCAGAAATTGAATGCAGTTTTGTCGGGGCCCAGCAATCCATTCGCAACACACTTTGGCGCTTTGTCGCCTGATTTATGTATGGAAAAGTGACAGATGAAAATAATAAAAGCCATTCGCCCAAAATTGTTATGCCAGCTCGTTGGCAGCTCGTTCTGGCCTCTGCCAGCTGCAAATGGAAATGAAAAGCTAGACTTCCCAAAGGATGACTGCCTGTGGCCCCCACTCCCCACTCCCCACTTCGCTCCACCAACACATGACGGCGACAATATTTTCTACGAATTTGTTACAAATTTTCAACACTTTTGTGGTAACACTCGTCGCGCGTTTCGAGTTGTTTATTGACAGCTCGCCGATGTATGCTTTCGCTCAGCTCACAGCTCTCTATGAATAATGTGCTCTTCGTGCTGAGCCACTAATTGCATGCATAGCTTTACATGAATGCCTGCAGCCAGGGTACAATTCAATATTCGATTTCTTTTCAGTTAACTCAAATTTGTTGAGTTGTGCAAGGCAGTAGGCAGATAATATAACTAGAAGACTGAGAGTAAGAGTAGGCTGCAAAAAATAACAAAAAATTGCAAGCAAAATATGATTAAAAACTTCAATACTTAGCTCTTACGTATGATATGTATGATTATATACAAGATTATTTGACAAATTGTTATACATTAAGAGCATTTTCTTACTTTTGAGCTTCTTCCATAAGCAACAAAATTTCAATAATTTTTGTAATTATAATTATTTAGTTTACATTTCTAATTGTTGCTTGTATTTTCCTTCAATAACTCAGATTTTTCAAGCATCTTTAAGCTTTTCTTGGCAACCTTCAATTAATACTTTTAAGGCAGCATTAACATATTCTATTATGTTAATGAAGGTGCTATAAGGAATTTAGATTGAGCTTGAATAATTGACTTAGTGAATAATTACCCTTGCAAGAGATGACTTAAACTGAAGACTTCTGATAAGAAGAGTGATGTTTAGCTCTTGCAGCTAACACAATATTAAATTTATATATATCTGAGTTGATATTTGAGACTGAGGCAAACAAACTAGTATAATTTTGTACATAGTTCCTCCTCAACTCATGAATTCATGAAGGATTTCATCATGTTCTTTAAGCTTGAATATTTTCCTAGCTAAATTTAACTCCAGCATAAACTAAGCTGAATTCATCTTCAGCTCAACACTTTGTCTAAGCGTCAATCGAGATAACAGTCTCAGCTTAAGTGAATAGCTTTTCTATTTTAAAAATAGACTTTCCTGTGAATTTGACAGCTTCTATTCATATCTTATTTATGCAAGGGCTACAAATAATTCATCTCTAGTATTATGCACTTACTTCCAACTAATCTATGTTGACTTAACACACGAATTGCTCAGCTTCCTCCGCTTCCGCTTCCGCCTTTTAAATATCTTTCCTAAATCATACGGATAAAGGGGATTAGTTTTGTCCGATCTGCTTTCTGCTGAGGTGTTGCTGCCACACGAAATTCTTTGAAACTGTGCTCAACATTGCTATTTATACAACTCTAGTTTTGTTTACTGTCTATAAATAAGTGCGAGGCGAGCCAAGAGTTCATCGTCTGACCAGCGACTCGGCGCGCAGACTTAAGCTACTTAAATTAAAAGAAACAACCACTCAAGGATTTATCCAAACTCGACGCAAATAAAACTTAACGTCAACTGCAGCAGCAGTTGCTATTCCGCTCTCTATCTCCATCCCTCTCCCTACTTCGTATCTCAGTCTCAGTCTGTAGTGTTTCCGTTGCCATAAATGTCAACCAGCAGCAAGAACAACATTTGAATTCTATGGCCGGCATAGATAAAGGACATTTCGGGTCTGTGTCCGCTGGAGTACTCCAAGCAGCGAGCTGCGCTTCATAAATTTCACAGGTGCTAAACACATTCACAACGTGTAAGACATCATAATTGAAAGTAAATAGAAGCTGCCCAAAAAAATACGAGGCAAACACTTTTGCAGGCGCTTTTAATGACTGCGGACTGACTCAGACGCCCACACCCCGGCGCACCCTGGGGGCAACTTGCTGTCTGCTGACACCATTTTGTAGACACCACACGAACACACACACACACACACACACACACACACACACACACACACACACACACACACACACACACACACACAGAGAACACACATGTATCTCTAAGCACATGTCTTGTTGGATGTCGTGTACTTCAATTAAATTTTAATTGAAATGAATATACGAGCATATTTTGTCGCAATTTTTTTGTTGCTTGTGAAGTAGCTTTAGCTGCAGCAGCTATGCTACAGTAGGGTGACTCAAGCTGAAAGCAGAAAAAAGGTGATGACTCAATATTTGGCACATTTAATTCGCCATAAAACAAATGTAGATAAAGGCGAAGGTAGCTCTAAATAAGTAAGAAAGGTCTGAGCGTAGGGCGCACTATAAGAGTATAAGCTGAACCATGTCAAATAAAATATATTAAATTAATTTAAATACCACAAAAAAAGGTGAAAAAAACAAACATCAGGAGTCTGGAAGGGCTCCCTCTAGCAACAGCGCCACGTCACTTCTCATCTGTCGAGGTGCTAAATCTCAATTGTGATTCTTAGAATAGACAAGTAACCATGCATAGGACATATTTCTGGTAACTGTTTTTGATATTTGGTATCTAAAATATGACAAAAATCAAATCAGGCTCATATCGATTCAGTCCTAATCAAAAATATACTTTATGGTATCAGTCCTCACTTCGACAGTTCACGCATTTCAAAAATATATTTTCCCCATTTTCAATGTTTATAAAAATATCAAAGGAATTCATTAATATATCTCTTACACTGACACACCCTTATGCAAGAGTTGGTAAATTAAAATGCAACATTTTCTTATTTCATGATTTTAAGCACAAAAATATAGAGTGCTGGTAGACAGACAGAGAGAGAGAGAGAGAGAGAGAGAGAGAGAGAGAGAGAGAGAGAGAGAGAGAGAGAGAGAGAGAGAGAAAGACAAGGAGAGAGACGTAGCTTAGTTTTTAGTAAATATTTGAAAAAGTCATTTTGAAAATGTTGTGAAAAGCGTTTAAACCATTTCACACAAAAATGCCAATTACTCGGCCCAGCGGGCACATTAAAATCGAGAGAAAAACGCAAAATAAGCAAAAGAGTTGAAAAACAATTGCAGTTTAAGGAGAAAAACAAATAAAAATTGGGGGAAATAATCATAAAGTTTGGCAAAATGAAAACTAAATGCTTTTGTCTTTATGCATAAATGTTTATGGTAGCATCTGTCAAAAGTCGTTAAATGTTATTGAAATGCAGCTGCAGGCAACACACAGACTCACACACACATGCACACATGCGAAAATAATGCGTATGCAAGCTATAAAATATTTGCACGCCATTTAAAGTTGTTGCAATTGCTTTACACATTACTCATACGCCCAGTGAGCCGCGAGCGCCTTGTTTACATGCAGCTGTACCTGGCAGTCCAGGAAGAGCGAAGGTGGGGCGACAGCACCCCAAAGACACAACACAACTGCGAAAACTTAAAAGTTTTCTGCTTGCACTCTGCTTTAATGCCTCTTGGCAAATCGTGTTGTGGCAGGCTCTTTAAATGCAGTTTACTCTAAAGTTTTTAACTCTGCGAATTTAAGCAGTTGTCAGTTTGCATTGAGGGTTGAGGTTGGACCCTAAGACGACGACGACGACGACGACGACGACAACGACGACGACGATGTCGTTGGCGACATCATCTGGCTGACATTAGAACATTTTCCTTTTGTGTATGCAGCTGCCAAAAGCAGTTTATGCTGCGTGGCTGCAAATTTGGGTTAACATGTCACGCACCCACTCGCTGCGCTTCTCGCTGCCCGCTTTCGCGCTTCCTTCTCCCTCTCTCTCTCTCTCCATCTCTGTCACCCTCTCTGTGCGCACTGCAAACTATGCTACATTATCGCTTAAAGTGTCGCTGACTGGCGTCAGTTGGCATTCAACATGGAAGCTCCCCTCTCTACCCTCGCTCAGTCATCTATCTATCTTTGTCAGTGGTGCTTGCCTTCTGTCTTCCTTACACCATGTTGCAGCACAACGAAAACTTTAATATCTAATATTTCTTATCTAAAGCGCAAGCTGTGGCAATTATTAGGTACTCTCAAGATCTAAATATAGAACAGAATCTGTAAGGATAAGTTAGTCAGTCAGATATGACTTACAGCTTGGCACAAACAATATACATTTTATTGTAATTTAATTATTAATTTTGGTTAAAAATGTATAACATACCTCAATAAAAAATATAATATTTAAAAAAATATAAAAACATTAAAATCAGCTATTGTTATAGTGAAAACTGAAAAAAATTATTGCTGAATCGTTTTTCCCAATCGCCAATTTTGGCAAACATTTTTGTAAGCTTTTTTCAACATTTTAAAAAAAATATTGCCAAATTGATATAAAGCCCAATTTTATTTTCTTTAAATAAAATAAAATATAAACAAAAAAATAAATTGAGGCAATCAATATAGCACGAGTGATATAGAAAATATTCAACGTTAACAGAGAACGTAAAATGTTTTCCTGCTCTGGTGCTTTACATATGTGTAAATTATGAATACTGACTAGAAGTAAAACTATATTGTATATTTTTATTTATACTAAAATGTATATTTTGTAGCCAATATATTCACTCGAAAGTTGTCAATTATTATAATATATTATTATATTATATTATATTATATTTTATTATATTATATTATATTATATTATATTATATTATATTATATTATATTATATTATATTATATTATATTATATTATATTATATTATATTATATTATATTATATTATATTATATTACATTATAATATAATACATTATATTGTATTAAATCTTAATCTAATAACACAATAAATTTACTTATTCTTTTTCCAAAGGATTTTAAATTGTGCTAATTACAAATCTAGCCGAGAATTTAGAATAGCTGCATCATTCACAGCCAGAGGCCCTTTTAAATTTCTCTAATGCCAATCTTCTGAAGCGAAATATTTATCTGTTTAAAGGGATTTGCCGAAACAAAGGCAGCACATCGAGAGCTGAGTTGAGCTGAGCGGATGTGGGGCTGACGATGATTGATATATTTTCGTATTAGATTCGTTTTTTCACAGAAGTATTTAGAAAAGTGTTATCTTATTGATAACTCCTCCTGGGATGCACTTGACACAAATATCTTTTTTCATATTCATATCAAATTTGATTAAAATATTTCCAGGAAAATCAGCTTTAGATTGAAAATCAGCTGAAGATGATGTCAATAAATGGTATTGGAATATAATAATGCAATTCAGAATAGAGAACAATTATTTATAATTTAATATTACAATATTATATTAAAATATAACAATATACTAATACTGAAAAAATAAAATAAAATTATATTTTTTTATATTTTCCACGAGCTATTCATAATCTCTTAAAAACTGTATAAATATAAAGTAAATTATATATTTTTTTTTATATTTTTGAAGCATATTCACTTAGGAACAAAGAATAAACAGATTTAAAGCTTTGTTAATTTTATTAAGTTTAATTTTCTTTTAATTTTTTGAGCACTTAAAAATGTGAAGTTTCAAATTACCTTTGAATTTGTTTTTATAAAAATATTGTTGGTTAATAATATATATATATATATATATATATTATATATATATATATATATATATATATATATATATATATATATATATATACATATATCTCTCTATATATATATACATATATAGTCTATCAATCGCTCTATATTACATATTTTGATATTTGCTTAAAGCAACTATGATAAATTCTATATTATTTGTATTTAATATAAATTTAAGTATATTTTTATTTGAATTTAAATATAGGAAATTTTACAGTCAGTCATATTTTCAATTCAAATTTTATACTTTGTTTTTCTCATTTTCTTCGCAGCGCGTTGGTTTCTTGTGTCTGGGCCTCGGAATGTTGATCTCGTGCGTTTTTGGCTTCTGTTTCGGCCTGATTCTGGGCACCACCGAAATGCCTTGGGGTCAGAATGTGGATTGGCCGACGGAGGAGATGCGCGGCAGGTGAGCAAAAGCTTCAATCAATGCTAATCAGGCAGACAACAAATGTCTGCAGATTGGCCCAATGCTGTCACGTCTCGTCAGACGAATTATAATGTCAAGTAAATTAGCTCGACTCGAAATTTAAGACTGAGTCTATTTTCGGGATTCATTTATTATGGCTGAGTTGTATTTAAAGAGCATCGTCTTTGAACTAAAGAGCCAACATATTATTGTTTTCGCCTATCAAAGGGAAAACTGAGATGCTTTTCTATTTGTTGGACTCTCGAGGCCATCGATGGCCTGTTAAATTAACTCACAGGTGCCGCGGAGTCAAATTTATGGCATAACAAAAGATTAGTTGCCAAAGCGACCAACTCATTAGCGAGGCTGAAAAACGAGAAACTAAGCTGATGTGGAGGGAACAGCAATGGGTTTGGGTTAAAGCATCGAACGAAGGGGAACCTTTGGGCTTAAGTTCGCTTTCAATTAAAGCTGAGAGTCTTAGGAAAGTCAAGTTTAGTTTTTTAGCTCTTGGAAATGGAAATGGAAATGAAAATGGAAATCCATTAAGTATGTTAATTACGCATCGGCTCATGCAAATTCCAAAAGTTTGCCAACCAGCCGGCGGGGTAGTCTATGAGCGAAAAACCTAATAAATTACTTGCAAATAATTCAACTAATCTGATCAGCTCGAGCGAAATGTGAGGCGTGCGCTCATTAGGCGCAGCCACTCAGACCGAGAGACTACTGTAGCCGCTTGGCTAGTATATGAGCAGACATTTATTATGCCATCGTCTTGTCTTCCTTTCTTCTTTTTTTTTCTTTTTTTTGCTGTGTTGTGCGTTCGCCAGACAACGATACAAAGCTCAAATCTTGAAGTTGCCACGTGCCGACTGCGTAAATCTCTCATGCTAGTGGGCCCAAATAGGCAGGCTTAGGCGTGCGCCCACACCCAGTCGCGCCTAGTGCACCACATCGCACCACACGAACGCCGCTGCTACAATAAATTAAGCTCAGGCGCATTTCGCCGGAAGCTGTGCGTAATGAATGTGTGTCGGCAATTGTGTTAATTGCGCAAAATAAATTGTTAAAATAATAATACAAAAGCACATACGGTCCGTGGGGCAATAGAGATAGTCCGCCCGTCCGTCCGTCCATCCGTCCGCCTGTCGATGGACGGCCAGCAAATCTGACAGCTAAATGTGCAGGCAAACGTACAGTCAAGCATACACGGAGACGAACACAATACAAATCATCATATTATTAACAAAAGGCGCTCGCATTTGCCCTGATTGCCCGATTGTGCCCACCCAACTCAGTTGAGCCATATGCTAGATATCTATCTCTGTCTCTCTCTCTTTCTCTTTGTATACATAGATAATTCCTAGTCACAATTTGTGGCACGTTGCGCGTGAGCATAGCTTTGTCACTGCCACAAATGGACAAATGCCGAATTGCGGTCTCATAATTGCAGGCATTTCTATATTCCCCGATAACCGCTTGTGGCTGTCTTCACTGTTATTCAGTTTTCATTTGACGCATGTACAACAAATTGAATTAATTTTGCATTGGCTCAGGCCATAGAATACAAGTCAAATTCCTGGAATGTCTGTTGCACACTTATTTGCTTGCTGAATACTAAATTTAGTATATTTATGAACGTCGAAGGGCTAAATTCACTTTGTCTATATTCCAATTCTTACCATGTGATAAATGAAACACTGCCTTTTGAGTGCAGCGAGTCTTTAAAGAAGTCTCTGGCTATGCTTTTTTGCCCGTGCTTATCGCACACAAACAAACGATACAATACTGTTGCCAACACTGATAGAATTATCGATAAGACGCTCTAGTCCTATACTAATTGTATCTTAAACATGTTTATATACATGTATTTCCTTAATAGCCTAGAACAGGATGGTCTACTTCCAGTCCTACGTAAATAAGGATAAAGAGCGCCTTATATTAGATAATAAAGCTCTCTTAGGGTTAATATTAAGCTCAGTTCAATGTATGCGCAAATATGTTTTCGTTTCTCTCTTCATCAATATGTTAAGAAGTCAAGCGACTTTATGATGAGATCATATTATACATTAGCAAATAGGGCTGCATTTCAGAAACTTGAATATTATTTTGACAACAGTTGGCAGACATAACATAGCAAATCTTCCATAAAATTTTAGCTATTCAATATTATTGATAATCCAGACAACTTATATAATATATTTATTCAAAATATCATCATTCTTGCCTGATCAGTCTATATATGAAATTTATATCCTTGCCATAAATCCAGCACAAGCCTCAATTGCAAATTCGAAAAGGCTTTTAAGCGTCAACCGAATCACTTCTAATTTTTCTTCCTCCGCTCGCAATTTCCGCTGAAGGCCTGTGGCAAAGGTAAAATATGCACTTGCTAATTTATGGGGACAGGCGCGAAGTTCAACAATAATTGAGCGCAAATTGCGGCGCATAATAAAGTTGTTGCGTTGATAAAAACTCGAATGTATTATTTTTTTTTTTTGGGCAAAAATTACAACGAACGGCAAATGTAAGCCGAGTCGTGGGCCATTAATCAAGCAAAGTTGGAAAATAGAAGCCAGCGACGCGACGCGACGCCATGTAGGCGCAAATGAGGTGCATGAATCAAAAGGCAGCACAATGAAAAGTTTCCAAAACATTTTTCACAACCAAATGACTGCAGCAGCGGCGACAAGGTCGCTTGCCGGAGCCGGAACTGATAACAAAAGCCGCTGACACTTGACAAAGTTGCGAACACCGCACCGCCCCGCTACGCCACCCATTTTAAAAAGAGCAAAAAAGCAGCAGAAACCAAAATGAAAAGTATGAAAAAAGCAGCGTGAACAGCAGCGCCACCTGGCGGCGTGTCCAGTTGACAGCGCAGATAAGCGAATGCCAGCCACAGCCGTCGCTGTCCAGCGCTCGGATCTGCTCTGCTCTTAGCTGAACTTAACTCAATTTTCGTTTGGCTCGCAGCTGGCATTTGTCATTTGGTGGCATTTTCTGTGTTTTTAATTAATTCCTCTTTGGCTTTTCAATATATATGTATATATGTATAATTCCCTCCCACAATTTCCGTTTGCAGGGGCAATGTGCGTGCCTTGTGGATGGGCGTGCTCTGGGCTCTAACATCTGGCACTGGCGTGGCTGTCGCCCTGCTCCAGGGTTCTGCGGGGCCGCTGATTGGCGTTGCCATATCAGCCTCATTGCTACCACCCGTTGTCAATTGCGTAAGTATTCGAGTGCCGCAACTAAATTGTGAAAATATTCAGGTGTGCTAAGGGGGATACGCATGACTATTCATATATCCTATAAAACTGAAACGTGAACACATGAATTTGGCTAATATCTCTACAGTTGGTCATCAAGTGAAGGAGATATCTAAGTATATTAGAGCTATTTGATAGGGATTATTCCTTAATTATTGTCATTAATAATTTTTACAAATTTTTATCATATCTGCATTCAAGAAACCCATTATACCCACTAGATATCCATTCATTACGAGACCACCCTTAATTCTCCTAGTCTAATTAGTATTTAGTTTGATGAATTACTTTTGTGATTGCTGAGCTCAGCTTGCACTTTAATTAATATCACTTAAATGGAAAAATATTTATATTTATAGCTAATAGAAATATCCAAAATACTCTTTAAGCGACACAGAATATTCATAGAATATTTTTAATTGGCAAGCTAATGCTTGAGCTCCAGGCAGTTTAAAGAGAACTCTTCTTATTGTTTGCCAATGGCAACAATGAATTTTATTCGACTTAAAGTGAATTAAAGCTAAGGTCTGCTTAAATGTGCCACGGCTCTTTAAATTATTGTTCGAAAACAGAATGTGTACCTTGGAAACTGAATGACTCAAATAAATTTAAACTTAAATACATAATTAAATATATAATATATAAATATATAAATGAATATACAGGTAAATAAATATAAATAAATAAATGTATATATAAATATTTAAGTATATAAATGTCAACTTTATTAAATTTCTCTCTATTTTTTAATTTTTTAAAATTAAATTTAAATACAATGGATTAAGTTATTCTAACTATGGTAAATTATATTTTTCCATTTTAAATGATAAAAATTATTTTTCTAATATTTTAATAAATCCTTTTCATTAATTATCTAAAATATATATATCTCCCATTATTACCTGCCAACTGACATCCATTTCTCTACAGCTTTAATATTTAAGGACAATAGTATATTAATATTTATATAAAATTATTTAAAATATATTTCTAAGCTCTGCAAGCATCTGACAGTCAAAAAACATGCAAACAACAGCTGATTAGCCAGTAGTCCAAGGGTCTAGAAAGCCTGATGACTGAGCCCTGACATTGCACGCCTGAGTGAGCTGAGCGCACATAAATTAGCCAAAAATGTAGAATTTGCTCGATTAATCCGAGGAGAGTTGGGCACAAAAAGTTTTGCTCATAAATCTGCTGCACCGATTTCCAAGCTGAAACTTAGCCGAAGCTCAAACTCGAGCACTGACTGCGGCTGTGGATGGGCCGCAGCTGTTTGGCCAGTGGATGGCAGCTAACCGCAGCGAGTGCATAAATTCCGATCCAATTTTCAAGTGCGAATTGCGCAGCAGCACGCAGTCTAGCGGATGTTGCGTTAAATTATTAAGCAAGCAGACAGAGCGAACTAGTGGGCAGTGGGAGTGTGTGGAGTCAGAGGGAATATGCATGCAAAAACTTGCACAGCGGAAGCGGCAGGCCAACAGGCAAACAAACAAACTCCCGGCGACACGGGGTTGTCTGACATTTATCAATTGTGACAGAAAGACAATGCCGCAAGGCGGCAAAGCCGACAAAGGCGGCAAGGCGGCGAGACGGCGAGGCGGGTGCGAAGCATGACAAAATGATGCAAGAGCTGCTCTGGCCCTACTCCCAGTTGCAAGCGAGTCGTCTTTTGGTTACTCCGTGTGCTGAAACAATGGGAGCTGAGATCGCTTAATCATAGCGACGACTGTGGTCGAGCATGTGTGCGCTCGCCCAGTTAGCCCTTGCTCTGCTCTTGCCCCAGTTCGAGCTCTGTTTTTTTTTTTGTTTCTAGCTCTCATCTCTCGGCTCTCGGCTTATATGAGCTGCATAAATCAGACGCACGCACTAAAACTCTGACGCTGTCAGCTCTATCAGGCAGCAGTTGCACGTTTTTAACCTAAAATCTGCTAACTGCATTGCCCAAACAGCGTGCCACAATTAATAGCATGCAGCCAGGACAACGCCGCGTATGAGTAATCGCACATATTTACTTTTCGCATTACTCATACGCAGCGTTGTCCGCCCGTAGATAGTACACGTATATGCTCTATAAACATAAAAAATGACTACCAGCTGAATTATTGTGCATAATTCTTCCAGCTCAGCAATAAAAACTCGTATCCTTTACCCATTATGTGCGAGTTTAATATTTAAAGTTTGATCCTTATCTAGAAATTTGGCAATTAGCGAGCCAAAATGTGCCCAGCATTGGCTCACTTCACGTTTTATGCCTTTTATTATTTATGTGCCGCCATTTAAAATGAATAATTGCAGTTGTATTTACTTTTAACAGAATGTTTTTCTTACAACTCAAATTGTTTGCCAGATTTCGTTTTCAATGAAGAGCCACTAAAGACGCCATAAATTAAGAGAGTAGCCTAAAAAGAGGAAGGACAGGGCATGGGGGTTATACGCTTTCACACACACTCATACGTCTTGAGTAGGCACGAACTTCCGGCGTGTGTGCGTGGCCAAGCGCTGAGTCATTATAATTTATAAGAGCAGAAAATACAAGAAAAAAAACCCAAAGAGCAGACAATGCGACAATAAAGTTTTAGCCAAGCCAGAGAGAATCTCAGAGTCTCGGAGTGTGAGATTTATCTCAATTCAAGGCCGGCAGCACTACTTGTTATGCCTAAGGCAACAGCTGCGCAATTTTCAATTTCAATTCAGCGACCTTATGACCTCAACTGTCCACGCGTGAACCCACCCTTCCCCCAATCCCACTTTGATTAAGTCATGTCAGTCATACAAATGGACTTGCCACTTAACACACTCTCTCTATCTCTCTCTCTCCTCTCTCTCTCTCTCTCTCTCTTCTCTCTATCTCTCTATCTCTCTCTCTCTCTCTCTCTCTCTCTCTCTCTCTCTCTCTCTCTCTCTTGCAGGGTCTGTTCTGGTCGCAGGCCTGCATTTGGCTTATCTACCCGGAGAAACGCATACCGCACTTGAAAAACGAGGCAATGAACAGCACCAGCGCCTACCCGTTCATCTACACGGACTATTTGCCCACCGAGTTCCTCATCAATGGCATTGTGTCCGCCTGCCTGACGGTAGTGAATGTGATTTGCATATTTATAACGGCCATAATAGTGTTGAAAATCAAGGAAGTATCGGCGCCATACACGGCCAGTCCGGACCTAAAGCGGTAAGTGGATTGGCAAAGAGCTCCATGTTTTCAATATCAAAGCGCCAACAATATGACAGCAATAAAGTTGGCTACCCGCCTGCCCGCCAACTCGACATTGTGCACTGAACCGTTCCTAATGGCCGCTCACTTGGCTTTCAGCTTATCATTTCCGGTATGTGCGTCCGCCGAATGGCCAGTCGACCATTTGTGAATGTAATTAATAATCGAAGCGGCAATCGTTGGGAACTCTATACGATTGTTCAATCAGTAAGTCAGATTTGTCTGATTATAAAGAGTGGGATAGGGAGATGAGTTATGATCCTTCCAAATTTGATGGGCTTAACTCGAGTAGAATTACATAAAAACTTATGAAAATTCAAATTAAATGTTCATTAGTCGCAGTAGTTAGCAGTTATCTTGAGCTAAATCATATGCTGCTGTTAGAGTCAACATCTGATATGCATATCAATAACAGACTGTTAGTTAACATTGAAACTAAGAGCAAAGAAGTTTTAGTTTAGTATTATATTCTCTGTTGACTTAACTAACATTTTTATTATTAACGTAGTACTATTATATAGATATGTTAATTACAGTAACGTTTCTACTATTATCACGTATCGAAATGTTAGTTACAGTTACATTAAGCCTCCATTAACATTTCAGTATTAACATTCAGTACACTTTTCTATTTATAACATCTGCAATGTTTGTATTCATATTTCAACATTTCTATTTTCTCTCGCCAACAAAGCTCATTTCATGTTGTATTCCTGAGGTGGTCATAACATCAAATATATATTTAATTAGCCTGAAAACCATAATGCCACCACATTGCCGATGACAAATCTTATAATTAACTGGCTTATTTCGTGCATTTCATAAGAAGTGCTCGGGCTAATGTTAATAAATGAGCTTTGTAGCGCCGCCTTCTTCTTCTATAATAAATAGCCATCTTAGTCGCATAGACGCCACTGACCCCCATCTGGAGGCTGGCACATGTCTGCTCTGGTCTGGTCTGGTCTAGTCCGCTCTGCTGTGGCGAGGTCTGCTCTGGTCTGGTCTAGTCTGGCTACGTGGCCTTCAATCTCATAATGTGGCGCATTAAATTACTTGAAGCGTGCACAAAACAAATTTTGTGTGCTGTTGCAGAGCTCTGTCAACACGGCTCACAGATATTATGTATGCCACAGTTTTTGTTACACTATGCGCAACGTTGCCTATTAAGGCAAACGCACGCACGTTGGCTCAACCGCCAGGCAGCTTATGTTTACGTTATACCCTGCAGACTGTGTGTGCATACGGCTAAGGATAAGAAAAAGGCTCAGAACAAAAGTAAGGATAAGGGCAAGAGGATATGACAAGAGTCAGGAAAGGATTAAAGGTTTAGCTCAAGGATAAGGATATGGATAAAGATCAAGATAATGTTTACAAGGATAAATATGTCAATATGGATAATTTTAAAGATAAGGATACGGAAAAGGATAAGATACGCGGATAAAGATAAGACCAAAGACTTCGCCTAAGAACTTATCCGTATCAGTATCCTTATCCCTATCCTTATCCCTAACTTTATTAATATATCCATACTCTTCGATATGTTTATCCGTACTCCTATTCTTATTCTTATCCCTATGCCTCTCCTCGTTCTTATCTTCATCCCTTATCCTTATAATTATCCTTATCAATTTTCAAACTTATCCGTAGCAAAGAGAATTTTCAATCGAGCATTACTATCCGTAGCATTATTATTAAAAGTATCATTATCAACTCTCCCATTATTACATCCTTTCCTTTTCACTAGAATCTTAACTTTCCAATTCACTCTCTGTCTACAGGGTATCTGCCATTCGACAACTGCACTTCTCCGCTTATTGTTTTTCTATCTCTCTGTCTGTCTGAGCATATTTAACTGTTGTTTATGCAATATTTGTGTTTGCTGCTGTTGCATTCAACTCGCGACAGCCCTTTAGTCAGGGAGCAACGCCCTCGCCCGAATAGATGTCATGGACGGGCCAGCGGTTTTAGCCATGCGTTGTCCATATGGCTGCGGGCTTATGTGCACTGCAATGTTTTCCATTCCGACTCAGCAGATCTAGCAATACGCATAAAGTGCATAGATTCATCTATTTATTTATTGAGACTTTGTTTGCTTTGCTTTGGCAAACTGAAGCTGGTTTCTTTTCCAATGGTTTCATATGCATTTATTTACCAAGCGCAAGGAAATGAGGAAATTCAAGCACGACTTTAACTCATCTTTAATGTTAGTCTTCTTTTTGGAATATTAGCAAATGAATTTATGTTTTGATTTAATTTGTGTCTTTTGGTGCTCGCACAGTTTCTGGGAAACAGATCTTCGGACTGTGCGCAAGACAAATCGCTCTACGATGCGCCATCGACAGGGAACGGTCCGAGGCGGCGGAGCTGACAAACTCATGGGGTAAGTGCGTATGAAAAGTCGAAGAAGAAATCTTTCTTCATACGAGAATTCCAATTCACCAAGACTCTGCTATTTTTTGTTTGTTTATTGTTGTTGCGGTAATTGAGCGCATGTGTGATGCAGTCATTGTGTGTGTGTGTGTGTATGTGGGTGTGTCTGCTCATGACATTCCCCGAGGCCAACGCAATTTACTTTTGCTTCATTGGGATGAGAGAGCCACACGTCTCCAACCAATTTCCAGAGGTAAATAACAAACGTATTTATATGTCGAAGACGACTTGCCCCCGCCCACATCGCATGATGTTTTTAAGGATATAAATAATTCTGATGGCGGAGCGGAAAAGTGGGCAACATACAAAATATTTATCGCATAATTGAAATCATTGCGCAGAAATTTACGACATATTTGTGCGAAAGCGTAACAGAAATATGGCCCAGTTTTATGGTACGCTGAATTGAAAGATATATACTCAAGGGTCGATTTCATAACCCACATTGAAATAAAATTGCAATTTTAATTATAAAAAAAGAAGGAAAAGAAAATAAATAGAAAAAAACAAGTAAGAAAACTCTAGTCGAGACCGCTCGACTAGGGTATACCCTGAACCCTGCGAAGAACCGCAATTCCAAGCAATCTCCGTTTCTTTAATATACATAAGTATATATATGTTCATTAAAAAGAACATACACACGAACATACACAGGCGCACACACACATAAGCGCCAGTCGTTGCGTCAGCTGTTCTTTGGCTGCTGTTTGCATGCCAATGACATGGGAAATTAAATGTTTATTAACTTTTTTCTAGAGTAACGATTTTGATCAAACTTATTGGGCGTGATCATGTCATACATATGTATGTATGTGCCAAAGCACAAGTCTCTAGTATTTGATATACGGGAGTTACAAATTTGAGGCGAAGGGGGCGTGGCATCCAAAATTTAACAAAAACCGAAATTGCGTAAGGCTTACATAACACTAAATGCAAAATTTGAGACTCCAGCTAGAAAGATGAATTAGATAGAATTTTATAGCCTAACTTAGATTTGCGTTTTTAATCGATAACAAAAAACGATAACAGTTATCGAATTTCTGAAACAAACTCGATCTTTTGTGATATACAGGAACCTACATAAAAAATTTCAAGTCTCTAGCTATTGTAGGTTCTGAGAACGACGCGTTCATACATACGGACAGACGGACAGACGGACGGACAGACGGACAGACGGACAGACGGACATGGCTATATCAACTCGGCTTGTCATCCTGATCAAGAATATATATACTTTATGGGGTCTGCCACGCCTCCTTCTGCCTGTTACATACATACGCCCTCCACAAAACATTATACCCTGATTTCCCATTTTCAATGGGTTCAGGGTATAAAAAGTCATTCATTAGGCACGATCAAAGCACATTTTAAGCATCAATTAGGGTCAGCAGCGGGCTCTATAAAAGGTAAAAAAAAAAAAATAAAATAAAAAATAAGAAGAAATTAGCATAAAAACAATTGGAGTATCCCACTCGAAATTCATGTAGCAAATTAGCAACCAGCTGCTGGCGCTTTTAATTTAACGCCCAGTGACCGCGCTGTTTATTCAAACAACTAAAAAATTTATGGCCCATTCGCACAAAGGGCATTGAGAAATTTGCACAAAAGTTTTTCATTTTCACACTGAATGCAAATTTGCAGTGGAGGTCGATGTCGATGGTGGAGGTAGTCGTGGCAGTGGTATTATGTGGAATGCCCTTACAGCGCGCTTGATGTGTGCATGAAAAATCAGCTCAAATTTTAAAATAAAAATCGGGTTTGAGCAAATGTGCGAATGTAATGTGGGAATGCACGATATTCGTAGTGGAGAATGTGTTTATGAGTATAATGCTGATGAGAGTTTAAGTCAATTATTTAATTCTATTTCAAAATTGAGTAACATAAATTAAATGGTAATTTTTATGGTTCTGCCTGGAGCAGAAAGTGATTACTCTTGACCCACCATATATAAATATATTAAATTATAGTAGCATAGATATTTGGGATTCATTGATTTTCATTGTCACATGAACATTTTTCATGCCTCATCATTACGTAGATCCCAAATAAGTGCAGATAAGCCCTTGAATATATATCAAAATTATCTGACAACAAGCAGCAATTAAATTCATAAAATTCTTAAAAAAAAAAAAATTTTTCTAAGATTTTCGAGTGCTTAATTTATTCATCGTTTTTCCTATATTAGTGGCACCTATCAGGGTCTTGACGAGGCACGTAGTGCCAAAATGGACTCAGCACTGGAGCGAGCTCTGGCGCAGGCCGAAAGTGATGCGACCTTCAAGAAAGTGAAAAGAATGAGCTACTCGAGCAATGCGGCTGGTGAAGTAAGTATATAATACTATAAATAATAATAATAATAATAATAATAATCATAATAATAATAATAATAATAATAATAATAATAATAATAATAATAATAATAATAATAATAATAATAATAATATAATAACAATAATATAATAATATTAATAATAATAATATTAAAAGATTAAATGCATAAATGCATATTAAATAAATATATTATTTAGATAAATTTGGTATCAAATAGAAAATCTTTGTTTATTTTAATTACTTTAAAATATTCGTCAATTTATTTTATTTATTTATAAATCTGTTTATTTATATATTTTTAAATATCTCTATATATAAGATTTATATTTCTCATATATATATATATGATATTTTAAAATATTTATATAAATTCAATTGAGCAGAGATTTTCTACACTTTCCACCCAATCTATTCCATCGCATAATCAGACACGTGCCAAGGCGTTTACCACCCAATAATTGATGTTTTTCTACTCTCAATTTCGCGTTTGGTTTGCTAATTGCTAGTGCCTCGGCTGGATCACTTAGATACGCACCTGCTCTGCCTTCAGCTGTCTCGTTAACCTAATGTCAATCTGCCTTCGTCTCCTCAGCATATTTCTGCTACAACTACGACGCCGCGTGGTCGTTGTATTAGACACAGCCTCGTGGCGGTAGCTACGGTGCAATTGCGGCTTCTGTGGTCGTTGTCACGCAGTCCACGCGAGTTTTCGGCAGCTGAACAATCACACTACAGTCGAGGATTGTGGATTGAGCCACTCAGCTACCCTGCGGCTAGCCTGACATGGCATAGCTCAATATAATTGCTTCGCTAAACGCAAACAGTTTTGTTTTGCAGTTAAACTTTGAGAGAGAAAATTAATTTAATTCGAGTTTATTTAGAATACCCGAGTTGAAGTTAATTTCGAGAGTAATTACGGACGATTTGCAGAGTGCTCTTGAGCTCTTTCTGTGGCAGTTCTCCGACTACACTCAGTAGATCATGGTGTTTGCCTTGCTTAATGTATAATGTATCTTGTATATGAGAATATGTAGTCAATGCTATAGTTTCTGTAGATAAAATGCAATTGGTGGATGTGATCGACTATCAAATACCGTGAATCCCGTGAGGTGCAATAAGAAGCAGATTTTTAGATGAAACAGCACGGGATTTTTTTATGGACTGTACCATTTCTTATATAGAAATTATTATTATTATTATTATTGAATATTTTGGGAGAGGAAGTACCAACTTTGGTAATTTTGTCTCTCAAGATTCCCAAATTCAATTAGCTGACAGAGCTGTGAAAGAAATTAAGCCAGAAATTTCTGCGCATTTGAAAACCAAATTTAACCTCATTTAAACTCTCAAGCAACACGCAAAATTAGCTCTCCGTTATTTTGTAAAAATCCGTCGCACACTAAAACCGACTTCAGTACACTACAAATGACATCTGCTATTTAAATACAAGGATAACAATTAGAATAACACTTAGTATCCGCTAATCGCCTTTGTCAAGTGCCTTGTTGCGCTGCGTGTAGCAGACACTGGCGAGCAGACAGCTTTCAAAGTAAATTACCCACAATTACGCGTTAAAGGGAGTGACTACAGTACAGTAAGCACTGACCTCAATCATTAGTTGTGAAGCGCGTGGTTAGTTGAAAGTAAGAGCTACCCGCAGAGGCTAACGCCAGCTGGCAGGGGGCAGCTGTCGGGCGAGACTCTCCCAAGGACACGCAGAATATAAAGCAAGCGAAGTCTTCATAAATCAAAGGGTAGCATACTGCGAGAGAAAGGTCAGAGACTCGGAGACCCAGAGACTCAGTTGCGCCCTTGTCTCGAAGTAAAAACTGACTGCTTGTTTATTGCTGAAAATCGTGCAAGATTTATGGTGGTATTCAGATGAAGTCGTTGCGGCGCGCAAAAACACAAGACAACTGCAAACAAATGCAGTCGAGTCCTTACGCGAAGAAACGCGCGCACAAAAACTGTGACCGAACGTTAAGCAAAGACTGTTTTTTTTTTTTTTTATGTTCAGATGTGCCAAAGATTGTGGAGATTGAGTTCAAAGCATGCAGCTTCAGAATTGAACGACAATTGAAAAGAGTCAAAGGTCTTTGTGGGGGTTAGAATGCTTAAGGGTGTTAAAAGTCCTTTGAATAGTATTTTAGAGAGATGAAGGAAGCTATTTCATATGGACTCTAATGAGTGCTCAAATGAAGTAATTATCTGAAATACTTTGCAGTTTCTAACAACAGCTTGCCTAAGTGAAATATTTGCTTTTAAGGAAACAAAAATATCACGTATACGCAGTATAATACCGCGATGTTGGCTGTTTGCTAAGCAATTCATACTGAGACACTTCGCAAGAAAGGATACATAAGCAAGGAACTCTTAACCGCAATTCCCCATTTGGCATAAGAAAAACATTTGGTAATGTTAAAAATATTACGTATACGACTGCTGAACATTTTGAGGGTAACTGAATTTCAAGGAATTCCCAATTAGCAACGGAAGCCTTTAGTGCCTAACAATGTTAAATATGATGTTTACGTAAGGTATATTCTGGAATTCATCCTTTTATCAAGAAATTCTAATTGGAACTTTAAAAGTTTGACTGATAGCTGCAGCTGGAAAAGCCCGAAATGGCATAATATAGAAATGTCAAGTATACGCAAGGTACGCCAAGTGCGGAAATATGATTCTCAGAAACTATATAAGCAACAGCTTTATAGGAAATGAAGCAGATTTCTATCCTACTCAACACACATTTTACTTCGAAACTGATGATTTTTCCATGCTGTGGGCATAAGTTAATAGTAACAACGAATATTAAGTATACGCTCGGTATGCACGCTTATTCAGCTGATTAATCATCAGGCAGGCAGATAGGCAGGCAGGCAGACAGGCAGAGGCATTGGCATCATCATAACGAGCCGCTTTGAAGGAAACGAAAAAAAACTTTCGTAATATCCCGTTTAGCCAACGGAAGAAGGTTCCAATTAAAAGTTGCTGCAAAGCGAGAAGGCAGCCAAGCGTCAATTGCCACAAATCAACTTTCACATTAATTCATTTTGAAAGGGATGAAAGAAATGACGAAGGATAGAAAGAGAAGGAAGGAGATAAAGCTAGCGAAAATGGTAACGCCAAGAGCGCACTTGAGTGAGTGACAGACAAGACATGCTCCAAATATTTAAGGCCTGCGTCGAAGCCGACTGCAAAACAAACTTGATAAGTTAGCGGGCGAGGGGCTGGGCGTGGCAAAAGGGGCTTACAGAGTGAACGGCTTGTAATCTATTTAAAGTGAGTCGCGGCCACTAAAACTCAATTAACCCCCTTTTCACACAGCACAAGGCTGAAAGAGAGAGAGAGAAAGACACAGGGAGACAGAGACAGAAACGCAAAACAAAACGTACAAATCAAGGCAAAAGATTACAAACGGAAATGGCTGGCCATTGAGTGGGCTTAAGGGGTGGGGCGCTTACGGTACAGATAGATGCATGTGGGCGTGGCAGGGCAGAGCAAGCATTTTTTCACTTAAAACCGCATTGATACTCAATTACTAGTGAATGGGTTGCCAGGTCGGCGGGTCGACGGGTCGACTGGCTGCCACTCGAACTTGAGGGCAGCAGCAGCAGCAGCAGAAAACAAACATCGGATGTTGAGCACAGGAAAGCGGAAGCACTTTGCAACGGAAATGAAACATCAATTAAAGTCGCGCATTGCTCGACGGCCAAGTCGTGGTGGCAACCCTGCTGCCACTGCCGCTGCCGCTGCCAAAAAAATATATTGCTTTTCGTCCAAATGCCGCCATTGTTAATCCTTGCGGTAGTCGCTGCTGCCATTGCGGCTGTCCGGCGCTCGGGATTGGGAACGTGCCATGGCCGTGGGTGGCCTGAATGTTGCTCTCTCGCTGTTGCAAATCTGGCAGTGCCAGAGGCCCAGTTTACCCTTAGATTGCGGCTTAATTGAGAAGCGGTTTGAGGGCGTGGAGGCATGGCCGTGGGTCATGCCGCTTATAGTTTTTTGTTGCCACTGCAGCTGCAGTATTTTAATTAAATATATTAAATATATCTCAAATGATGTTATGTTCTGAAGTTAACATATGTTAGCTGTGTAATGTTGGTTGTTAAATGTTAGTTCACTGTTAAGTAACATTATGTTACGAAGAGAGAATGACTTAAGAGAGTCGGTTGGACAGAGAGTTGTTTTGGGTCGATCCGGACTTGATGCATAACTGAAAGGCAGTTGCATGAGACATCAAAGCTTTAGTCTGTGTATGATGATGTATGATGCGATAACACAAAAGCGCCAGTGCATGCTTTCTAAACATAATTCAATTAGAGAAAATATAATAAGAGTAAAATAGGGTCGAGTCTAAGACTCCTGCTAGAGGTGCATCGAAATCAGACCATGTCGTATGTCGTATTTCGATTATGATGTGATGTGCTACTGTAAAGTTAACAGGTCAGTCTAACAGCAGAGAGTCTCACTGTTACAGTAGGGTTGGCATGAGACTGAAAGCATGTACAAAGCTGTTGTGGAGGTACTGTCTATCTTATAAACACATATAAATGATCTATAAATGATCTATCTATGCGAAATTCTCTCCTTATCCCAATAGAACTAAAAAACTTACAGCAAATAATATAAATTCTACCCATATTATTTCTACTATATCTCATTCACTTTATTTAATCTTTACCTCCTACATCTCACACCAAAATCACCCTCAAACTCCTTTCAGCTAACTGAACGCTTGGCCAAAATAGCCGGGCTCAATAAGCGCCACGTGGACGATCCGCTGCACACGAATCCCAGCAGCTTGGCTGGCAGTCGCATGAACTCCATACGAAACTCTCAGCTGAAAGTCGATCTGAAGGTCTTGGACAAGCTGGTGAGCAATCTCTTGCAGCAACATGCGGCTGGCGCTGGGCGCGACACAAAGTCGAGCGCAAACCTGGAAGCGGGCAGCCGCACGCCGCCCGTGCAACGGCAGCCGTCGAAGAAGCTCAACCGCTGGCGCCCGCTGTCCCGCTCAGCGCACAGCTTCAAGCGCGGCGACAGCCGGGACTATGGCGGCGGCAACTTCACCCAGCTGCAGGAGCGCAGCGAGGCACAGGCGTCGCTGGCGCCCAACATGCCCACGATTATGGAGAGCAGCGCTGGCAGCCCAACGCCCAACAATGCCCAGCCACAGGCGCAGAGCCCCTGGACGGCCTCGCTGGAGCGCACGCCGGGCGCAGTGCGCAATATGCTGCACAACATCAGCCAAGCTGGCGGTGCGGGCGTCCAAGAGGATCAGTTGAATTTAACGCAGAACTATGTGGGCTAAGCAGGAGGATTTACAGAACTATATATATATAAATATTATAATCTAAATTTATATATTGTTGAAGACAATAAATAATATTATATGAAAGGTTAAAGGATTGAAGAGCATTTCTATTGAAACTGCTACTGTTCGAAGAAATTCCACCTAAAGAAAAACCATTGAATAAGAAAAACTGAATGAAAACTATTTTTAATCTACATCAGACTCTTGTAAATTAGTATATTTCCAAGCAAACCAATAATGCTCAAAGGACCACACAAATATCAGACTTCAGATATCAGCTAAATTTTGAATGACTTAAGCTAACAGTTTTTTAATAGCTAGCGTGTGACAGGCCCTAAAGTTGATGCTGACACCGCAAGCGGCAAGCGGCAAGCGGCAAGTGGCAGAGTCGAGCCATGTCAACTGACTGGACTACGGCAGTTAATATTTTGATGGCGGCAATAGGAGGAGGTCGCTCGAGTCGCACTCAACTCTGAGTGATGATGATTTTTGTGTTGGCGTTTGCAGCCTGTCATCATCAGAGACAGCGAGCGAGCTACAAGCACCGCCCGCTGCCCTGCCCTGGTCTGACTGCTGCTTAATGTCGATGTGGTCGGCGCTTTGGGGGCGACAATAATGAAGCCATTTCAAGTTGTCTGTTGTCTGTTGCCTGTTGCCTGTTGCGGTTGTCGCCCAGGCAATGATGATGATCAAACTTGCCAGGCCTCTTGCTCGCTCTCGCTCTATTCTAATGGAGTGTGAAAAAAATGGCAAAATAAATGTCGAGTGGCATTTCGTTTGTGAGTGGGCGCTAATTAAAGAGAGGAGGAGACGCAGCGAGAGTGACAGGAATATCTGCCCACTCATTGCAATGTAATAAAAACCAGACGAGCAGCAGCAAAAAATAGTAGCAAAAAATTGCATTAATTTAACATAATTTACCAAATATATAAATAGATGGCAAAAAGTGTATAGAATGCCAGGAGTGTTGTGAGGCCTTTAATATTGTAATTAGTGTAAATAAATATTATTATTTTTATTTTAAAGAGCATTTGAAGTTAGAGAGAGATGGAATATGCATATACTAATGGTTATGCTCGTCTAATAAATTGTTGAGTATCAGCAGTTCTACAACTAAATAGAGGAGTAGGAAAATTAATGTATGTATAAGGCAGCAAAAACGTAAAGTAAGTCTGATATCGTATCGGATTAACGATAGAAATCGAGATGAAATGATAGTGACATCCATAGGAAAAAGAGAATAACCGAAGCAGAGCGAACGGGCGGATATTGATTGAGTGATTACTGAAAATAAAGATTGAACTAATTGCAGCAATCAACTCCTCTGATGACAGCAATCGTCTCCTCGATGACAATAAAATCATGTTTACAATAAAAAATAATTTTTATACTATTTTGAGTACACATCAATATGTAAAATACCCTGTAATATCCACAGCTTTAGCTCCTTGCCTTGATAGATTCTTTACTCTAAACAATTTCTTATAATAAATATTTGTTACACTTTTTTGAGGGACGCGGCATATTAAAAATACCCTGGTCTGCTTTGGATTCTTGTCCAAATTTGAGAGATAATTTATTCCAGACAGTGTCTTAGCTAAATGTATTGCCTACAAGCTTAGCTGGGTCGGTTACTCTTTGGATTTATGAAAAATTATATAGAATATATGCCAATTATGAGCAATCTTGCACTGTTTTGTAGCTGAACCTCAAAAATGGGAAAGTTACGTGAGATATCTTGCTGACTCCTTTGCAAAATAAGATTAAACTCTTCTTGAACCAAGAATGATAATTATGATAAACATTATTTTATATATAATTTATTATATTTATTATTATATTATTGTTGTTTTATATGTAATTTAAATTTTTCTCTATTTTATCAACTGTTTTTCACTATTTTAGCTCATACAAAGTAGTAAAAATTGTTCCCAACTCTCGTGAGAGTCTCAGCCAGCAAAAGGCCAAAGGTGCACACTACGTAACATTTATTTTCCATGTAGGTCACGTAGTTATCGGCAGCTAGTATACGCGCCGCGATGGCAGCGTGAGAGTAAGAGTAAAAGTAAGAGTAAGAGTAAGAGTGAGTCTGCCTGGCTGTCTGGGCCTGTTAAGTGCTACAAGTATCCTAATCTAATTCTTAAAGTGCTTTCCATTATATGTACGAATGCTTTTATAACCCACTCACCTGTCGCTCCATGACGCCGGCTAACTGCTCGCGCTCCGCATTGCGATAGTATCCGGTCAGATTGGCGCCCAGTCGCATGGTCACCTCGTAGCGGGTCTTGCCACTGCGCGCGGCATTGCGATTGCTCCTCACGTTGAAAATGCTCGTACTCGGACTGGCGCTGGAGGCAGCATTGTTGTTGTTGTTATTGTTGTTGTTGCTATTGTAGTTGTTGCTGTTGCTGTCGAATTCGCATGCACGATGGCAATTACTGGCGCTGGCATTTCCAATGCAACCTGAAAGCGCCAAATAAAATGTGAGAAAAAACCAAACTCAATGCCTCGGAGATGCAAATGCTGAAGGCACGGAGAACGCTTTAATTTTGATTGAACTCAAGCTGGCTGGAATAATTTAATAATGCCCAGTCATAGCCACACAAACAGCCAAAGGGAAGTCCCCCCCGTCGAGGCGACCTCTCTGTGAAAATGCAATAAGAGACATTGCAGCACTCGAAAAATGCGAGAAATGCTTACGCCAAGTGCCGAACACCCTCCGAGATAAAGCCACCTTTATCAGGAACTCTCCCCATCAGCCCACAGCTTAACTCTGCTCGCATTCTCTATGCATTTCCCACCTGACCCTTGGCGAATGTCAAATTCGATGACGTTGTCACACCGAAGACACGTTGCCAGGGGAACGCTCAGTCCAACAGATGGATTTCTGTTCCTATGACACATGGAAAGCGAGTGGAAGGAGGAATAGTTGCTGCGTCAAAATATGAAAACTATGAATAATCTATGCACCCGCAGCTGACTCAAAAATAAATTGTCCATGGACTGGCATTAAATTTGAGCAAGTAACTTATGCTTGACTTTAAATTTTGGATTACATTAGATATATTCTAAAAACTGTTCTATACGAAATATGTTCATAATTAAGTTTCTGTTAATTTTCAAATTTTTATTAAAATCTCAATATATAAATATAATTTTGATTTGTTCACTGTGAACTGTAAAGTGTAGACTGTAAAGGTAAGGTAAAGGTAGAGTGTATCTGCTCTAACATCAATACGGACAAATGTATATAAAACAAGATGAGTATTACCCAAAATCAATATACTCTCATTACTTTTTAAGCAAGCATAATTATGAATGAATCCCTATCGACACTTAACTGCACAGAAAGTTTCCCAGTTTAAATATTATACCAAATTGTCTGCATTTATCTGCACTGCTAATTTCTCTTGTTCTCTCAATTTAATCGCTATTTTTTACAAAACTCTCTACGTTTTAATATACCTCAATTGCTGTGGCAGAAATGTTGATAAATCATTTCATGAAATTGTTCGCTGCTCGCAGCAGTTGTCGTTGCCCATTTGCAAAACAAATTCAAGAATGGGGGCGAGGCAACAGAGACAGCCCGTAGCGGGCGAGCATTTAAGAGGCGCTACAAAGTCAGACAGAATAACAGATACTCTTCTCACACTGCTCACAATACGGGCGGGTCACGAGTCGAGTGTCGTGGCTGGTGCCCCGAGCGGCGACCCCTCAGGTTCTTTGCCAACAGTTGGAAAGAATGTTTCGTCTTGTTTCGTTTCGTTGAATGTTGCACAGCGTGCATCGAGTGCAATTTAAATGCTTAATTAAATTTTCTCTCCACTCCAGCTTCGTTTTTAATTTGTTGCAATCTTTTCATTACTCCTCCTTCTCTCGCCTTCTCTCTCTCTCTCTCTCTCTCTCTCTCTCTCTCTCTCTCTGCTGTCTTTGCACAGTTGTTTTAACAAAATATTTTTGTTTTTCAGCCACACACGCTCAATTAGTTATTGCTTGTTACGTCTGATTACATTTGATTTACTTTCTGCGGCTCCTCTACTTACCCTGCGTCGTCTCCACAATTTCGGGTATTTCACATTTGGTGCCCTTGTAGCCGCTGGGACAGTGACATGTTATGGCCGCGTCGCCAATGTGCCTGCAATTAAAAGGCGATTTATCAGCTCTCAAGTTTTAAGTATCTGAATCGTACGATACGAAGGCAGCAGATGAAATGACTTAATAATAACTACATATACATTCTTTCCGAATTATCTTAGGAAATGTTTAAAATATTTTTTTGATTAAAAAAATATTATTAATTATTATAAATATATAAGAAATAATACCAACAATAAAATAAATCTAAAAATAATATATAATTTGAAAATAATTGATTCCAAATTAAAATTTGAATTTAAAAAAAAATTGAAATAATAATTGATATAAAATTACAATTCGATTTTATTGACAGATCGCTAAAGAGCTTCAGGCTTCAGGACATTGAGTTTTGTAATTAATTATAATATTCATAGGCATAATTTTTTTTATAAATAATTCTATGAATCTTGTGGCTTCTCTTATATTAAATATGAAATGCTTCAATTTAATTGCAATTCATAAATTTTCTTGTTATATGTATATTTAACATCCACTTTTTAATATCTTCATACTCAATATTTGCAATGTCAGAAATTTGTTTTCAATTATTTATGTCTGGCCAAAGCAGAGTAGAGCAGTGTCCCCTCATACATGTCAACAACAACTGTGCAAATAAACCAAATTGAGTCTCACTTCAAAAATGTTACTAAAAGCTTTGATGCTGAATGAGTTTAGTTAGTGAACTATAGTTTCACATTGGAAAATAAAGCAAAATTAATTCATTTAAAAATAAAACGAAAATTAAACTTTAAAATAAATTAAGTATAATATAATAATAACAATATATTACATCTATTATAATTAATGACAATAAATGACTATTGTTTGTGAATTAGAGCTTGACACTTGAAACAAACTTAGATAATTTCAAAATAAAAATAAATTTGTTTAAATTAATTAAACTTTATACATACAGAACGATTACTCTATATACGAAAAAAAAGAGTAATGTAATATAATAATAATATATAAAATGATTGTTTTATATTTTGTACACGTACGTATAGTGAAGTTCATTTATTTTTCTTCATACTCAAATGCAACATAAGCATAAATACTTACTTTCAGATTTTAAGACTATAATTTACGATAAACACCTAATAGATTCTACATTTAAAATGTATTTACAAATTATAACATATATCATCTATCATATATGATATATGATATATGATATATAATATATAATATATAATATATAATATATAATATATAATATATAATATATAATATATAATATATAATATATAATATATAATATATAATATATAATATATAATATATAATATATAATATATAATATATAATATATAATATATAATATATAATATATAATATATAATATATAATATATAATATATAATATATAATATATAACATATAATATATCATATATCATATATCGTATGTCATATATCATATATCATATTGCTGCACTTTCTTTAGAGTAAGAAATATATTTTTAAATGCTTCAAAATTACCATAAATAAAATTTTGGTTTTAATATATCATTATTGTATTATTTTAAGGATATTTTCCTTTTTAACTGTCTTAAAATATTTTAACACATATTTTGTCTGAACTGTACTTACTTGCACACGCCGCCGTTCTGACAAATATTTGTGTGCGCATCCGTGCAGAGTGGTCCGTGACCGCAATCATTGCCGCTGAAGCCGGGAAAACAGGCGCAAGCATATGAGCTGCAAAGAGATTAAAATGATTAATTAAAGCAAGTTTAAACTTTACAGATATACGACTTGTCACACAGTTTAGCCGTCACGAACCGGACATGCTGAGCTGAGCTGGGCTGAGATATAGCTCTAGAAAAGATTCCTATTCCCATTCTCTCTTTTTATACGTTCATGTGAATATGCACAAATTAAAGTTTCTCTTTTCTTTTCTTTTCCTTTTTTTTTTTGCTATCTCAATATTTTGGTACGTGCCTAAGCGAATTTTGTTGAGAGGCGCAAATGTAATTCCATCAACAACAGCTGAGCGGCTGAGCGCTGACTGCTGAGTGCTAAGGTCACCGACTTGGCCCCCCAGGCAATAATTTAGCAAACTTGGCGCCAAGGATACATTCCAGACTCACAGGATACGCAGCCTACGTCATTGCCGGCTGCGCCTCACAGAGCCGCTGCTCACTCATTAAGTTCAATTGCGAGTAATTATGCGTACAGGCCGAGCGCAGACCTTGAGCTGGCTCACAAAAGTCGACGTTCGCCGAGTTTTTCATTAAATTATATTCAAATTGACTTTGCCGTCTCATGTGCAAATGGTTTTTCAGTGGAAAAAAGCGAGATTTAGACACGTGAAATCGATACCAAGAACAGTTTAATTAGATTCCCGCGCCCTGTCAATTTCCATTTGAAATCCCGAATTTAGCCAAATTGCAGTTCCCCATTCGGAATCGCAGAAATTAATTCACGCTAACAAAATATTCTCGCTGACAATTTAATTGAGCTGCGGCGCTTAGCCAAAGCTGCAAAATGTAAAATGCAAAATACAAAATACAAAATACTAAACATAAACAAAAAGGTCGCCATTTATATGTTAAATAATTGCGCAGCCTTTTCCCATTCATTTCGCGCTGCCTCTGTCCCAATGTCCGCCGGCCTGGCTGGTTGGTTGGGTTGCTCAGTTTGTCGCTCGCTTTTCAACGGCAACAATGGCACTTGTTGTCTGTTGCCTGTTGTTGTTGCTGGTCTGACACATGTCAACAGAAATTAATTTTTGGAAACATTTAGGAAATTGTGTAGCAGCAGCGGCAACAGCAGCTGAAGCAATTCGAATATATTTTATATTGAATTTATATATCAGAAACTCTTAATGAGATATCGTTTCGTATATTTGATTGGAAAATCAACAGAGTTGGCATATAAAATTGTTGTTCATATAGCAGTCAACGCCAGCGACTCGCCTAGCAGCGAACTGAGTATTAAGCTTGATGAATGAGCTACAAAATCTTGTGTTGCACTCATGTTTGACCTTCAGCGACTCAAGCTGAACTGAGAGGTTTGAGTTGCAGCGCTGTGAACTCAACTGATCGAACTCTCTGAGTTTTTTACCACTGCTGGGTGCTACTCAGTGTAGCTCGAAGAGCCAGACTAAGCTACAACAAGATGTGCTGCATTGATTTTCGGTTCGAAGAGCATATATATATATATATATATATATATATATATATATATATATATATATATATATATATATAAATTATGTCTATTGTCATGGTTTCCATGCCTTTTATTTTTGTCTCATACTCAATGGTTTGACATTGGGTTTGGTCCTAAATTCCTCAATGCTCTCTCGCAGTGAATTTGAAAGCTTCTGAAGGTCCACAGCATGTTCATGCTTGAACCTTTAAAGCGTTCATATATCAATGCAGAGCTGAATACGGTATGCCGACTATCAGCAATTAGACCTTTACTGATATTAAATAAAAATTGATGGCCATGCCTATTTAAATAAACCGAACTACACCTTGCGCCTTCCGGATAGAGCAGCCTTAGCGATCTCCGTAAAATTCGAATATTTTTTATGCACAATCTTTTCAACTCTGTTGCTTAAAATTAAAATAAATTGAGATTGTTTAATTTTTACAGATTTTTTTTAAATTAAAAAAAAAAACGTACAAAAAGGCTTGTTCATCAGAATATAATTTTTATATATTTTTATTTGTATATATATGTACTCAATGTTTTAATATTTTTAAATATATTTATATGCGTGCTCAGCTATATTTTAATATATTTACATATGTAGACACAACGTAAACTCTTTTAGCTTATCTATCTTACCCCCACTAAACACCCGACTATCATCTTATATTGTCCCAACTATTTACAGCCTCTTTCATAGTCTAGACAAGCTTAGCATACCCCATACTTACACACACCCATGATAATAAATTCAAATGTGCTTTAATTACTTTGGCCGGGGCACAAACTTTCGTGAGCTAATAGTTTATTTGCTCGAATGTCAAACTTTCTTGGGCTATCAATGTGAGAGAGCAAAGTACAAACTAATTGATCTGCTATTAGGTCTATGGGCAATGCGCATTAGCTGATAGCTGCGAACACATGTTGGCATTTGCTGCTTGTTAAGTATACGCCGCGTTAGCCGCAGGCCATAAAAGAAACGAAAGCGAAAAACTTTTCGCCAATAACTTGAGAGAACAAAATCAAAATGTGCCCACGGGGCATGACAATGGAAAAAATATGAAGGCGACAAGAAAACTTTTACTTTCGCTACTTTCTCTTTATTTTTGGAGGTGGGCAGGGACGGGGAGAAACTTTCCCATAGACTTCTCGCACTGGACCTTGAACAATGTGAGCAATGCTTAAATTTTGAATTAAGCTGCAATCATTTGGCAGTGCTGGCTCTGGCCATAAATTAAAGCCTCGTTCCTTTAACCGAATTCGAACTGCTTTTGTTGCCCACGGCTCTATATATCATATATATTTATATATTTGTGTATGCTATGCTCTCTCTCTCTCTCGGCCACGCCCATTGTTTTGTTTGGGAACAACACACGCTTCTCCATGTTGTTGCCTGACTTAAGTATGTGTATAAGTAATTGTGCCTTTGTCTAGCGGAAATTAATTGCCTCTGTGTTCGGGCAGCTGCGGCGCTTGCATTTACAAGCCTCTTGCGAAACGTCCTTGTGTGTCCTGCCGCCTGTGACGGAAGCGTTTGCCCAAATAAATGCCACATGCCACTGCGAAACTCTCACAAAAATCAGAATCTGTAACCAAAAAAAATTCTGCTGCTTGCCCAACAGAAGCAGACGAGTCGACTCAACCGAAAATATACTCTGCTTCAATTTACATAGCATATATAAAACATATTTATATGTATACTGAGTGTTTCGACTTTAATTCTATGCACGCGCAAAATACCTTTTAATATTTTAATCCTCTTTATTGTGATTACAAATAAGGGAAAGGGTATGTGCATGAGTCGAGTCCAGTTGAGTTGAGTTTGAATGTCTATTGCTCGCACAGGTTTTCCCACATTGTTCTCTTTATGGAGAATCGTTGAAATTCACCTGCAGCTGTTTTCCCGTATGGCTGCAGTTTTTCTGAATATTTAGAGATTTTTTTTTTCATTTTTGTTTTTTGCTCACATTTTTTTGTGGATTTAAAACTTTTTTACAGAGCAAAAATATTCTCATGTGAAGTTTTGAATTATTTTACCTTACATAGTGAACTGAAGGGGATATATATAAGTATATAATATAAGTACGATTTATTTTCATGAAATAAAATTGGTTTGACTTTTGAATTAATAGTTAATTATAATTGCAAAGGAAAATATGAGAAAATCTATCTAGATATATTTTTTAAATTCTTTATATCTTTATAATTAAATTAAAATTTTTAATTACAATTTTATATATATTGTGTAAAATTTAAATTAAAAATTCTTTTCCTTTCCTTTCCTTTGCAATTTTTACTAAATATGAATTGAAAAGATTGTCACTCATGGAACTCTCTTTAAGCGTTGCCTGTGCCCTTTTTAAGTCCTCCTCGTGCAGGGTATTTCTTCAGCCTTTATTCCGAACTAATTCATTCTTATTTGCTGATATTTATGCCTGCCTGCCTGGCGGGCTTCTGTTTTTATCGTAAAAACTGCATTGTTTTGATTATGAAATTGAGCTGCTCGCCATTCGCATTTTAAATTCATTTAAACAATTTCAAAAGCTTCTCGACAATTAAAACTGCGTGCCAAAAGCTGTTATTCTTTTATGTGCTGCCACTCGAAAAAATGCTGACAGGAGAGTGCACAGAGCACAAAGTGCAGATTGCAGACTGCAGTCGCTTGGCTGCACTTGGCGAATCGCAGAATGAACTAATAATTTCCATGACACACAGCCAAATGACTGTGTGCGTGTGTGTGTGCCAGCCAATGGCGCGTAGATGTCATGAACATGTCATACGGGCAAATACTGGCAACATTCCCTCTGCTCAGCTGCACTTACGACCCAGCGACAGTAAGCAGACGAGCAAAAATTAAAGCCAACTCAGATGTTAGCTACACACTGAGAGAAACTGAAGCAGGTTACAAAAGCAAGAATACATAAATATGCTCACTCTTTAGTGTTAACTCTTAGACTTGAGATGAATACTCAATTATTGTTTGACATAAAGTGGGCTTATGGTAATTTATGCTGAAAAGCCTCTAAGTAGTTTCTAGCTGAGGGACATAGCTCCTCAAACTTAGTCCAAACTAAGCACATTTAAAAAAGTATAGGATATATTATTTTACAGACTAAAGCTCTCAGACTATAAATTCTAGCTAGGATCACATTACTCAGACATACTTTGAAATTTAATCGGTCTTTTAATTGTCGATACCTAGAATCACAAGTATTCGCTAGAATTTAACTTTATTTTAAAGAGTACAGCGTATATCCTACAATATTTTTTATTTTGCTAAAGCTCTATTCAAATGGGTATATTTTAAAATAATAATAGTTTTCTCATATTTTTTTGTTATATTAGATTACATTTATAATATTTATTTTCTTTTTTAATATTTATATTATGTATTCTCGAAAAATGTTTTCTCTTTTACTTTTTTATATACAAAATATAATTAGTTTAAAGCAACTTCAATAGTAGCCCGTTTTCTGTCAGTGTGCCTTTGGCTTGGCATATTTTGAGTCACTGTCTAACATTTTTGTCTGCTGTTAGACTTCTTGACACTACGCCAAAAAGCATCGGCAGTGCCAAGAGTCACAGAAAATATGAAAAGCGGCTAGTTATATCTCATGGTGACTACACTTAAAGTCAGCGCAGGCAACAGAATCAACTTGCAACATGCAACTAGCAGATATACACATATACACACATGTATGCACATCACACACACAGCAATTTGAAATACAATCAACTCTATTGCTTGAATATCTTGGAGATATTAAACTGTAGACTAGAGAGGGCTGAGTAAGGAATATTTTAGCAAAACATGTTCACTCTTTGAAGGGCATATAATTTAAACAATTATTTACGGTTTTTGATAAACAGGAACATAAATGTCTATCAAAAGGCTTGAATTGGCGACAAAAGGGATATTTTTTCACTCGAATAGAGGGCAAAGGGAAGCAAAATGGCAAATTACAGCAAATTGGTTTGTGTTTACGTATGTGCGAGTGTGGCTGTGTGTGTGTGACATGGAGTCCTTGTGTGTACTTTTGTTTGTGGCACAACAAATAACATTTGAAAAGCAACACGGCAAATAAACGTTGGCGGTTATATTTTCCTCTTACTTTTTCACCTAATGCAATCAAATTAAATACCATTAAATTTGATGGTTTTAACTGAGTGTGTTTGCGTGTGGGGTTGTGTGTGCGCGTGTGTGTGTGCAAAGGGGTAGCCTGCATAAAATGTAGCTGATTGTAACAATTGCCCCACGAGTCTAAGCGAATTTTTATAGCCGGACAATCGTAAAAATACCATTAAAAAAAACAAGGAAATTCACATTAGCATTTTTATGCTTTTATCAAAATTAATTTGCTCGAAATATATATATGAGAAATTTCAATTGCAATTGAGAGGGAAAAGCAGAGAGAGAGTAGAGAGAAATGTAGAGAGAGACTGATGCTACTCATATGCATTCTTGCTACAATAACAACAGCCAATTAAATATTTGTGAGAAGTTTATGCTGACAAGCCGAAAGGAAACTTTAGCTCACTCAAGAGCCAAAGGTAAAAGGCAAAGGGTAACAGGTAAAGGTAAAGGTAAGCCACAGAGAACATACACACACATATCGCAGCAGCGAAAGCACACACAGGAAAATTAAAAGTATAACTGCGACAAAAGTTTCGGGCCAAACGGGCCAAACTTATAATTGAGCAGCAGGCAAGAGAGACAGCGACACAGAGAGGGAGAGAGCGAGAGAGAGAGAGAGCGAGTTGAGTCGGATGATATGACAAAGACAGGTCAAAATTTTGGCCAAACAAAACTTAATTGCAATATGCAAAGCGACGGAGCTAACTACAACTACCTGAGTGGATGAGGCTGAAGCTGAGGCTCAGGCTGCGACTGCGACTGCGTCTGCGTCTGCTGCTGCTGCTGCTCGTCGACTTTGGATAAATGACAATGTTTGACAAGGCAAACAATATACGCACTCCCCCACACATGTCTGCCAGCCCAGGCGAATGACACTGACACAGTTCAGGCATGCAGCATGCGACAGGGGCGTATGCCAAGCGACTCATTGCACATGCAACGCCCACAACGTTCTGCTCTCTACTATTATGTAGCTGCGGCTGGCCGCCACAGCTGCTGCTCCCGCTGCTGCCTCTGTTTGCTTCCGCACTGAACCTGATCTCATTTAACGCTGTCATTTTGTTTGCTCAACTTTTTGTTATGAAAATACAGCAGCAGCAGCAGCAGAAAAAAACCGAGACGAAGCCTTCTGCATATTGATTGCCCACAATTTGCCAGCGCTTGAACGTGGCCTAATTCGAGTTCTGCTCCTGAGCCTGTGAGATTCACTTTGACAGCTCGACAGCATGTTCAGTTCGGGCTGTCGCTGACTGCTCATAAAGTTGTAAAGTTAACCGAGCACAAACTGATGACAGAACTCCACAAAGTGCAGTTTTCATTATTTATTTCAGCTTAATTCAGCTTTGGCTCTTCTTCGTCTCTTCTTCTATTCTCTGCAAGTTTTGGTCTTAGCTGGCAAAGAGCACTTTGATGGCCATAATAAAGCAGGCAGCGCCCACCCAGGGCGACGCACGTTCACCAATGCGCGCCAGCTTCCACAGGTTGCGACGCAAGCCGCACGTATTCCCATCCAGAATATTCGGACACATCGGCCTCAGATAGGCGCAGGTGCAGATCAGCAGTAAGATCACCGAGAGTAGACTCTGAAAATTAAATAATGCACTCATCGTCCTGCGGAATTTGGAGTATGCTCGTCGATTTGGCACAGCCCCGGAACAAGTCAACAACGGTAAATAAATTCGTGTCAAATTTAAAAAGTTGTTAAAAGCAAAAAAAAAAAAAATATAATAACTAAGCCTACTACAAACTTAATACATAATTGAAAGGGAGTTTTGGGCGACTTGAGTTGTGAAAATTTATTTTATTTCCCATCCCTTTATAGGTATTGTCGGACAGTACACCAACTTCTGCAAGTCAACTAGCTTTGAACTATATATCGCTGAACTACTTAGACTCTATGAAGAGTGGGATAAAAGCAGGCAATACTAATTAGATTTATTTTTAATTCATAAAATATCTTTAATAGATATAATTTTAATTTAAAAGTAAGATACTTTTTTTAAATAAATCAAATATTAACAAAAGATATAAATTATATTATAAAATAACAATTTTTTCATTAATTCATTACCTCTTTTTTCTTAAACTATTTTTTTTCGAATATTAGTTTTGAATACCCAAGTTTTTTGTATATCAACTTTTTTTTCCAATTTATTTAAAAATAAAAGCAATAAAACGAATTTCAGTGCCAACTACAACTGTGCGTACAACCTATTGCATATATATGTATTTATATAACCTGCACTATGTTTACATTTTCTTTTCCCCTAATCACCTGATGAATGAGAGCATGTAAAAAAATACAAGTTAAAATAAAACTCGGTTAAAAGTTTGCCAATTCACGCTATATTTTCTTCAATTAAAATAAATTTGCTTGCTGCCAATTTAAGCCTTTTGCGTTTAATTCAACTTTCCAAAAAGCGAAGCAAAATATCCGAGAGCAGCTCAATAAAAAATCCCCTTTGATGCGCCTCAAAGCGAAAAACTTTTTCAATTAAACATTTTCTTCTTAAAAACACACAGACTCGCATCGAACACAGCAACTCAAAGTCGGCAAATGAATACAAAAAGAGAAGAAAAATTCTACAAAACATTTAAACATAAATTTTTATTTTGTTTTTTTTTTTTTTTTTTTTTGCAGTTTTCAATTGAACTTTTGCGGTGAGGCGAAACAGATTTATGCAAAAGCCAAAATTGATGTGTGTGTGTGTGTGTGTGTGTGTGTGTGTGTGTGTGTGTGTGTGTGTGTGTGTGTGTGTGTGTGTGTGTGTGTGTGTGTGTGTGTGTGTGTGTGTGTGTGTGTGTGTGTGTGTGTGTGTGTGTGTGTGTGTGTGTGTGTGTGTGTGTGTGTGTGTGTGTGTGTGTGTGTGTGTGTGTGTGTGTGTGTGTGTGTGTGTGTGTGTGTGTGTGTGTGTGTGTGTGTGTGTGTGTGTGTGTGTGGATGTGTTTGCAATCGAATAGTTTTTGTGCTCATTTTTTCTTTAACTATTTTTATGATGCTCTCTTTTTGCAGCAACTGCGAAATGAAAACGCTGCGCTATGTAGCCGCCCAGCTGGCTGGCCAATTGTTTATGGCTTATTGTTGTTAGCCCATCGCGGAAGTGAGTGTCTGCGTGATGCCAAGTGCCGCCAGATGACCCCCAGCACGCTCGGTCGAGGACCCGTCGAATTCGCAAACATTTTGAATATTTTATGCAAACTTTATTAGCAATAAAACGAAGTTGGCTGCCAAACACTCGTAATGAGCTGGCGAAAAAGGGCAACGCACAGGCGAAAGCCACTGTCTGGCACTTTATCTGCGAGATATGCAGACAGACGAAGCGCAGTCTAAATAGAGCGAATGAACTAATCAAATTATCTACAGAGCGAGCATACGATAGCATATGAAAGTGCATGTACTGAAGGAGCTTATATATGACAAAGTTAAAGCTAAATTTGGTTTCATTCTGAAGGAATTTAAATGCCAAAAAAAAAAACATAAAAGGTGAAGCGAGACTTCAAGAATCGAACTGTTTTATATCTATTATTGAAGCTCTTTCTTTTGCTAGTCTCAGTATTTTATTTAATTTTTTCTTTAACTTAAACGTTCCCCCAACTACTTGCAGCTTTTGATTGATATTTGTAAACTAAATACAGAAACAAGGACTTCGCTTAAAGCTCTTTATGCCAGCAAAGGCTGTCAGCCGAGCAGCAATCCATCAATTATTTTGATAGCTTTAACAAACTAAGACAAACATCATCAATTGAGTTAAATGCAAGATAAACTAATCTCTGTGAATTATTGTTACGCGCTGAGAGTTGTTTCAATAAAGTTCATAATGGGTGCTTAGACAGCTTGGGTAGAGTGTAAAGCGGACAACGCAATTAGAATAATTATAAGAATTATATATTTACACTGCACAACGAGTTTGAGAATTCTGAATGGGAAAATGGAAAATTTTCGGACGTGCTTAGGGAAAATTCAAAATTAGTGATAATAATAATAAAATAATAATAAAAAATATATTAAAATAAAAATAAAAATTAAAAACAATATAAATATATAAAAAAGTTATTAATTTTTGTTGTTTTCATTTTTTTTTTTAATTTTTTACATCTTCAAAAACAATAAAAAATATAAAAATAATATATTGTTCAAGTTTATTACAAAATAATATTTAATTAATAAAAATTATAATTTTTTAACTAATAGATACATCATTCTTGGCTCATTAAAAATGTGAATAAAGCCTTTATAGAAATAAAAAGCCGCTGACTTAAACAATTATCTTATAAGTTATTTAATATTTTGTTAAAATAAACTTTTATTCTTAAATGCTAAGAGTCGTCGGGCAAAAGACACCCCTGAGCATTCATTAACTTCAAATGCGCCCCGACTTGAAATGAAAATGAAATACTTTTCTCCCCATCCCAGCGCAGCGCAGCCCAGCTCAGTGCCAACGCCAGCCGTGACTTGCTCTTGTTTTCCACATTTGATGCGGCTTATTAAAATTTTGCACACAAAGCCAAAGCGAGTGGGAAGGCAGTTAAAGTGAAATTAATAAAGAAACGCAAGAGCCAAGAACAAGTCAACAAGATTGTCAAGTATACGCAGTGTGTGACGCAACCCTCAGCAGCGTCTTATCAAACATTTCAGATTTTCAAATGTTATGCATTTTTTTAGCTTTCGTTTCACATCTGCTTAAGCAAACGCGCAGAGCGGGCGAAATCATAAAAATTGCAATGAAAAATTGTGGCACAGCGAACGAGATACGAGAGAGAGAGCGAGAGAGAGAAAGTTGTTGTGTGGCATAAACTATAAAGACGACAAACTTCAGCTACTTGTCGTCGCCCACGTCCACGTCCATGCTATCTCAGCCAAGAGTTGTGTTGCGTTGAGTTGTATGTTTATCTGACAACACGTAGAGAGAGTCGAGAGCCAAGTTGGTGCCTCATTTGCCTCAAGGTTGTTAATTAAGTTGACGTGACAGGCGCTCGGCGCTACGTGCCACCCTCCCAATTCTATCGAGGGAAGCTCAACTCAGCTGCCGAGCTATCGGAAGCACTCGCTTTTATATTAAATTTCTAGGCAACACATTTCGCTTTCACTTTGACATTAATATTAATATTCAATTAGCCAAGCAAACACGCCGCCTTCGCGCTGTCCAATTAATGTTAATTATGCTAAGTAGCCGAGCCCATTCACAACTTTTGCCCAAATTCTCGTATTTTTCATACTTTTCTTTTTAATTTATTAAAATTTGCCACACTCATAAATCGCACCCCTTGACCCAGTATCGAGAAGCATAAAATTGATTTGTCTTCTTCTTCTTTTTTCTAATTCCTTTTCGCTTTCGCGGTTCCACTGTAATGCCAATGGCGTGTAAATTGCCTTTAAAGTGTCCAATTCGTAAGCGCTAAAATTCAAATTAACAATGCCATTGTTCAATTTGTTCGATCTGCCCCTTGTTCGGCTGCCCAACTGCCTGGGCTTGTTTATTATGCTAATTGCTTCTCTATTTCGTGCTGCTGTGGGCTTTACGCCAATTAGCTGTATATCCAAGGGGCGTTTCACTTGCTGAGGCAACTTTTAAATTTAATTTTTTAGCACACTCTGCATACATCTGTTTACCAGCAGCCATTGCCATGGCTCTGACGAGGGCTCTTCGACTTGTTCAAGTTGTTCTCTTGCAAGCTCGAAACTTAGGTTTGACAGTCTGCTGTAAGAGAAGTCCCAACTGTGAACCTCTATGACTCTTCAAGTTGTTCAAACAAAATAGATAACTCAAACTCTTTCAATTCTCCTTTTTTCTTCAAGTCGCATGTTGAGCATTGACAAAGTGTTTGCTTCATACTTCTTACAACAGGTTTGGTGCAAGCTCCGTAGGCTCTTCTACAGCCTCAGCCATGCATTGCTTGCAAATTAATTTCTTAAGGGCATCTCATATTTGTATGAAGCAGTTGAAGCAACCATTGCAGGGTAATTTATGAAATGTGCATAAATTCTTAAACAAAGCCTAAATAAAATCTTGAGAAAATCTTAAAAATAATGTAAATTTGTTTTAAAAATAAAAATAAAATAAAATAAAATAAAATCTGTAAGAAACTATATAAAATCGATCAGTCCTTAATAAAATCTATATAATTTCTTTACAAAATCCATAACGAATTTAAATAAAATCTCTTAAAATCTATAAAAATATCTGTATCTGTAAAACTACGTAAAATGTATATTAACTCTTCAGAAATTCTCAGTAAAATCTATATAAATTGTTTATAAAATATATATAATGTTTATAAATTCTTTACTAAAGCTATGTAAAATATATATAAATGCTTCAAAATAATATATATGAAAGCTCTAAACAAAACCTATACAAATTCATTATAAAATCTTTCTAAAATCCTACACAATACTCAAGTTTATATCATGAATTCATATTTATATATTCTTTTTCCTCAGAACTATAGTCTTTCTGAAATGTCCCTCAAACACCCTTTGATGACTCTTTTCATTACTTGTATAGCCCCCGCTCAGCCTAACCTTTTGCTTCCTTTGAACGCACTCGGCATTCGTTTAACCTTCATAAATGATATTGCTTTTAGTGAGCTAGTCGCACATTAGCGCTGCTGCTGGCCATTTATAAGTCATGGCCGAGAACTCGACTACAGCAACAGCATAAAAAACATCGCTGACTGTGGTGCGATGGCCCAGTGGTGCCGTAGCTGCACCACCTGCGTCCGGTTGCCACGCATATTTAAGCAAGTCCAAACTTTTGCGCCTCTCGACCTTTTGGCCCACTGCGACTGCGACTGCTACTGCTTCTGTTGGGGCTGCTGCTGCTGCTGCTGTCGATTTCAAAATTGAGTTTCCTTTCGGTTCCGGTCAATGCATATAAACTAAGCGGCAATCGCAACGCGGCCAAAATCACAGGCAGCTAACCATGCAAACTGTTAAATGTTTGCATATCAATCTTAGCCCGCCTCTTGCTTCGCTTGGGCTCGGCCGCTTTGGCAATGGCAAAACGGTACAACTGTTTGGGGCCTTTCAGCTTTCAGCTTTCAGTTTCCAGCTTTCAGCCTAAACCAAGTGGGAGCCATACATTTCGCAATGTTCCAGTGGCTGGAGCTGGCGTTGGCCTGGCTCTGCTGTTGCCAAATAACTTCCATTTCGTTGTGCTCCGCTTCCTGTTTCCCCAGTGTAACAAGCAAGCCCCCAAACAATGAAAGGCATTGCCAACACATTTTCGTTGGGGCTACACACATAAAATAAAACAACAAAATCTATACAAAAAGTTTGCATACGCCAAAAGTCAATTGCAATGAAGAAGGAGCGGCAGCAGCAGCAGCACATGATGCATTTCCCAACTCTCTGTATCCTTCGCCTTCTACCTGGGAACAACACATACACACACACTCATACTTGGTCCTTATGAATAACTTTGGCAATTGAGTTTGACATACATGAGAATTTGTGTAGCTCGGTTTTGGCCAGAACTTGGGGTAGGTTCGGACAGCGGTTGCCGACGTGATTGATTGATGAAATATTTTCGGGTCATACAAAATGGATCTGCGTCTGACTTGGGTTTGCGCCGGGTTCAGTTGAAGCTTGCACCCATTACGCTAGTTAACACGTTGTACTAAATGTTCGGGGACCAGTTTTTCCACACATTTGCCACCGATGTGAATATCTGGATCTGGATTACTCAATGTCGTTGAGGAAAAGGATTTGATTTGTTTATTTTGCTTTCTTTTATCGGAAATGCAATCAAGTTCAAGATATTCGAACTCAAATATTTGAAGGGAAATTTATCTAATTTATCTAGCTGCTGGCTGTGATATTGGTCATTTAATAAATTGTGAGAGATATATTGAATTTTGAAATGGCCTGAGTAAAATTAAAGCAGAGGCAATCAGAAAATGTGTGTAGCTAATGTATGTTAACAGAGCTAACATAGCTGCAGCTGTTATATGTTGGCTATTGTATGTCAACAGAACTAACATAAGCTGCAACTGTTAAGGTGAGCTAGTATATGTTAATTGAGTTAACATAGCAGCAACTGTTAAGTGTGAGCTAATGTATGCCAACAGAGCTACCATAGCTGTAACTGTTAAGATTTAGCTAATGTATGTTAACAGAGCTAACATAGCTGTAACTGTTATATATTGGCCATTGTATGTTAACAGAACTAACTTAAGCTGTAAGTGTTAACTGTGAGCTATTATATGTTAATTGAGTTAACATAGCGGCAACTGTTAAGTGTGAGCTAATGTATGTTAACAGAGATAACATATATGCAACTGTTAAGTTTTAGCTAACTTATATTAACAGAGCTAGCTGAAATGCTCAACTTCTAAAGTTTTAAGCTGTATTTAATGAACAGAATCTATAAAAATAATTTTATTAAATCTATATAAATCATATATAAATACTTTATGAAATCTACATCAAATCTAAATACATTTTTCTTTTCAAATATGTTAAATCAATATGAAATTATGTAAGTGCTTTGTATATTTAATATTAAGTCTGCATTTTTGAGTCTAGAGTATCAATAAATAATAATAATAAATCCACAATATTCTTGATAAAGTATAACAGAATACCAACTCACATGTTATTTCCAGCTTCACTGCTCTCTCTCTCTCTCTCTCTCTCTCTCTCTCTCTTGGCTATTATTCACTGTATCTCTAATACTCTTAGCTATATTCATTCTCTGTTAAATTTAGCAGTTTAGCACACACCTGTAATCGGCACTCGCAAAGCAATCGCCGAGGAACCGACACTGCAGCGTATTGCACTGGGTGGTCTTCACCTCGTGCTGCACCTCGTAGGTGATGTTGAAGCCGTAGACGTCCAGCAGGCGATCGAGTGCCCGCAAATGGGTGCCGTCCAGCGTGGCCATGGTGAAGCGTATCTCGAGGTATTGGCTGTTGAACTGCATCCAGGTGACTTGGGTGACCTGCTCCTCGGTCAAGGTGAAGACGCGATGGGCGGGCACCTTAAAGTCGTCCGAGTAGTACATGTATTCGGTGAATTTGAGCCCGCCCAGCACATAGAGCTGCGTCAGATAAACCACAATGGAAACATTTCCCTGTGCGGTGGCCGGCAGCTCGGAGGCATCAATTATCCAAACGCATTCGATGGGCGTGGCAAAGCGATGCGGGAAATTCGGCGTTTGAATGAGGCCATAGCGTGACTTCAGCAAGCCGCCGCAGCCGGACGAGGATGAAATAGACGAAAAGGAGGAGGAGCTGCCACCGCCACCGCCGCCGCCGCCACCGCCAATGCCAGTGCCAGCTGAATGCTCGCCAATGGCAAAAGCATTCAGGGCAAAGTTATGCTTGGCCGCTGGGAAGGGCGGCGGAGGTGGCAAAGGAACCGCGGGCAGTGAAAACTTTTGATCCGGGTTGTTTTGACGCCTCAAGCGTACATGTTGCAGTTCAACTGGTTGTTGTTGTTGTTGTTGTTGAAGCTGTTGCTGTTGTTGACTTGTTAACAATGTTGCCGCCGGCAGCAGCATAAACAGCAGCAATATCGATGTTAACCTGACGATTGTCAGCAGCGACATTGACTTGGCTTTTGTTTCTGTTCCTTTGGAGCTCGTTTACTTCTTGTTCAACTGAATTTACCACAGTGGTCTTATCATTTGGCAAACGATATGCATGGAACACGTTCGGTTGTCACAGTTGCAGCTGCATTCCAGCCACTCATCGACAACAGGCCCGCTGCAAAGATAGATAAAGAGAGTGAGATGATGTGAAATTTTTAGCAAAAACCATTTTGACAGCTGTCGTTTGCATTTGAATAACTGCCGCTGTCGTTTCATCCAATATACCCCCATCCCATCCCATCCCATCCCCACCCTGCTACTCTCCGGTTGCCCGGTTGCAGGCCCTCCACATGTCACGGCGCACTAACACACTGGAAAATCGTAAACTGTCAGCGTGAAAAAGCAATTTGAAAATCCACTAAAAATGGAGCGCATTGCCACGCATCAATCATGGCCGCCGTGAAGCGTGCCGGCTCATAAAACAAAGGCTCTGGGCACAGCTCTGATCTACTCTGCTCTGCTCTGCTCAGTTCGGCTCGACTCGAGTTGGCTCGGCTCGGCTTGACGCGCCACTCGAGCGTTTTTCTTTGTCAACTTTCAAATTGTTTTCCCATATTTTGTTGGGCCAAGTGTTGATGCCGCTGCAACTGCCTGCGAGCCATGCCCAAGCCCAAAGCCCGAAGCCCGAAGCCCGAAAACTGCCAAAAAGCTCTTCAACTGGTTGACTTTTGTAGTTTTTGTGGGGTTTTTACTGCCAGATTTGCCGCTGGCCAGCGGAAGCCTCCATTTAGCGGAGTTAGGCTTAGGTGGAAGCAATCTATGGCAGACATATGAACTAGCAGAGCGTGAATGTGTGTAGAGGAGAGATAGAGAAAGAGGGAGAGTGACCTAAAGGTGAAAAGCTAGAGTTTTATCTTGTAGAGAAATTTGACCGGAGTCAGCGTACACTAAGTAAAATGATTAAGGAGTGCTCTAACTTAATAAGTAAAAATTTATAATGTATTAAATATATCCTGACTTCAAAGAGCATGAGTAGAAGGAAAGTTATTTTAAGTATATTTGATTTTATATATTTTTCAATAAATTTGCATTTAATCAATTACTAAATAATTTCATTTGTAAGACACAGTCGAAGCCGTAATTAAACTCATATTTCACAGTTAATTCAAAATTCTAATTGCACAACCACAATGCAGCTGAGAAGACATTCAATGCCAAATCAAATAAAGTCAAAGGTAATTACATTCACATTGGAATTAGCTTGAATAAGCTCTGTTTGATATGTGATAACTTAACTGATTAAAATTCATTTACAGAAGCCAGAATAATTATCAAAGAAAATAGAATAACTGCAGCTCGAGCAACACAAGACTCAAAACAAAACCAAATTAAATTATAATTTACCTAAATGCCAGCTGCAAATGCCTCGAGGCTCGACTGTCAGAGGAGCAGCACGCGCGTCAGCATTTGCAGTATCACTTATTGAGGGACTCTAAAGCTGTGGTATGTGCACGATAAAATTAAGTGAATATTATAATATATTTTCATATGTAAATAAATTATGAATATATATCAATTGTATATATGTAAATGCTTGGCTTATATAAATATGATTCAATTTTCTGTTTTATTGCAAATTAAATCATTTATTTAATAAAAAAATTAAAAATAAATTAAAATACAATGGACATAAATGAATCTTCGATATTTGTCAAATTGACTTAAGGCTTTTAATTGGCTGACACACATAATTTATTTGAGAAAACATATGGTTTGTGTAATTTTATGTATTCAATATGATATACGTAATCTGGCATTGATAGAAAAGGTATAGATAGAAAAGGCTCATTCATAGATATCTGTAATATAATAATATATATTAATCATAATTATTTCAAAGAAGAATTATACTTATGTCTACATATTTGAACAGTAATTCATTTAAAATTATTTTAAAGTTAAAAGTTACAATCAGTTAGGCTACGAAAATACCTAAAGTAAAATTATGCAAACTTTTCTATCGTTTATTGTATTTATTATTACTCAGTTTAATATGTAGCCATTGTCTCAAAATTGTCATAATACAATAACCGAAATTAGCTAAAAGTAAAGTTTTCAATGTGAATTTAAATCAGAACTCAACTCGATTGAAATAAATCTCACGCATTTCCAATAAATAGCAGATTTGCGAAAACTGGTTAAAGTAAATAAATATGGCTGAACGCCTTTGGCTCTTCTGTTTATCAATTTGTGTCTAAGTGTTGCTTGTCTTCTTTAAGCAGGCTTCAATTTATTTTTCGCACGTCGCATTTAACTTTAAGAAGACGCAAAAGTTGGCCAAAAGGTGTCTAAACTTTGTTGCTGCTAATGCTGCTACTGCTGCTGATGCTGAATCTACTGCTGCTGATGATGCTGCTTCTGATGCCTCTGCTGATGCCTCTGCTGATGCTGCGTGCGCTAACAAGTTTAATCAAATGACAATGTCGTAACACGTGCATACATTTGGGGCCCTGAAGGCACAGCAGCTTCGGCAGGGCTAAGAGACACAAGCCTTAGCTGACAACCCTGACACATGTGAGCACAGCCAGAGTCATAGGCCTTCAAAGCCCCCAGTTCCCCAGCCTCTAGGGCGCCCCTAGAATCCGCTCTCTGTCCTTAACGCCAGCCCCTCGGCGTGCGTGAGAGTGCGCGATTTTTACTTTCAAATTACTTTAGTTACGCATTTTAGGCATAATGAATAATATTTTGAAGCTTGCCGGGCGAATATTGTGCCTGCAAAAAGTTAATTTACTTGCCAAGGCATATGTCATATATGTATGCATACATATATTTATATAGATGTCTCAAGGGGTTTCTATAGAGTTATTGCCCAAGCTGATGACAGGCTTAGTTTGCCTCGTTTGAAACTCTTATTTAAGCTTTGGATAATCTTCAAGCATTTGACATATATATTAAAGACTTGGCTGCATATTCACCACAGTTAAGTATGCTACTTTAACCTTTCTTCAACAGTTAATCTCTAACTAACTGCTAATAAAGTGTAGCATACTTTTTGGCATCAGTGTGCAGCTGTTGTGTTGAGAGTATAGTTTAGCTATTATCAGGAATTCGACTTTAAAGACTATCAATTTTCAGGTTTGATAAGAAAGAGAGCGAGAATGGAAGAATAGAAAGAGAATAAGAGAGAGAGAGAGAGAGAGAGAGAGAGAGAGAGAGAGAGAGAGAGAGAGAGAGCGAGACAGAAAGAGTGAGAAAGAGAAAGAGAGAGGGACCAAGAGCAAGAATTAAACACAAAAAGAGAGTAACAGAGAAAGTGTATGAAAGAGAGAGAGAGAGAGAGAGAGAGAGACAGAGAGAAAATTATAGAGTTTATATGAACGAGAGAGAGAGAAAAAATGATAGAGTTTATATGGAAGAGAGAGTGTAAGAGAAAGTAAGAGATAGAGAGATAGGAGCAGAGCCAAAAAGGTAAAGAGAGAGAGCGAGAGGGAAAGGTAGACATAGAGAGTGCGAGAATTTAAGAAATAGAGAAAGGGAGAGAAAAAAAGTGCGAGAGAGAGGGAGAGATAGTGAGAAAACGAGATAAATAGAGAGTGAAAGAATGATATAAAAAGAAAGACATAAACATAAGAGTGAAATATTGACAGGTAGAGAAAGAGAGTTAATGGAGTATAAGAGAGAGACAATTGAGAGGGAGACTAAGAGAAGAACTGAATATCAGAAGAATGTAAATAATCAAAGTCTTTATACATCTATATCTCGATACAATACTGTATCAAACAATGATTGTAGACGCTTTGTATGCACCTAAAACAGCTATGCCAACAACAGCCTGTTGTTCATTATTACAGCTGCTGGTGAAGGACACATGCTTTATGCATGAAGTAGGCCCAAGCAGTTCATTTACATTTCACACAGTTGCCGATCCGCTAAATCTGAATAGAATGCAGTTTAAAGTAAATATAAAATAATTGATATGGAATGGAATGGGAAGAGAAAACACTTGACGTCAAAACAGTGACGCGCTGCCCTGCACCTGTCCGATGATAACGGGGCGGGCGTTTAACGCTTTACCTGGCGGGGGCACTTCAAGCTGAAACTCAGATACCGATAAAGAGCCCCGGGGCCCAGCAGGCAGTTGCTTCGCTTGTTTTGCTGCTCAGCTGCCGCCGCAGTTGTTGCCGGCGCGTCGAGCAAATTGCCAATTTAAATTGGCCGCGTTAAATTAGTTGAGTTATCAGCCTCCACGGCGGCAGGTGTACGGGTAGCGAGCGAGCTAGTGAGCGAGTGCGTCGGATCGAGTCACCGTAGTTATTTTCACCCATATACTATTATTCATATATATATGTATATATCTAATAGTTGTGATTTCTGGTGCAAGCGAAGCGGAAATCGTAACGTGCTCAATTACACTATTCGAATTAAATATTCCGAAAAATCAAAAGTTCCAAACGGAAATGCTTGCATAACATGAGCTCATGAGCGGCTGTCCGAATCGACTTCTCAGCGGAAAAGTGAATGAAACGTATATAAGAAATCGAAAAAAAGCTAACGAATGTGAGCCGCCGTCGCACTTATCGGTGTCCATGAAATTATAGAGCAAATTCGATAAGAAAGTTGTTCCCCGGTTCGCAGTCGCTGCTCGAACCGAGATCTGTGCTGTCAAATGTTTTGCTGTACTCCATGTATTTACCTAACGAATGGAACAAGACCGCAAATCAATCACACTGCGCCTGATATTGATATCTAATCTATCAAGAAATAAGCTTAATTCTTATAAGCATACCAAAATCATATCAAAGTTATTTGACTTAAGCTTATTTCTCAGTTAATTAAAAATTATAAAAAAATAATTAAATTTTATAAAATACAATTATATTATTGTTATTAATATAAAATTATATAGAAGTTATAAAAAAACTATACAAATAGTGCAAAATTATAAACATATACAATTATAATAAGATATAACTTAAATATAATTTTTATAGTAATATGTAAAATTTTAATTAATATAAATATTGAATTACAAATTTTAAAAAATTATAATTAATAATTAATTAATTAAATAATTATAATATATATGATATATATTTATTTTATTGTTTTATATTGTATATTATATATAATTTTACCATTATTATAAATTACAAATAAAAAAATGAAATATAATAATAACTATATATTTATAAACTATTAAAATAAAAACAATAATTAATAAAAAATAAGGAAAAATTAAAAATTATAAGAACATTAAATTATACAATTAAATTATACAAAAAAACTATTTATTTTTACAAAAAAAAATATAGAATGGAAATACCTATCTTCTGTTGTGTGAAAAATATTGTGTGTGTGTGTGTTATAAAAGTATATAAAACTTATCTTTAAATTAAAAAAAAAAAAAAAATTTGATTATTAAATTATTAAATATATATAAAATATATCAAAAAATAAAAGTACTAAAAAAATATTTAAACCCCCATTTTCCCAAGATTTTACGTGCTTTCCACGTGCTTTGCGAAAATGCTCGTGGAAAAAGTTCATGTAAAGCTCGAGTTCAAAAAAATCAACAACAATAAAGCAAACAGCAAAAATTAAAGAGAGAACAAATTCAAAAGAAAAACAATATTTCGCTGATAACTGGGGGAAAAAAACGAAATGTCAATAAAACAATATAAATGACGGACTCGTGACTCTTGTGGATCGCTTGTCGATGGTGTTATTGTTGGCAAGAAAAGTGAAATACAAATGCTTGTTAAAGCAAAAACATTTTTTTTCTGCTTTTTCGATTTGCAATAAGCAATTGTGGTGTTCGGTCGCTGCTGTTATCTATAAAGATGTCGTGTAATACAAAATGCTGATAAAGGCCGATATCATCTATAAGTAGCAAGATGTATGCAGAGCGATATTGCCAGAGGGACAGAGAGAAGGAAAAATAGTGAGAAAGAGAGCGGGAAATGAAACAAAGAGAGTCAATTGGTCAAATCAGTTAAAAACTTGTCTGGCATTTGGCCTAAAAAAAAGGGCTGCTCGGCCTGATAAGATAGAAGCCAGTTTGATTCACGGTCACAAGGCAAAAGGCCAGAACAGCGTGTCTTGTGGCCTCAAGCTATTGACCAAACAATGAAATCCCCGCATAAATAGAAAACAATTAAGCAGTCCATACGATAAGAGATGCACGATAAAGCCAAAAACCCACTTCAATGCTGACTCATCGGAGCCCCAGGCCAAATTGGGGTCGAAGGGTTAACAGGAGGTAGGGAGTAGGCATCGACATTGGCGGCGTTGGCTTGCGCTTCGGGCTCTGACTAATTAGCTCATCCATTTGGCGATGCGTGAAATTTATGAACTTTACAACTTTTGCTCAAAGCACAAATATATCTGATGAAAAGCCAATTTTCCGCTTTCCGCAATTCGAGCCAGCGCTGCGTGCGTCCGATAAACAGTTCACGTGCCCTTGACATATTCAAGAGCTGAATTCAATATAATATTTGTCGAATCTGATTGGAATGGACGCTTAAAATAAAGCTATATATATGTTCTTGGTCAAGTTTAATGCAAAATGCAATTTTAATGGAAATTTAATTTGCAATGAAAAAATCAGAAATAGATTGTGGGAGATAAAATAAGAAATGGATTGTGTGAGAATTATTTTGGGATAACAGTGTAATAGTGTAAACATAATAATAATATGATCAATTTAAAGAAACTATTAATTGAAGTAAAAGAGATACGTTGCTTTGCATAGAGCTATATAATACACTAATTCAATAATAAATTGATCAAATTGGAATATATCTTAGATATTCTTCAATATTAGCATATTGTCTGAATGACAGTTATATTATATGTAGGGTCTTATTGGTCACACCATGTTTATATCAAGTATAAGCTTTTATACTATGTGGAGTTAGATGCATAGTTTATAAAAAATAAAAATAAAAAAGGAAACAAAAAACTTTATAAAGAAAAATATTCAAATTATCTTCAATTCAATTCACTAAAATGTACATGTTGTGAAAACTTCAACAACTTTTAAAACATATATTAAAAGGGATATTTTATGTAAATTATATAATATCATCAACTATTAATAGCTCAATAAATATAAAATATTTCAAACTCTAACGAGTTTAATAAACGAAAAGTTATTTAACCGTGAACAAGCTTCGATATCAAGAATAGTTCTGTGCAAACCTTGACAAAGTGCTTAAAATAAATTGATTGATTATTGTTAGAGATAATAAAATGAGAGATATCATGTTTGCTTAGCGAAGAAGAAAAAGTGTTTCTCTAAATATAAATACAATACATATATAAATAAATAAATTAAGATAACATATAAACTATAAATAACCAAAAATAAAAATAAATAAATTCATATATACACAAAGAGATAAAATAAATTAAAATGTTTATTATTATTATTATTATTTTTTTTTTTAAGATTTTTTATCAATTTATTTGCTGCTTTTTTGTCAGAGACTCTATAGCGCATTGATCACTTTATTTACTTCAACTTATTAAAATGTGCCACTAAAAATAAAGCAAACATAATTCAATTAAAAATATACTCAAAAAACCAAACATTTTAAATGTTTTAGCCACCAAAAAGCTCAACAAATCATCAAATCAAATAGGCCGCCATAAAGCTAATCAAATTAAAGCGAATTATATGTATATATATATATATAGCCACAATTATATGTGAGAGTGTGTGTGGCTGATAAGGCGTCAAGTGTTCGCTAAAATCCAATAGATATTGAAATCGGTTCGAATTGAGTGCGAAAAACAATCGGAAAATTGCGGGCTACAGCAATTGCAGCCGAGCGCAACAAATTTACAGCGGGGCAATTAAAACTGTGACCGTAAATCACAATTCTGGCAACAGTTATCAGAAAAGCGGGTTAAGGGCGGTTAAGCGAACGGCTAACCGTTATTTGCAGCAACCAATCACAATAGCAATAAGAGCAATAACACCAATAATAACAAAAACAATAACAATAACAATAATAACAGCAGCAACAAATATGATAAATATGCTAAAATAGTAGCTGACAACTAACCGCAACGGCAGGCAGCAGCCACTAGGCAGTAGGCAGCAAATAAACAACAACACACCTCTCTTCCCCCCCAGCACACAGTGCTCAAAGCCAACTATTCAACGACTCAGCGAGTGTAGCGCCTAACGTGTGAAACTCCCCACGCAGCTGACCCCCAGCGCCCAATATGGCCTGCTTTCCGCGTCTCTTCCATCATCGAAGTAAAAACAAATTTACGCCCGCTGAAGATGAGAACACCGACACGATACTCAACACACAAGATAGCCCCGTGGTGAGTTTCCGATAATGCTCAAAGAGAGTGCAGTCCATACCCAACACACTCACACATGCATTCAGTTGTAACAAGCAGCGCTGATAAGTTGATTAAGTGTTTAATCATGTGAAGCGGCAAGGGGGAACTAGAATCTAACAACAACAGCCAAACATTTAACGGTTAACCAAATACTAAAGTTGACTAAAAAATATATACATATATGGAAAACGTAAACGTGTGTGGCACAAAGTGTTGCTATCTATTATCAGCGACTCGGGCAAGTGTGACGTTCACTTTTCTAATGCCCTTATCAGAGAGACAAGAATTGATAAAGAACTTTTAAAACGTACCGCAGCACAAATACTCTAAAAAAGATCGATTGAAGAGCATATATGCATCAAATAATTATATATATTAATGTAATTCATATTTTTTATACAAATTTATAATTCAGATTCAGTTTTACAGCCTAAATCTGTTAATCTCGCCTGTTACTTAACGTGTTTATGTTCGTAAGTTACGAATCGTAACAGATCGCACTCAAGTGTTGCAGAGCTCGCTTCTGTTAAGCTTTAACATTTAACATAACTATGTTAAGCAACATAACATTCTACTTCCGTTACTAACAGGCTAGCGATTTCTACATTCTGCTAGCTAACACTACTTAACATGACTATGTTAAATGCCATGTTAAGCAGCTCACTTATGTTAAGAGACAGTTGCAAGCAGTCCACAACCATCATATTTAACATGCCCTGCACGCTACCCACAAGGTTAGGGTATACAAATTGGTATAATTAGGCATAACTAACCAGGCAATACGCTAAATCGTAATACATTATGTTCCCTTATCTATTAGCCAATGAAATCTCAATAGTTGCTACCAATTTTTGTTGTTCGGTTTTGTTTTTGATATCAATTGCTGGCCCCTTATCTAGCCGAGACGTAAGTATATAAGCATACTTTTATTGGTATGTTGCTATAAATGATAGCTTAGTTTTTTCGGCTTTTCGATAATAACTAGGTCTTAAGGTTGCTACATAGCCATATGTTCGCAGTTAAGAACTGCCTTAGATAGTGTTCACTTGTAGCAGATACGAACGAGGCTTAAGTAAGGCAATGTTATGATTATAGATTTGCCAATTTCCAATCGAAATTTACACACATATTTCGAAGTTCAATTTCTATCAATCTCAGGTTGACAAACATTTCATATGCTAAAATATGATAAGCCGGCATATGGACTAGATGTGGGCTGGAATCTCATGCATAAATCGAAGTCAAGTAGATTCCGACCACACACACACACACACACACACACAGACAGACACACAGATGGCAACATTCTAAACTCAATGCCTGCGAGTGCTGTCGGAATGTCAACGTGATAAGGATCGACAGGATTGCAGGCACTCTCGAACGCTGGGCCCCATCCCAGGCGAGTTCAAAGTGAAAGTCGTCAAGCAAACAGCACCCAAAGGGAACATAAATGCATTTGCGTTTGACATCTTGAAGTGTTGCGATAAATACAATAAAAATAAAGTCTTTTTCGCTTTCTGTTGTTGACTTGGCTTTTTGATATACTTTCGATTGCAGAACCTACGCCAAAAACCCTTTGTAGGCAGCGATTAACAATCGGAGCTGAGCAGGGCAATTGCTTCGGGCGGCTCCTGCTGCTATCGAGCACATTTGCCAGCGTTTCTCATTTCGTTCTCGTCTTCTGCGGTTTCCGATGGGAAAACGGAAAACCTGTCAAAATGTCGTCGTTTAAGTCTGATTAGCATATCAAAGTGGAGACAAACACGCGACCTGCATATTGACATGTGTTTATTTATGCGGCTTGTGGGTTTTCCATACAACAACAACAACAACAGCAGGTGCCAGGCAGGCGAGGCTGCAGGCTCACCCAAAAAGGTTTGAATGTTTTATTGCCCACATGCCTGGCTGCCAATTGAGCGATAAGATGTTCTCTTATTTTGCGTGGGTGCCAGCTCCTCAGTGCTGGCATTCCCTGGGTGGGCGCAGCTTTAACCTGAGACTGAGCTGGCACGGAATAAGTCGCTAATCACTGGTATTACCTGCAACAGTTCATTTGAATTGCATAATCTGTGCCCTTAAATTAAATAATTGAAATTTATTGTACCGATTAGCTAATGCTTTGAGCTGAGGAGGCTTAAGGTATAACTCTGCCTATTTTAAATGAACTGATTTCCGAGCCAAATTAATAAAGAAAAATAAATTCGAAATGTATAAATCTAGTTAGGGTTAATATAAATTAAAAGTTAAATTAGATTAAAATAATCATTTATATTATTAATACTACATAATTAAATTGCCTTTAAATTTACAAAAAAAAAGTATTTACTCTTATACAATAATACATTAAGTTTATTTAATTAAAAACAAATATATTTAACTATCATTAATTTAAAGTTTTGTTCTTAAATATAAACTTATTTCATTTTCATTATTGATTTTAATTTATCAGTATAATTATTTATTATTATATTTTCATATATGTATATTTTATATTTATATTTTATTATTGATTCTCATTTTATTTTTTATTTATATTTTTCTTTTAAGTTTTCATGTTCTATAATAACAAGTAAGAGTGCTCTAGTCGAGACTGCTCGACAAAGAGATCCCCTGAACCCTGCGAAGAACTGCGATTCCTAAGAGCCGCTAACATTCTCCGTTACTTTTATATGTATGTACATATGTAGCAAGCAATACATACACACACACAGACGCACGCACAAGAACACACACACAGACGCACGCACCAACACACAATCTGCTAACTGTGCATTATGACTCATCAGCTTCGCTGCTGCTGCAAGACGCCGATAATATGAGATATTAAATGTTTAATAACTTTTTTCTAGTCGAACGATTTTGATCAAATTTGTGGGGCGTGATCATGACATTCATATGTGTGTATGTGCCCAAGCACAAGTCTCTAGTACTTGAAATGCGTGATTTAGCAATTTGAGGCGAAGGGGCAATTTGAGGGCGTGGCATCCAAAATTTAACAAAAACCGAAATTGCAGAAGGCTCAAATAACACTAAATGCAAAATTTGAAGACTCTAGCTAGAAAGATGAATTAAATAGAATTTTATAACTAAATGAAGATATCGGTTTTTAATCGATAACATTAAAACGATTATAGTTATCGAATATTTGAAACAAACTCAATCGAATCGTACAATACACGGACTTCCAAAAAAAATTTGAAGTCTCTAGCTCTTATATCTTCTGAGATCGACGCGTTCAAACATACGGACAGACGGACAGACGGACAGACGGACAGACAGACAGACGGACAGGGCTAAATCGACTCGGCTTCTCTCCCTGATCAAGAATATATATACTTTATGGGGTCTGCCACGCCTCCTTCTGCCTGTTACATACATTTTCACAAAACCATTATACCCTTTTTTCCCATTTTCAATGGGTTCAGGGTATAAAAACCTATTATTTACTTAAGCAGATTATTTTCAAGCTTTGTCGTCATCAAACAAAGCTTTTAATAGAATTCTCGCTGACTCGCATGAAAATTCATTCTATCTTTATCAACTGCACGCACGAAAAATGAAGAAATAAACAAATAAAAATACACAAATAATGCGAGCAAGAAATTCAAATGAAAGTCAACATGGCAAACCTGAAACACCTTGCAGAACATTGAAATACTCTTTAAAAACTTAAGTTTTTCGAAATTAAAATAAATATGACATAATAAAAAATAAATATTAAAAATAATAAAATGGAATCATTTTATAATTTTAAGAAATAAATATCAAAATTAATAATTTTATAAAAATGTTTTTTTTTTTTAATTTGAAAAGTATATATTAAATACATTTTTCTATCAACAAATAGTTTTTCAATTCAAAATATGTGTGATATATTTGCTTGTACAATTAACTGTATATTAATACTTTAGTATACATATTTATATTACTTTACACATATTTATTGAAGAATTAATAACGTATATAGTATATTTTAATTAAAATTTTTTTTCTAATTTTAAAGGGCACAAAATAAGCCAAAGATAAACTTTAAACAAGTTTAAATAGAACAAAAATTGTAATATATGATATGAAGTGTATTCAAAATATATATGTATATATATTTGCATCTTCTTACGTGTACATACATAAATGTATAAATATATATGTATATATATATATATATATATATATATATATATATATGGTATACATATATAATATATTTCTACATATATAGCTATACTATCTATAGGCATACGAATTGCCTTTATTATTTATTTAGAACAACGTGCACGTAAATAAACTCGCACAAACAAAGACGATAAAGTCGTGAGTCAAGTGGGAAGCCAGATATCAAATGTAAAGAAGTTGAAATAAAAATATATATGCATAACATATATATATGCATTTATATATGTAATCATATTCATATAGATATAAAGTCATACGAAGCGTAACTCAATTAGTTTTGGAAATATGAATTTGAAATGGAATTGTAAATACTTTGGCTGGCATGAAAAGCGCATCAATCCGTTTAAGCCTCAGCTGTCATCTAATCAAAAAAGTGTGGAAAAGCCCCTTGCCCTGGCCTGGCCTCAGTTGGATTCAAATAAATGACAGCTCTTTTCACTTTTCGAGCAATTTGAAGAGCCAAAGCTGCGCAAGTATGAAAAACATTCGCCTCGAGTCTAATGCGCACACAAAACAAACACACACACACACATACACAGAGGGTGAGGGAGACGTGTTCACATAGATACGAATGCGACAATATGGAAACATATTTATAAGGCACAAAGATACAAATGGCAACACAATGGACATTTGTTGCTGTTGTTGCTCTTGTTGCTGTTTATTGAGGCTCAATGGCGGGATAAACTGGCAACTGTTGCAGACATTCAACTGCACGGCTTTTCGTATTTATCAGCTGTGTCAGCAGCAGATTGATTTCAAAGCAGCGGACAGATACTACCGCACAACCATCTACACCCGCACACAGACACCCACACCCATACACACACCCACTCAACTGGCATTATATGCTTACTTTCACAGATTGTTTGCAAGTTTGTTTTTTTCTGTTCGCTTTTCATATAGTTTTTTATTTTTTGTTTTGCTTTTTTGTTTGCATTTACTGCGTAGCAGTCGCCGTTGTTGTTCTCTTTGCTGTCATATATATATATGTCTTTTATATATATGTATGCATGTACTTTTTGTCTTTTTAACAGAGACCTGTTGACATTTGACGCGCTTTGCCTTTCCACTTTGTATGAAAGCTAAATTAAGTTGAACATAAATTTTAAGCGGCTGTCGCACTAAAGTCTAGCCGCCAGTCGCTGCTTAAATAACTTTTTATCTCTAATTTAAGCTATAGTAGTTAAACATTATTTACTTTTGGAGTGTTAAAACACTTGAGTAATAGCTGCAACTGTTAAGTTTGCATGTAATTATTACATGACGCTGTTAACGATTGCAGAGAAGTTGTCGAGGAGCAAGCAATAGCTTGATTATTGTTGACAACTGGATGATTGAAATGCATGGTGACAAATGGTACAAAGCAAGCTTAGGCTCATATGTCTTAAGAGAAAATACCGAATCAATAACTAAGATATTTTATTAATAATCCGAAAATTAATTTTTGTTTGCTGTCTTAGGTTTGACCAGAAGAAAAGTATTTTTATTAAATATATTGTTGATATAAATATGAATATTTCGTATACATATTTATTCTTTAGCTTCTTCTTACAGTCTGTGAAACTCTGATTACCAAGTTTATGTTAGTAACAGAACCTTAGCAAAGCGCACTTCTGTTACGCAACAACTTTTAATAGAGCAATGTTAAGTGAATAACATGTGTATGTTAGTAACAGATAATGGCAGAGGTCTACGCTAAAATGTATTATAATTTAACATTTATATGTAGACTAGCTAAAACCATAAAATTAACTATACTGATAGAGAAGTATACTATGAATTGTGTTGTATAAAATAAGCGAATTACCCGTTTATTAATAATATGAATTTATTGCGATATTTATATAATAACTATTGAATAACTAATCTTTATTAAATTCATATGACTCAAAAACTGTTGATCCCAGAAGTTAACATAGGGAACTCTTATTAACATGATTTCTACAGATATTTTCCAGTTACTTCTAGCTTTGATTTTTTACAGAAAATCTAAACTATTAAGCATGTCTCATTCACTTTTATTTCGATAAATATTTCATCCATCCACTGTTTCTCATTTTCCACTATTATTTTCCAGCAAATTGGCATCTATATACGACGGGAGGAGAAGCCGCTTTACTCGCCCATCATCACGCCCAGCCCGAGTGAAGTGAGTATTTTATTTCTCATTTATGTACGCTTACATAGCTGTAGAGTAGACCTGTTGCAAAGCACTTGACGTTAGCGCAAAAATCACGGGCCCGACGGCAAGCGGCATACGGCGTACAACCTATCCAACCATATACTGCTTGTCTTTGCCAAACTCAATTAATATTTGCACACATGTTTCTTATACTTTCAAACGAAATGATGTTTACAACAACAACAACACTTGTAAATATGTACACAACACAACAACAACAACAACACAACAACAACGACAACAACAACTTAAACAATGCTCACGGACCCACTTGCACCCCGCACTTGTGTTTGTCTTTGTAAATGTTTTGGACGTACGTCCACACCTGGCTATGCCCCCGGGTCCTATTAGGCGCAACTGCAGCGCCTAAAACAACAGCCCGCCAGCTCCTCCACACCGCCGCTCGAGGCTGTGGCCGAAAATGTGGTCAACACCAACGTTGCTGAGCTCCAGCCGAAGGAGCAGCAACAGCAGCCAAAAAAGTTTCGCTCGCACAAGAGCAGACTCCAAGCCGATGACAAAGAGAAGGAGCAGGACAAGGAGAAGACCTCGATGGTCAATGGAAGTGCAATTAATGTCACACGTAACAATTCAAAATTAAAACCCGTCAAAGAACGTCGGCCCACCGCCCTGCCCACCGAGGCGCCCCACGTCGATGGCGATGCCGTCCACACTGACGTTGATGAAAACCATACAACGGAGGAGCTGGAGCGGGAGCGGGAGCGGGACGGGGAGCTGCCACTGGGTGGCAATGTTGTGGTTGGCAAGTCAAAACTCAAAGGAAGTGTGAATGGCATAATTGATGAGAGCGGCGACAACAATGAGCCAGTCCAACAACAAACTCCATCGACAGCCACGTCCTCGATATTCACGCCGACAACGCCAACGACAAAGGCAAATGTTAAATTTTTCATTGGTCATACACAGGAACTAAATGCTGAACAGCATACTGACGACACTTTGTCCTGTCACAGCAATGATGCCAACAACAACAACAACAGCAATGGCCTCAAGCTAACAAACGGAACATTGCCATCTGACCAACAGCAGCGTCTGGCGGAGTCATCAGCACAGGTATCCACAAAGAGCAGCGGTAATATGCCCGTAAATTATCTAAGAAGGTCCAAGAGCACGATAGCCACCAACGAGCCCTTCACCACCGCCGGCCAGCGACGTCGTGTGTCCACAATGCCACACATTAACATACCACCACCGCCACCACTGCCGCTGGAGCTGCTAAAGCCAGTTACCCCACTGCATTTGCGCAAGAAACGCAGTGCGGAGCCTCCAGCACCCAAGGACCTGCCGCCCGTCGATGTCCCGGATGCCGTAGTCACTCAAGTACGTAATGAATCATCTCAGCTGCGGTAAAACATGAAACGGAATTTTGTGGTTTTTTGAGAGGTCGTAGCATTGAAGTAGTTTCGCTCACTTTAGGTCGGGTTCAGTGTTGTAAATAGTCCTGAGAATTATGGCCATGGGCTAGAGTAATTCTACATTTAAGGTGGTTGGATCGACCCCTCGGAATTTTGGTGTCTCACTGAAGAGGGCAACTAAACCAAGCAGCTAACGAGCATAGAGTGTAAGATGTGAAAGCTGGTTAGAAGTCCAGATAGGTATCATATATGGAAATCCTCTTCATTTAATGAAAACCTCATGTTTTGAGCCAGATCCCTCGGAATTTATTTGGCTGAATGAAAAAAACTAAAGGATAGATAAAGATAGTGCACCTTGTGGTAGTAACCTAAAAGTCTTATATATTTCTTAAGATTCTATATATCTCTACATATCCCACGATTCTATATATCCTATGTTTTGGAATCGATCCTTCGGAAAACAAATGGTGTGCATGACTAGGATACTTTAATGAGTAGTTAGTCCCTGTATAAGAAAAAATATTTTTTAAATATATTATTTCACACCATCCTCAGCTAAAAAGGTGGTATGGTCATTGAGAAACCCTTCTTGAGAGTAGTTCAGGTATCGTCAAATCTATAGGCCTGAATTAAAGGCCAACCTACTCCTACATAGTTTATTTTTGTTTATTATTGGAACAAATTAGTGACAAGAGTAATCAAAAGGAAAAGTGATTGTAAGAGGCTTTTAGAAGAGCTATACACCTTACATTTGTGAGGTTTCAAATTGAGAATAAATTCAGCCAGCAAATCTCTCTCCCTTGCCGAAGACTTCCGATAGTGCATCATTGGCATTATATTTTCCAACAATAATCCTCTTCTATCATGAGCGACTTTCACTGCGCATACAACTCGACACTAAAATGCATCTCTGGATAAATACGTCCAACAGATTTTTGCCACAATTTCTGCATGCAGCCAAAGTGAAACTGGTTTCTTTTCACGCAAAGTGTGCAGTTTTTAGCCCAGGGTAACAGCTCTGTTAGCCTGGGTGTGGCAGTAACTAAGTACTCATTACTAATTAAATATTTTCCACTACCACAACATGCAGCAACAAGCATAACAGCCTGAAGAAAGAGGCAAAGGGGAAAGAGGAAAGGGGGGAACAAAGCATAAGCCAACGCAACGCAAAAGTCTGTATATTATTGTAGCAACTAATCGTGGAGTGCCCAGGGGGAGACACAGCTGACTCCTCGACATGCTACTAATTACAAACGGAATGTTAATTGTTTGCCAACAGACATGAACTCTAACTTTTGGCCAACACAAGCAGGCAACAGATAAAACTGTTGCTTTCCCTATCGCACAGGACTGCCCTTCTCTCTGCCTCTCTCTCTCTGTCTCTCTCTCTCTCTCTCTCTCTCTCTGTCTCTTACTCTCTCGTTGTCTGCTTGAATGCAGCTGTTGCCATTTCTCGCTCTATTACTGTAACAAGGCCCACCTGTATTTACCTGTAGCCAACTCCATGCCCCCCTCCTCGCTAAGCTGTTGCTGAGACAGCGAAATTCGGCAGCCCGCAACTAAAATTTTTTGGCTGATGTTGCGCCTTGTAAGTCGCCAGCCTTATATTATCCTTCGAGCCGCCTACGTGCAGCGATTAAGCCTTGACTCCGGCTGGCAACAGCAAATGCTCCAAACGACTGCAATTCCAGTTTGTAAATGGAGGTAAATATTTAATGGGTAACAGCTCGCGTCATTATGAGCGCTCGTAAAATCTTTAATTCGCCCCTGCCAGAAATAATGTGGTGTAAACTTTTAGTGGAAGATATGAAGTTTTAGCAGTGTTTGTGTGTCAACCGAGATGAAATGTCCGAGGGTCCGGGTCCCGGTGCGGGTGCTCAACTCTGGGCTAATCTCGAAGCGCAACTCGAACTGTCAACAAATAACCACAAAACTCAGTTGAGCATATTAAAAGATTGGACAGTGGAAAACAAACAACTAAATAACCCAGTGTTTGCTTCGTTTATATTTTATTTGGGTCCATTTCTCGTAATCAACCGCATCAATTAGGATGAAGTGGGCCAGCGCAAGGATGACAGCGACTCTGGCAGCAAGAGCAGCCGCAGCTCGGCGGCCAAAACACATCGCGTCGAGGGGGGTCTCATCTATGTGCGACCGAATTTGCCCGTGCAGCAGAATATTGAAATCGAATTTAATGCAAAGGACGAAGCGTAAGTCGAGTAAACAACTCTAGTTGATTGCCCAAGGTAAACCCCATCGATATATATATATATATATATTTCCTCTGCTCTCATCACACACAGTACACGCAATCTCATACTCGAAGCCATCGACCGCAATGATTTCCTCAATAATCTAATGGACAAGGAGCGCAAGGACATGGTCATCAATGCAATGGCGCCGGCCAGCTATAAGAAGAACAGTTACATCATCAACGAGCACGACGAGGGCTCCGAGTTCTTCGTCTCCGCTGAGGGCAACTACGATGTGATACAAGCGGGCAAACATGTCGGAAACTTCGGCCCAGCCACGGTTTTTGGCGAATTGGCAATTCTCTACAATGCGCCACGCAAAGCCACCATAAAGGGTAAGCGAAACTGCATACATAGACTCAAGCGAAATACTTGATAAGTTATCACTGCCAAGTTGCAGCTGCCACCGATGCGCGAGTTTGGAAGATTACGCGAGAGACGTTTCGTGCCATCATGCAAATCTCCGGCTCGAGAGAGCGCGAGGAGAACTTGCAGTTCCTGCGCTCAGCTCCGTTTCTGCAGGAGCTCGAGGAGAGTTTACTCAACAAAGTTGTGGACCTATTGCAGCGGGTTAGTGCCGAGGCTTGACTAGACTTGAGTCTGGATTAATGTGAAATCTTTTTACATTCCAGAAATTCTATGAAACTGGCAGCTGCATTGTGCGCGAGGGCGAGGTGGGCAACGAGTTCTTTATCATACGCGGCGGCACGGTGACCATCAAGAAGAAGGACGAGGACCAACAGGAGCAGGTTGTGGCCAAGCGCAAGCGAGGCGACTACTTCGGTGAGCAGGCGCTCATGAATGCGGACGTGAGGCAGGCGAGTGTCTATGCCGATGCGCCCGGCACCGAAGTGCTCAAGCTGGAGCGAGAGTGAGTGCAGAGAGTCAAGAAAGCGAACTTGTATGACAACATTTCCTATTCGCAGAGCTTTCATCAGCTACCTGGGCACCATCAAGCAGCTGAGTGAGAAGCCGCAGGAGCGGGCCACAGACATCGGCCGTGCGAGCACGCGCAGCACTGAGTTTGACAACGAACACGCTCACATTGCCATCTCGGATCTGAAGAAGGTGGCTACACTGGGCTCCGGTGCCTTCGGGCGCGTCGATCTGGTCACCCACAACAATCAGACATATGCGCTGAAGATCATTAAGAAGGTCGAGGTAGTCAAGCAGGATCAAATTGAGCACGTGTACAATGAGAAGAACGTAATGATCAAATGCCGCGCCTCACAGTTCATAGTGCAGTAAGTAGCGCTGACCTTCCATGGGTTCTATAACTCCACTCTCTGCAACTCTCTAGACTCTATCGTACTTATCGCAACGAGAAGTATGTTTACTTTCTAATGGAAGCTTGCATGGGCGGCGATGTCTGGACGGTAATGTCAAAGCGCCAGTATTTCGATGATAAGACTGCCAAATTCATAGCTGGCTGCGTGGTGGAAGCCTTCGACTTTCTGCACGCCCAAAACTTCATCTACAGAGACCTCAAGCCGGAGAACCTAATGCTCACCAGCGACGGCTACTGCAAGCTGGTAAGCTTACTTGAGGCTTTGAATGTTGAGAGATTATAGCTCGTTTCTTCTCTCAGGTGGACTTTGGGTTTGCCAAGTATGTGGGTCCCAACGAGAAGACAAACACCTTTGCCGGCACGCCCGAGTATGTGGCCCCTGAGATTATACTGGATCGCGGACACGATCGTTCCGTCGACTACTGGGCACTGGGCATACTCGTCTACGAGCTGCTTGTGGGCAAGACACCCTTCCGCGGCGTCAATCAAGTCAAGATCTACCAGAACATCCTCAGCGGCATCGATGTCATACACATGCCCTCGCGCATACCCAAATCCGCGCAGAATCTAATACGGCATCTGTGCAAGCAGCTGCCCGCGGAGCGGCTGGGCTACCAGCGCAAGGGCATTGCGGACATCAAGCGGCACAGCTGGTTCGACAGCTTGGACTGGAATCGACTCAAGCTGAAGCAACTGCCCTCGCCCATCAAGCGCTCGCTGAAGAGTCTGACAGATCTGCAATACTTCATGCCGCTGGGCGTGGAGGCGGACTACGAACCGCCCGAAGAGCTGAGCGGCTGGGACAAGGATTTCTGAGTCTGTGTGCTTCGATATTTTTCTATGGTTAAGTTGACGAGGGGCGAATACGTGTCATAAGTTGTAAATAAATTGATATTACAAATTGCTTTAGAAATTTCGGTTAGCGAAACTTTTGCCAGCAAAACTTGCTATGAAGCGAACCCATTGAAAATTGAAATTGAGGGTATAATGGCATTGTGAAAGTGTATGTAATAGGCAGGAGCTGAGGCAGATCCTATAAAATCTACAAATGGAGTTAGATTCTTCAAATTATGTATTCAGTTTCATGTATATTTTAAACAATTTAGAATTTTTGTTCTATTTTGGATAGCAGCTCAAAGTTTAACCAAATTCTATATATTTAAGTTCAGTTTTAAATATAACTAGGCAAGATTTGGCCTATTTAATATGTTAGCTAATAATTGAAAGAATATGATTTTTACTATATACCAACTACTTCAAATTGTAGCACAGTTGAAAATATAATCAGTATGCTGCAAAATTTCATTAAAATTTGTTAAGTAACATAGAAATTATTAAAGCCATTCCATGCTTGCATATGAATAGAATCATAATCTGCATAATCTATCAGCTTCGGATGTGCTAATGGGAACTCTAAAAGTGAAGTGAGTTCTGATGAGATGTGTTGCTTCAAGTCCATATTGCATTTTTTATTTTTTATTTGATTATGAAACTTCATTTTGTATTTAAGTTAATGCTAGATGCTGTGGAGTATATTAAAAACTTATTACAGTGAGGGCATCTCGCAGTCAGGCACAACCAACTACCGACTTTCCTACATGTTTTCGGCAGCGCTTGATAGTCCTCAATCATTTAGCCTATTTGCTTTTGCCACATCAATTAGAAGCGCAAACTAGTTGCTGCTGTTATCGCGTTGTAGAGGGCACACACACACACACACACACACACACACACACACACACACACACACACACACACACACACACACACACACGTACACTCAGTTGTCCAACTGAAACAAATAAACATTTTCAATTAAGCGCTTTCAGCGACTTTGCAGCTTGGCTCGTGGCACATTGTTCCACAGCAACATTTGCATTTGCAGACAGCTTTAAGCGGCAGTTGCTCCTGTGCAAGGATATCATGAAGTAAAGGCAACTTTGTCGCTCTATTGTCTGGGCCTGTCGAGTTGAGGCACTCATTATTGTCGTCATGCCGTTGACATTCATTTGTATCTTACAGATACTTCTAAAAGCACATCCAATATAATTGCATTGTCTGCCGCCCAACGACACATTGCGTATGCTGCATATGACACAAAACTTTATTGTTTTTGAATATAATAATAGAGTACAGCTTGCTCTCACTCACTCTCTCTCTCTCTCTCTCTCTCTCTCTCTCTCTCTTTCTCTCGCTCTCTCTCTGTCTGCCTGACAATGTATGCAAGGTAACGGCAACAAGGATGTTGTGGTTGTTGTTCAAATATGAAGCAAAGTCAAGCACAATTACGTTAGCTTGAGGTATTTACAACAAGTTGTATGCTGTATCCATGACGGAGTTACACTTCAGTGTTCTATGAGCTCAACTTGAAATAACTTCAAGAGGTTTCGAGTCTCTAATTAGAGTTTACATTGAACCAAGTAGAGTTTATTAAGCAGCTTGACAAGATGAAGTAGTTTATAGATTTCTATAGAAGTGACTCTCATTAGACAACTACATGAGGTGCAGTTTTGACATTCGTCTGCCTTTATGAATACTAATTATTTTAGTGCTGTAGGAGAATGAAAATTATGCCAACAAGACTCAGAGGCTCTTGAAGCCCTTAAGCAGAATATTCGTTAGGATTTGCAGTTGAGAGTGCATTGTGCACTCATAAGAGCAGCGCAGTACGATGAGTCTGAATCGTGCAATGTGTGGAGCTGGTGGAGGTTATCATTCTACCGCTCAGCACCTTCTGCTGATCAACCGCGTGCAGAATGCTCTCTCCAGTTATACACTCTCGATATGCTATCAGTTTGAAACTGAAGCCAACGGCGAGCAGTTGTGTTTGAATCTTGTGCTATCCGTAGAGAAGAGACGATTCCACACTTAACTCAATTCGACAGGGAGCCATTATGCAGTCGGCCATGCCCAACGTCAACATTCTTTCTCGTATTTTTTCACGTTATTTACAAAAAAACTCATTTAATTCTAATTAATTTAATTAATTTAAATACATTCATAAATAAAAATTATTATATTTAATTCAAAATTTAAAATCTTAATTTGATCAAATTTTAAATGATTTTAAATGCCACAGCAAAATCTATATTACTCAATTTATAAGTAGGTGAGTAAAACTTCATTTAGACTCTAAGCTTGAGAGTGCTTTGCTGTTCCATTTGGTTTCACATTTCTTGCCAACCTAATTAACTACACCTCTGCAGTCGAACCTCAACCCAAATAAACAATTTTCTGCTTCAAATTGACATCAAATGCCAATTTTGTATTTACTTTCAGCAGAGTATTCGATCCAGCAAACACCAGCAAAACAGCTGTCGTTCATTCAAACAACTATATAGTTTGTGCTTAGTAAACATGTTCTATTTCATTTCGTAGATTTATATACATACATACATATGTATATATATTTATACATTTGCATATACATGATTTCTTTATTTTATAATTTATTTACAACAAACTTGATTTCTGCACACAAAACAAATCAAAATTTGATGACAAAACAAATAAATTTATATTGCTAAGCAAAAGCAGTTTTATAAATATTCATATCGACAAATTTAAAATTGTAAATTAATTCATAAAAAGTAATTTCGGCTGTCGAAAATCTGTTTTGACTCCATATTCGATCACGAGCATCGGTGGTTCAGTGGTAGAATGCTCGCCTGCCACGCGGGCGGCCCGGGTTCGATTCCCGGCCGATGCAAAACATATTTTGTTTTTTTCATACGCTTTCAATTTTTATTATGTTAATACACTTGCTGTCGTTCTGTGGTTAAAACAAAGACTCGACTCGATTGCTGGTTAATAAAAAGAATTCCCATTCAATTGTCACAGAACAGAAAATTGCTCAACAATATTATTGCAGAAATCGAATAACGAAAAGAAAAAGGAAATACAAAAGGTATAAGGAAAAGGAAGGGAAAAGCTCGCCGACCGAGCGACCAACCGACCGACTGAGCAGAAAAATGTCACAACAATAATAAATGATAATTGATAATAACGTTTTGCTACCTTCCTTCCGACCGCAGTCAGTCAAATAAAAGGAAAGTAGTAGGTGCGTCGGTGTCTGTGCGTCTCTGAATGTAAGAGGAAATCAATAAAAATGATGGCGACAACATTTGGCCACAATTTCAATTTTGTGGCAGCCAAGCAGAGCGAACGGAGCGCCGCAGCATTTCAACAATTTCCGTTCGACGGTTGGCGGCAACTGAAAATTTTCATTTTCTTACAAAAACCGGCGCAAATGTTTTTCTATACATTCTTCTTAGACACCTTATTAGACAACGCCCTTTGCCGCATTTCTATGCGACTGCACAAAGTTGGACGAAATGTCATCATTTCCGTTGAGGGAAAACTGTGCGCGCTCAACCGACAGCCGTTTGAGTGCGAGGATTACAGCAAGGACGAGGACGACGACGACGACGACGATGAATGGTAACTACGAGTAGCATGTCGACGGGTTATCAGTAAAACTGTAAGCGCGCACACCGGGCGAAAAAGGGTTAACTAAGAGAAACCATGCAAATCCCCTTTTATTTACCCAAAAACTTTTGATGCAAAAAGCCTCAAAATTACATATATATATATATATATATATATATATATATATATATATATATATATATATATATATATATATATATATATATATATTTGGTCGAATCAAAAACGCAGCGCGTCCGTTCGTGCCTCGGGGCCTCTCAATGCCGCCGCGCACGGTGCCCAAACGAAGCGTGAAATTGTTAAATGAGTGCGAATGTCTGTCAAGTAACCGGATACCCAATGGGTTCCGGACTGTGCTCGGACTTCTTTTGCATTTCTGTGTGAAATTATTGATTAAGAAAGTTTTTCGACGTGCACGCCTGGTCATCGTCTCTTACTACATATATATATATATATATATATATATGTAGATCCCCAAATAAATTCAATCCAATTGAAACGAATTGAGTTTATGTGCCCGAGCTGAATGCCTGAATAGAGTCACGCAATAGAGCTAGTCTCGAAAATTCGTAATTAAATGATGGCTCAAAACAACATTTATGTTATCAAATAAACTGACTTTCGAATATCGAAATAAATTTGCTGCATTTTTGCCTAATTGGATTAAAGTGTTACATTCATATTACGCATACGCCACGTTGCACATCATTTAATATGAAAAATACTTAAATGTTTCATTATTAAGTGAAAGCCCATATGATATTAAAGCCAGCTTTGCTCCCATGTATGTGTGTGTGTGTGTGTGTGTGTGTTTGCAATCTTTTGAAACAAAACTGTCAAAACTGGACTAACAAGCAATTTATAACTTGTGTGCGAATGGCAAGGCACACACATGCCGAGCAGCACAAAAGAATAAAAGTCTTTTTATAGTTTTCGTCTGCTGCTGGTCAGCCTCTGAGGAGAACATACATAGCATAGGCCTAATGTATGCAGCACTGGCGCAACTAAAAGCTGCTTAGCAACTTGGACTTGGTCGGACTTCACCCATTCGAATAGACGAATGCAAAATTTTGTGTGGCACAACTTAAAGGACTCACATAACTTCGGCCACAATCTGATTGGGGCTGCAAACAACATTTTCTGACCCTAATCAATGTGACCATTGTTTACCTACACTTGCTCAACATCTGCCGCCCTCCAGTCTCCTCCTCCAGCCAAACTATCCGAACAATATGCTTCACATTTCATTTGAAGACAGTCTATGCTCATTCATTTGATATATGCTCAGCTTGAACTCATAATGAACAGTTCAAACTGTTGCGATAGCCAACAAATTGCCCAGCTCTGACTTTAAAATAGTTTTTGCTTGAAAACCCAAATCAAACTATTGATTATTATCTATGGCAAGAAGATCGAGTAGTTTGCATTTAAAATGTATAATCTGTAGCATTTCTAGTTAACGATAAGAGAGATAGGTTAGGCATTTGTTTTATATTTATATCAATTTAAATGCTTAAATTGTTTATATATTTAGAATAATGATAAATCATGTATACTATTGTATAATATTTTTAAATATAGTAACATTTGAGTGAATAATAATAACAATAATGTATTATTTTCAATAATTTAAAATTTAATTAATTACAATACTAAATAAATTGAAAAATACAAAATAAATATTTTATTTCGATTTTTTTTTCATATTTTTCAATTTATATTTAAAGTCGTAACTTGACATTCTTTTAAGTCAACAAATAAAAATTTAATTAAATAAGATGTACATATTTTAAAACTAAGCATATTAGTATAAGTTAGCTTTAACATATTTTAATAAAAACTCTGAAATATATAATTACTAAATAAAATTTAGCCACAATTAACGTAGGTACAAGTTGTATCTAATAAAATAGAATATGATTGGTATCAAATGAACAAATGAACATATGTCAAATTCAAATTAATTATTAAAATAATATTAATAAAATAATAAGAATTTATATTAATAGCTTTTATTATATATTTATATTTTGCTGAAGCCTAAAAAATGATATAAACACATATTTAGTATTTAATTGCATTTTTAATAGGTCTTTATAGATATTTTCGTTGCTGCTACTTTCTTAGATTTAATAGCTTAATTATGCCGAGACCTGGGGTCAAATGTCGATTGAGATGTCTTTAAAATTTAATTAAAAATATTGTTTATTTGTTTCTGCATACATTTTATTTGTTTTTCTAAGCCAAAGCACTCAATTTGTTGCAATAAGTTTCATCGACTGAACAAAACGCTTTTTAGTATAATTTGAATATATCCATCAGTGGCCGCACTAAAGATTACTCCCCAATTGGCACTTAAATGCACGCAAGTGCTGGACATCAACTAAAATCCTTTTGCTGCAGTCAAATCACAAAACAAATCATCAACGGCCTGCCACACACACAGAGAGAAAACACACAAACTGTCGCCATGGGTGCAATTCGAAATTTTGGGCATTCAATAACGATTTACACAAAAGCCGCACATACAGACAAACATATGAATACACACACACACACACACATGGGTGTTTCTATATATATATAGCTTGGGTACGTGCGGCAAAAAATCTTTAAAATTTGACCATTAGCAGCCTGGGCAATGTTTACAAATGGCAGTTGACAAGGAAAAGCAAATTCTGGTCTGTTATTCGAATGTGCGTTTAGCACGTAAGGATTTGTTGCTGCGAGGACAACAAACGATTGTCCTTAGTCCATTGAGAGCACTGGGCGTGGCCAGACACCCATCCAGCCGGCCGACTGATTGAGGCGGCTGCTCGATTTCGATCTAATCAGCTGCGCTCTAAAAGAAGCTGTTAACAATATTGTCAATTTTCTATACCAAAAGCAGGGGCTGTGCCTCTGTTTCCGGCAGCTAGTTTATTTTTATGTTGAGAAAAAAGTTGAATTTGCATAATTTTGTTTGTCCTTCCCTTCTCTTCTCGTTTCTTTTTTTTTCCATTCAGTTTTGTTTTGGGTGCCAGGTTGTTTAGTCCCTTTTGTGTGTCCTTGCCCGAATGCTGTTCATTTTGCGGGCAGCGTTTGCCACATAAACACTTTGCTGCTGAACACTATGAATAATTAATGAGCTCTCTGCTGTTGTTGTTGTTGTTGTTGTTGTCGGTCCAGTCTGAACTTTTAAACAGGCAGACAGCCAATGTTGTTATTTCCGCTTGCCTTTTATGTGTGTGTGTGTGCGTGTGTGCATGCTTTTAGGCGCCGCTTTTTGCATGGGCTCATGCAATATTCGTGCAGCATTTAGGCGGCAATCGAACTGGACTCTTGCCTCGAAATTACAGCAAATTCCAAATGGAAACATTGTCTAGTGCAGAGCTAATTTCAGGCCTGATTTGATTTTTGCTTCTAGGAATTGGCATTGATTTTGGAGCTGACTCTTTGAAGTTGGAGCATTTAAGAAACATATATATTTTATATTTCTTAATAAAGGTAATAAATGAAAAATAATATATGAAAAATAATAAAATTTAAAAAAAAAACAAATAACAAATATATAAGGTTTCCTTGTACATGCCTCAAAAATACTTCCCCAAATAACAATATAAATAACAAATGAAAAATTTATTAAAATTATGTCAAAAATAATAAAACATTAAAAATAAATAAAGCCAAATAAAAATTAATAAAAAAAATATATAATAAAAAAATAAAATAAAAAATAAAATATTAAAAAACAAAACTTTTCTTTTCTTCACATCTTCAATAAAATATTAAAAAACAAAAACAAAACTTTTCTTAATATATTCTTAACATCTTTTTGTAACTTTTTCATTTCACTTTAGAGTTGAGCAATTTGTCTGAGCACTTGACTGAGCGCTGACACCCACAGACTTCCACTTCTCGCACATGCACAAATCACATTTGCACATCCTCTGCTCGAAATCAAATTATGTTATTTTTATAAGCAGCCCAAAAGTATGCAAATATTTGTTGTGCACAAACATATGATTCGCTCGGTTAGAATAAACGTTGCCAACCGCACAACAACGACAGCTGGACTGGGTGTAAGCGGGCTTACGTGCAAAGCAAAAAGGTCGTTAGATTGTTAACAAGTTCATAAAAAGAGGCTGCTATGCAAACAGCTAACACACAGCTAACACACGCACACATGCCAGGCACAATTATAGAAGGCAGCAACTGGATCGAGGGCTGAAGGCACTTGCGCCTCTCTAAATACTACACGACGCGACTGGCTGCGTATTTACAAAGCACTTTTTGCCATTCTGCCGACTGCCGCTGCGGCGAAGAGCAACAAAATGCAAACAGCACAAAAGTATGCTACAAAATAGAGGCCAGAGTCAAGCCAGAAGCCAGGGCTGACTGCAGCTGCTGTTTGCATGAGCCAATTGATGTGAGTGTGTGTTGTGGGCGTGGCTACACACACACCCACACACATATTTGTATGCATCTGTGCATGTGCACAGATTGAAGTTAGCGGCTTGCATATTCAATGCTAAATTAAAGCATAAGCAAATACAATTGGAAAACGCGCACAAAACCAAATATAAATCCGCTTAAATGCAATGCAATTCTCGCTCTTGTTGCTGCCCTTTTTAAGTGCAAACGTTTGTTGTTGTTGTTGCCTGCGTTATTTAATGCCTAGTTGAGCAACAGCAACAACAGTTGCTGCCCTTGCTGCTGATGCTGATGCTGCGGCGGCGGCGGCAACAATTAAAAGCGATTTGTGACCGCAACGCAAAGCGCTTTAATTCGACTGCCAGAGCAACAATGAATATATAGATATATATAAATATATTCATATGTATATATAATATATATACACATATATATTCGACTATTTAAATTTTAAAGCAATGCCATTTATTTGAAATATGTTTGGCCAAATTAATTAAATTCCAATAAGGCAAGCATTAATAATAATTACACGCACTTTTTTTTCCTTGCCTTGAATCTTAATGTTTTATATTGATTATATTTGCATATTTTATTAATTTAATTTTAATATTTAATCTATTTTTTATGCGAGCATTTCGTTTTTTCAGCTCGTGCGCTAAAAAGCGCAATTTCATCATTTATTTACATTCTGTGAAGCATTTTTCAATTAAAAAGCCATTGTTCTAGCCGAACCAAAACTCTCCAAGTTAAATATTGAATTGATGTTGGCAAACATTGATTATAATATGAGCTGGTAAAAAATCAAAGTTTGTGTATCTGTGTGCCTTTGCTATTTTTGTTGCAATAACTAAAAGGGACTAAAAAGATTCGCTACGGCGTAAATATGAAATTAGTTTATATCACATTCAGTGGGTAAATATATTGAATTATTATTACAAAATGTAAACATAAAAATTTAATTGCAAACTTTAATGAATGTAAATATATAGATTTATTATATTTAATAAACAATTTAATTAATTTAAAAATATATAAATTAAATTGGAATTTTTATGATGTATTTAATAATTTAATTTATAGAGTTTATAATAATTATATGATAAAAACTTTACTTTAGAAGAATTCTCAATAAAACTTTTGATTTCGTAAGGCGATTGACTATGCCTAAATATTTTTTTTAAATATTATTTTATTGTACTTAAATGATATTTTTAAATATTATATTTATATACTAAAATTTTAATTTTAATGTCTTCCCACTAGTGTAAATATCATTCTATATTCCCACTCTCTCAAAATGTATCAATCGTTCAAACACTTTTTTCTGCCTTACGTATACGTAATATATACATTCTCTTTTTTGCTTTCCACAAAATAACTGTACAATTTCCCCCTATTAAAAGTGTGTAATTTCTAAACAACAGATTCAAGCAGAAACTCACCGTCAATCATGTTGACACCCAAAAGTTGTTATTTGTTGCGAGTGGTGGCTGCAATGAGAGAGCAAGTAAAAGTTTTAATTAAATAGCAAATATTTATGCAGTATTTATGCAAATAATAAACGCCAAAAACGGAAGTTTTGCCAACCTGAAATTGCTGTAAAATATTAAACAATTAAGTGGAAGGAAATGCCGGCGCACAAGTGTTAATAATTGAAATACTCGCACACGTAGCTGGCAAACTGGCGAACAACAAATAGGCGAGGCGAACTTTTCGCTTGCGGCCAATTAATAATAAATCGTAGGGCGGAAATCAGCGTCGGAGTTGCGGAGGCGCCCGCCGCTGCCAACTAATGACGCGCTCCATTTGGGACGGACCACGTGCAACAACAAATTAGCGCCACAAAACAGGGCCACGAAAACTTTGCGCAGCTAAAGTCAAAAGGTGGACAAGACACAAAAGATAAAGGTGCAAAAGGGGAAGACAAAGAATAAATAAAATAAAACAACAGAACGGCAGGCAAAACTTCGGCGAAGCCAACTTCAATGGGTCTTAGCAACTGTTGCGGACTTGGCGCTTGATTGAGCGCGTCCAAAAATTTTAGGGACTATTGCCCATGCTCAGACTCAGCAAGTTTTTGCTCGCGTCACGCGGCCTGATTGATAAGGTAAATTTGACCCGGACTTTGGACAAGGGTTGGCCCCGCAAGCGGAGAGTTTCGAAACAATTTGTTAAGGTATTTTCGTGGTTGGCAAATTATGAATAGGCCACGCCACTTTAACTACACTTTGTTGCTCGTTGTTCAATTAAATCAAGCTGCTTTGTTGGCCGACTGGCTACTTGAGCCTAATTGCATAACTCAATTATCCTGCCAGGCGTCGAGATCCCGGCCAGGCTCTAATCCCAGCTAATGTGCAAAGGGAAAGACCAAAAGGAAAAAAAAGAGAGCAATTTTAAAATTTAAATTAAAAGAGCCAAAGCCTCTTCAATCAAACAATTTCAATCGTGAATTCCATTCCCATAACGCTGCAATCCAATTTTAAAAATCAATTTTGCAACAGCCTCGACTGGCTGGTGGCTGGTGGCCATGTTATTAATCCCGAATCCCGAATCCCGAGCAGCACAGAAGCTAATCAATCAAATGCCCTGTTAATGCCTAAGCCCGATGGCCAATCTCGCAAGCTGGCCCAAACGATTCACGCACACAATATATATATATATAAATAAATAAACATAAAACTGTGAATTCATATCAGGCAGCGCCGCTCGAGTTCAAACGGTCGAAATTGTGTGTTGGCTCAAGATTAACCACGCCCACACCCCCTAACTCCGCCCCACGCATTTTGACACGCATCAAAAGTGAAAAAACTGACAGCGTGAAGAATGGTTCAAGAGAATTGAATTCGTACCTGAAGGCGTTCGTTTGATTGATTCCCATATTGCTCCCAATGATGAGGACGATGATGATGATTACGATGCTGATGCTGATGCTGATGATGCTCTCTATCACAGCTCGAGTTAACATTTTGCTGACACTCGCCGCAAGTTCAATTAGATTGCCTAATCAATTGTGAATGCTGAGCTGCTGCTGTCTGGCGAGCCTAATTAAATTTTCTAACCGACTTGCGTCCCAATCGTGTGGCAAGTGGCAAACGACAGGCGCCAGCCACGAAATTGACTTTAACTGATTTACAGCCAAGCGCACACGCTTTTTGGCCATGTGGCTTAAGTAGTCCGGCTAATAAATTATTTGCAGCCAGTAAAAAGCGACGCATAAAAAACACTCGCGCATCAGGCCCACAGGCCTACAGGCAGGCGCTGCTTTATGTTGTTTATGTGCAAATTGTTTTCTTCTGTTTATTTACTTTCATTTCATTTCTTTTGACTTCAATTTTTTGCTTAGTGTTATGATTTATGCTTACGCCAGGCTGCCACGCCCCGGCCGTAATTTATGCCCGTGCACAATAACAAAAAAATAAATGGAAATGCTCTCGCAGCAACCTTGAAATACGTTTGTATAATTACTGGGCTGCCATAACAGCCCACTCGGGCCTGACAATAAAGAGTTCTCAAATTACTAATGACGTGACCTCATATGCAGACAGACATAAGCATGTATATTAAAACCGAGCAAGTTCGCCACATAAAGGACTTAATTATTCATTTCGGAAATGACAAGTTGATATTTCGAGAATCTCATTTTACAGCTAAATTAATGAGTGACATTAAATAATTGAAGCTTTGTGACATATGTGAATTTACTTAAATCAAAGTCTTGGCTTACATAATGAGATTTAATGCAATGTGTAGAATATTTTAGCATAAGTTTCATGGCAAATATGGCATTTTCATGTAGGTCTACATTGGCTAAATTGCCTTGATCGCGCAACCAGCTTTCTTTAGACAAGTTCAGAATCCATTAGAGCATCCTCTATATCTCTCTTCTCTCTTTCTCTCGCTGCCTCTCTCCTCTCTGTCTCTGCAACTTTTACTATATCTCTCTCCATCTCTTTCTTTCTCTCTCTCTCTCTCTCTCTCTCTCTCTCTCTCTCTCTCTCTCTCTCTCTCTGTCTGTGTGTGTGTGTGCATCTAACCCTTTCTCAAACATGACCCACTTCCTTCTCTATTGGCAGCTTCTCGCACATGACATCTCCACACACAGACACAAGTTACCACAGTTTTCTGATAGCTTCATCTTTGCACTCCCCTTTTACCTTTATTGCAGGAAAAGAGCATAAAGAAATGTGCCGCCTAGGTGCAGCCGACAAATTTAAAATAAATCACAGCCTACCCACCGCAAGGATGCAGTTCAGCTGCCAGCGAACGAAGATGGCATGCATAATTAGAGCAACCTGTCTGCTGGAATGAATAAATTTGCGCCCTGAATTCGACTCATATGCGTACACTTGAACATGAATGCGCAGCTGAAGCAAACTCAACTACAAACACATATATATATGTACATATAGACATGAATGCAAGCATGTGTGTGAGTGTGTTTGTGGAGTGGAGTGCGGACATTTGCAAGTGCAGAAACTGCACAGATAAAAAGTAAAAAAAAATAATAAAGAAAAAAGCAAGCGACCATAAAATGCTGTCTGCATAAGAGAGAGACCGCAATATAACAATTAAAGAAACTTAAAGTGATATATTTTTAATTGAAATAAGTTTTTTATTAAATTAAATATAAGTTGCAGTGACTTAACAAAGCTGAGTATTAAAATAGTTAATTATTTATTTTATAAACAAGTTTTTATAGCTAAAGAAATGAATCTCGTTTGGACAATTTCTTTTAAATGAATAAAAATAAATATTAACAATATATGTCTTACTCTATATATCATATTTAATAAACTCTGTGCACAAAAAAAATGAGTTGCCAAACTTGATTTAATCTCTTAAGTCAAGCCTCGAAAGCTCCCATCTCATTGTTGTTTGCCAAATGAGAAACAATAACAATCGAATGGCAAAACTGACAACTCGACTATTACCTTGATTACAGCTCTGCTGCGCGTGGGCGGCTGTCAAGTGTGTGAAAAGCTATTAGAGATGATATGGACATTAGGGATGTTATAGAAACTTGTCCACATGCTGACAGTTGGAATGAAAGTTGTTTCTAAATCAGCTAAGTAGTCTGTATTAAAGGCTTTTAAAGTTAGTTTAGAAAATTCAGAAATAAAAAGTAAAAAAATACAGAAAAAACTGCATAAAAAAGCTAATTAAATTAATAATTTATTACGATTATATTTTTTATTTATTTTAAAAATTTGAACAAAACTACAGTCAACTTAGAGATAAATTTTAAAAAATATTCCAAGTTAAATTCAAAACTAGAAAAATTTCCACCAACTCTTTCATTTATAACTTTAAAAGTTTTTGTCTTTAAAAAAAAAAAAACTCTGCATTCCACTATTAAGAGATTTTTGTAGACTTACTCCGAAAGCTCGTAAAATTATGAAAACAAATTGCCGCTTAAGCGAACCACCAAAAACTGTTGCACACAATTATGTATAATTATTTTTTCATGCCGTCCGCCATAAGCCATGAAAATGGCGGTCTTTAGCCACGTTTAGTGCATTCTCTTCACTCTAAAAGGGAAACAAAAACCCAGCAATTTGCGGACACATTCAAATTAAAATCGTATTATGTCTGGCCGCGAGTCTCTGTCGAACTGATTGCTGATTGCACGAGTTTATTATTATTTTTCGCACACTATTGGACGTCGCAACGAACGAGCTTACAGTTGGCTAATAGACATGACGATGGTGATTAAAAGTCTTAATGGGCCGCATTGTCTTTGCTAAAAGCGAAGCCCCAAGCTGAAGCCCGACTGCTCCATTGAGTGCTTATTGATATTTATGGCCCGAAGAGCCGGACTTAGTTGCCCACTTAATATGTTTAGCAGAGCGTAGAATTTATGGCCCCGACTAAAGGCTAATTCTGGCACACGAGTGCAATATTATATACTGCCAATGTGTAAGTGCGTGAGTAAAGCAGAAACTTTAGAAATTATATGACTTCTCTGATTTATGTCTCGAGTGCCACCTAGACTACATGTATATATATCGCATCCAGCACTTGATTAGACGGCAACATTTAGCCAACAGCATTCGGGTTAATTGAAATATTGAAATTATGCGCTCTTTTCAACGTACGTCAAATTGATTATAATATAATTTAATTGTGTTTCACACGCGGCTGCTATATTAAGCATTCCCATTTAAAACACTCTCATTATCTGCGCATATCCAATAATAAACAGACACGAGCACGATTTTAAAATAGAGTTTCGGTCCCCAGCCTCTTGGTTTATGCTGGCAGTTTCGACTGTTGTTGACATTAATTGCCAATTAATTTTGCTGCTCTGCAACATTAACAGAATTCAATAAATTAATAATTATTTGCACTCTTTGAAAACAAATATATGTACATTCATAAACAGCTGGGTAAGTTAATTACGCAAATTGTCAAATGCGAAGAAAAAAAGTTTTCTCTAATGGGCCAACTGTCGATTTATTTCTGTTCTCATGGGCTTGCTAATAGCCATTCAATCGATAGGTCAGCTCAGATAAAACTTTTTAGCTGTGCCAAATGGAAATTTAATACGCACAAAAGTATGCTACAGTTTTCTATATATTTTTTGCTCAACTTTAAACGTTGCCCAAAAGTCAAACGTGCGGAAGAAATGACAAACTCTTGAAGAGAATGAAAGGAGGAGAGAGGCAGAGTATCTGAGAGAGAGAGAGAGAGAGAGAGAGAGAGAGAGAGAGAGAGAGAGTGAGATGGAGGCTTGCAGAGTTGAGTAAATAACTGCACATTAGACAAAACAAAAGTTGAGTGGACAAAAATCACTCATACGCACTATCTAACAAGCAACGAAATAGAAGCAAGAGTAATAGCCAAAGCATAGGCACTGATACACACACCCACCCACACACACACACACACAAGTTTATTTACGCTCGAATGCAATTGTTTTGGCATCTGCTTGTCGAGGCGTTGGACTCAACTTCATTTTTAAGCATTTTCCATTCTCTGCTTTTGCCTGGCTCTGCTAACGACTAACGAGCAGCATATGCAGCACACCTCATAAGCTTCTCCTATCCCAGCACAATACCGACACGTGGCATCAAAGCATGCATAAAAGTTACAAAAAAAGAAAAATACACACAAACATACTTAGATGTATGCATGGCAACAGAAATGAAATAAAAGTTTCGCTTTTGTTATTTGGGGCTGTTCTCGAGTCAATTTATGGTTTGATGCCCGCATAATTTCATTTCATTTTGCTCTGCTTTTGTTTTACTTGATTTGAGGCGGATAATGTGACAGCCTATAAAAGGCCTGGCCCAAACAGATTTTGGTTTTTATGTTTATGCGTTAGTTTGTTTTTAAGCTCGTAAAATAAAAAGCACAATTAAAATGATTTTCATGCGCCCATAAACTGTGCTGAGACAACATCGAATCTTATTTAAAATAAACCAAAAAAAAATAAAAGAAATTAATTTTAATTAAAATTTATATTCGATCGGGCGAATCAAAGGCTCATCGACGCCAGACATCGCATTTGAATGCCTGCTTAAAGGTCATTAATAAATATGCTTTTTAATTGAATTGCATTGAGTGTCGTCTGCTCGGTGTCCTGCGTGTTTGCAATTAACACAAATTTGCACGTCGTTTTCCCGTGCATTCATTAACTCGCCTCGCCGCAGTGCAACGCAGACTTCGCCTTGCTTAAACTATAAATTTTAAATAGCCTGCAGCAGCCAAGCGCAAAGTTGGCTGATCAACACTTTTTTTGGGCATTGGCTTTAATGGTTTTAGTTTGGCCAGCGCCTTTTCATGGCTTATCTCTCACGCTATTAGTTTTGATAAATGGCCTATCGATTGCCTACCTTGCTTAAAACCCTTGAGGGTATATGTGTTCTACGCATATGTATGTAACAGTCAGCACAAAGCATGCCAGATCCTAGCAGGTATGCGAGTATATACTCCAACTCATAACAAGCTGAATTGATCATGTCTCTAGAAGAAATCAGTGAGAACAAGCAACTTTGAGTGTATGAAGGTTTATGAATATTTAATGTGCACATTGTAACAATTTCTTATATCTAAACATTTTAAATATATACGTTTTTTGGTTCCCGATCATGGTGAGTTAACAGTTAGCAGTTATCGTCCATTTGATTAGCCTTTGTATCCCCACTTCTTGCCACCTCGGCGGCGCCTCTTGATGATCTTCTTGCCTCCCTTCCTGACAATCTTGAACTTGCGCTTCCTCCTCGTCTTCGTCTTCTTGCCACTTGGCGCCGCTGTCGTGGTATCCGTGCCTGCATCAGCTGCTGTGGTGGTATCTACGCCAGGCAGATCCGTTACTGAAGGCAGGGTTGTTTCTACGTCAGTAACACAGTCGACATGGAGGACGTTAAGTGCATCCGTGCAATCAGTACACCCCGCGGGCAGGCCATCGGCGTCACATGCCTCACCATTGGCCGTAGGCAGATATGTCAGGCATATGGCCAGGAGGGCACAGCTTAGTAATATTACTTTGACTTCCATCTTATTCTGATCAGATCAGTTGGTGAATGATACTTTCTCCTTAAACTTAATTGCTTATATAGTAGCTGGAAATGTTTTGCATAGTTTAGACAGATGTTCCCCCATCGCATGTTTGTAAAGTTGGATCTTCTCAATGTTTACTCAACTGGAATGCTATAAGTGTGACATAATTAATTAATAAATTTGGTATTGGGTTAAAAATTCGGCTCATCCATATGTCGAATAGTAAATAATGTTGAATTGAATTAATTCGTATGGCATTGATGAGTGTCTCAACTCTGAGCCAATGATAATTGAGTGTTCAAGAAAAAAGATCTTTAAGCAAATACGTGTTTGTAATCCGAAGGAGGAGAATTTTCTATATGGCTTTATTTCCAAATGCAAATTTTGAGATGCAATACTCATGTTTCTTTTACGTTCTACTAAATATCCATAAAAATCCCTTCAGTGATTTTTATTTAGATCGAAACAATTTGTGGCCCTATAGCCTAATAGAAATATTGCTTAAGTGAGCAGAAGCTTCGAACCTTCTGCTTTTTAGAGCAATTTTGTTTCAATCAGTTTGTAAGACAAGTTGGTTGACCAAGGTCATGGCAGTGAATAATAAAGCTGAATACAAAACCATGATTAAAAATAGTGCCACAATATCAAATTCCATATTTTATTACAAATATTTTAAAGTAAGTATAAGTAGGTCCGATAATGAATAAATTATTAATACTATTAGCAACAAATGCAAAAAAATCCCCTTTTGACTAAAAACACACAGAGTTTAGACACTGATCAATGCTATACGAATTAATTTGGTTCAACATTATTTACTATTCGACACATGGATGAGCCGAATTTTTTAACCAATACCAAATTTATTAATTAATTATGTCACACTTATAGCATTCCAGTTGAGTAAACATTGAGAAGATCCAACTTTATACAGATGCGATTGGGGAACATCTGTCTAAACTATGCAAAACATTTCCAGCTACTATATAAGCAATTAAGTTTAAGGAGAAAGTATCATTCACCAACTGATCTGATCAGAATAAGATGGAAGTCAAAGTAATATTACTAAGCTGTGCCCTCCTGGCCATATGCCTGACATATCTGCCTACGGCCAATGGTGAGGCATGCGACGCCGATGGCCTGCCCGCGGGCTGTACTGATTGCACGGATGCACTTAACGTCCTCCATGTCGACTGTGTTACTGACGTAGAAACAACCCTGCCTTCAGTAACGGATCTGCCTGGCGTAGATACCACCACAGCAGCTGATGCAGGCACGGATACCACGACAGCGGCGCCAAGTGGCAAGAAGACGAAGACGAGGAGGAAGCGCAAGTTCAAGATTGTCAGGAAGGGAGGCAAGAAGATCATCAAGAGGCGCCGCCGAGGTGGCAAGAAGTGGGGATACAAAGGCTAATCAAATGGACGATAACTGCTAACTGTTAACTCACCATGATCGGGAACCAAAAAACGTTTATATTTTAAATAGATATAAGAAATTGTTATTATGTGCACATTAAATATACATAAGACTTCAAATATTCATTAATAATTTTATGTTAATTCTTGGAAGGAACCTACGGCGACACATTATATTTCAAGCTTTAAAAGCTTAGAAAATATATATTTGCCCCATTCGGCGCCACACACAGGCGTAGGTATATGATGTATATATTTGAACAAGGGAGCTGTCTATATAAGTATACATTCCAAATTTAAAGTCTGTGGCAGCAGCAAAGCTGAAAGTCTTATATAGCTTGACAATTCGTACAGAATCTTAAAGGTAGCTCATGTGCTAAATTGTAGAGTTCTAGGTTTAAAGTGGTATTAGATACAGTTTCACTGACTTCAATAAATGCGAAAAATGTTGTCTTTATTCAGACACGGTGAAGAACGGAAAGACAAATGAATGGTCGGACGTATAGACTGACAGATAAACACATGGATAGACGGACGGATAAAAGACCGACAGTCGCAAAGACGCACGGAATGAAGGACGAAATGAAGGACGCATAGACAGAGAGGCGGATGGACTCCACTCAGCTCTTCATCCATCAATATATGTATGTTCTGAAACTCATTCATGAAAGTGAAATGAGTATATTGGGTTTGTGCAATATCCTTCAAACTGTGCACCCGCCTGTCCGTATAAACGTTAACTATTTTCAAGCTATTGAACGTTTGAAAAATAAATTTTCAATATATACTCGTCTGTACCTCCTTCAGATAAAAAGTTTGCTTATCTATGCTGATAGGGTACGTGTCATACCAGCAAAATCAATCTTTTACCCTTTTTTCGGGTAATTTTCGAATTTTTTTTGGAGTGATCATCTAAAATTGACAGTTACGTTAACCTTCGAATTTTCACACAACCATTAAACACTGAAATCTAATTTTCTATGGGCTAAAGACGTAAGAAGTTGCCTCCTTCCGATTGCCAACATGTATTTGCCTCAAACTCGTATTCCTTAAATGCTCAGAGTTTACCCACAGATAAATTATGATACAACTTATTCAGTTCGACCTTAGTTATTATTTGAAAAATGGATGAGCCGAATTTTTAACCAAATACCAAATTTATTAATTAATTATGTCACACTTATAGCATTCCAGTTGAGTAAACATTGAGAAGATCCAACTTTACAAACATGCGATGGGGGAACATCTGTCTAAACTATGCAAAACATTTCCAGCTACTATATAAGCAATTAAGTTTAAGGAGAAAGTATCATTCACCAACTGATCTGATCAGAATAAGATGGAAGTCAAAGTAATATTACTAAGCTGTGCCCTCCTGGCCATATGCCTGACATATCTGCCTACGGCCAATGGTGAGGCATGTGACGCCGATGGCCTGCCCGCGGGGTGTACTGATTGCACGGATGCAGCTAACGCCCTCGAGCCCGACTGCGTTACGGCCGAAGAAACAACCCTGCCTTCAGTGACGGATTTGCCTGGTGTCGATACCACCACAGTGGAAGATGCAGGCACGGATACTACGACAGCGGCGGCAAGTGGCAAGAAGACGAAAACGAGGAGGAAGCGCAAGTTCAAGATTGTCAGGAAGGGAGGCAAGAAGATCATCAAGAGGCGCCGCCGAGGTGGCAAGAAGTGGGGCTACAAAGGCTAATCAAATGGAGGATAACTGTTGACTGTTAACTCACCATGATCGGGAACCAAAAAACGTTTATGTTTTAAATAGATATAAGAAATTGTTATAATGTGCACATTAAATATACATAAGACATCAAATATTCATTAATAATTTTATGTAAATTCTTGGAAGGAACCTACGGCGACACATTATATTTCAAGCTTTAAAAGTTTAGAAAATATATATTTGCCCCATTCGTCGCCACACATAGGCGCAGGTATATGATGTATATATTTGAACAAGGGAGCTGTCTTATAAATATACATTCCAAATTTAAAGTCTGTGGCAGCAGCAAAGCTGAAAGTCTTATATAGCTTGACAATTCGTACAGAATCTTAAAGGTAGCTCATGTGCTAAATTGTAGAGTTCTAGGTTTAAAGTGGTATTAGATACAGTTTCACTGACTTCAATAAATGCGAAAAATGTTGTCTTTATTCAGACACGGTGAAGAACGGAAAGACAAATGAATAGTCGGACGTATAGACTGACAGATAAACACATGGATAGACGGACGGATAAAAGACCGACAGTCGCAAAGACGCACGGAATGAAGGACGAAATGAAGGACGCATAGACAGAGAGGCGGATGGACTCCACTCAGCTCTTCATCCATCAATATATGTATGTTCTGAAACTCATTCATGAAAGTGAAATGAGTATATTGGGTTTGTGCAATATCCTTCAAACTGTGCACCCGCCTGTCCGTATAAACGTTAACTATTTTCAAGCTATTGAACGTTTGAAAAATAAATTTTCAATATATACTCGTCTGTACCTCCTTCAGATAAAAAGTTTGCTTATCTATGCTGATAGGGTACGTGTCATACCAGCAAAATCAATCTTTTACCCTTTTTTCGGGTAATTTTCGAATTTTTTTGGTGTGATCATCTAAAATTGACAGTTACGTTAACCTTCGAATTTTCAGACAACCATTAAACACTGAAATCTAATTTTTTATGGGCTAAAGACATAAAAAGTTGCCTCCTTCCGATTGCCAACATGTATTTGCCTCAAACTCGTATTCCTTAAATGCTCAAAGTTTATCCACAGATACATAAATTATGATACAACTTATTCAGTTCGACCTTATTTATTATTTGACAAATAGATTAGCCGAATTTTTAACCCAATACCCAATTTATTAATTAATTATGTCACACTTATAGCATTTCAGTTGAGTAAACATTGAGAAGATCCAACTTTATACAGATGCGATTGGGGAACATCTGTCTAAACTATGCAAAACATTTCCAGCTACTATATAAGCAATGAAGTTTAAGGAGAAAGTATCATTCACCAACTGATCTGATCAGAATAAGATGGAAGTCAAAGTATTATTACTAAGCTGTGCCCTCCTGGCCATATGCCTGACATATTTGCCTACGGCCAATGGTGAGGCATGCGACGCCGATGGCCTGCCCGCGGGCTGTACTGATTGCACGGATGCACTTAACGTCCTCCATGTCGACTGTGTTACTGACGTAGAAACAACCCTGCCTTCAGTAACGGATCTGCCTGGCGTAGATACCACCACAGCAGCTGATGCAGGCACGGATACCACGACAGCGGCGCCAAGTGGCAAGAAGACGAAGACGAGGAGGAAGCGCAAGTTCAAGATTGTCAGGAAGGGAGGCAAGAAGATCATCAAGAGGCGCCGCCGAGGTGGCAAGAAGTGGGGATACAAAGGCTAATCAAATGGAGTATAACTGCTAACTGTTAACTCACCATGATCGGGAACCAAAAAACGTATATATTTAAAATATTTAGATATAAGAAATTGTTACAATGTGCACATTAAATATTCATAAACCTTCATACACTCAAAGTTGCTTGTTCTCACTGATTTCTACTAGACGTGTGAATCATTAACAGTTAGGAAATTGTGGAAAGCTTAACTTGTTTTATAAAAAAGATTGTATCTATATACACATATTTAATATATTACTACTCAGTCCAACTCTAGACTTCCAACGAATTTTTTTTATCCTGAACCCATTGAACATGGGAAAAAAGGATATATTGTTTTTGTGAAAATGTATGTAACAGGCAGATGGAGCCGTGCCAGACCCCATAAAGATTCTTTATACTTTTGATCTGGGAGAGAAGCCAAGTCGATTTAACCCTGTCCGTCTGCCTGTCCGTCTGTCGGTCTTTCCGTATATGTGAACGCGTGGATTTTAGAACATATAAGAGCTAAAGACTTCAATTGTTTTTTGGAGGTTCGTGTATAGCAAGATAGGATAATCGATAACGGCCAAAGTTTTTATGTTATCGATTAAAAACCGATATCTCTATTTAGTTATAAAATTCTATCTAACTCATCTTTATAGTTAGAGTCTTCAAATTTTGCATTACATTATTTGAGCCTTCTGCAATTTCGTTCATTTTGTTACATTTTTGGATGCCACGCCCCTTCACCTCAGATTTGTAAAACACGTATTTCAAGTACTAGAGACTTGTGATTTGGCACATACATATGTACATATATAATAACAGTTGATCGTCCGTCTAGAAAAAAAGTTATTAAACATTTAATATCTCATATTATCGGCGCCTTGCAGACTGAGCGAAGTTGCTCAGTCAAAATGCACAGTTTAGCAGTGTGTGTGCGTGCGTCTGTATATGTTGCTTGCTACATACATATTAATGTAACGGCGAATGTTACCAATTCTTAGGAATCGCGGTTCTTCGCAGGGGACCTCCTAGTCGAGCAGTCTCGACTGGAGCACTCTTACTTGTTTTTTATCAATGTCAAGAAGTGATCTTTAATTTTGGGTCGGAAGTCACTCTTTCGAAATCAAATACTTTGATCTTCTGAGAGACAATCAGTTAAACACAATGTAGCTTAAGCGAACACAATTCTCGAAGTTTTGAAGAATCAAGCTACAAAGCTTTGGATAGTATAGATTTTTCAGGTTTGCCAAGCCCTCAATGGGCGAAGACAAATTGATTAAATTTTTCTGATCTTGAGTTCTTAACATATTCGAAATTTTTCACGAACCTATTGGGGGTGGTAGAAAAGACCCCAGAGTAAATTGTCCATATGTTCAAATCAAGACAGACGATAGACAACCGGACGGACAGATATTGATGAAATATAGACCCCGTATCCAAAATATTAAAAAAAATTCAAAAATCCCATTAATATTCAAGATATTTATGTGCGATGTTTCTAAATATATGTGAAATATAATATAATTAAATAGCTGAAGTTCGTTAACGCTTTGAATCGACGATATTTTCTTGTCGATTATTTGAACTAAACTTGCGTTGTTTAGGTCGACCTATAAAAACTTTAGCAACTCAGTTTGTTTAGTATTTACTTTTTAACTGGGCAAATAATATTCAAAGAAAAACCCGGAATTTGCCAAATGTCATTGCTAGGAATGTTAGTTAGTCTATCAGTCAGAACAAGCTTGAAGATTTGAAGATTTTAGTATATTTTATCTGCAGATTGTAACAATTTCTTATATCTATTCAAATATTAACATATGTAGTTCATTTCGTTTGTTGGTTGTCGTTCAAAATGAACTATCAGTTATCAGTTATCAATTATCGATTATCGATCGGTCATCGTCTGTTCAATTAGCCCTTGAGGTCCCACTTCTTGCCACCACGACGGCGCCTCTTGATGACCTTCTTGCCACCCTTCCTGACAATCTTGAACTTGCGCTTCCTCCTCGTCTTCTTGGCACCTGCGGCCGCTGTCGTGGTATCTGTGCTCGCGGCTGTTGTTGTCTCCTCCTCAGCAGCTGTGGTCTCCTCCTCAGCAACTGTGGTCTCCTCTGCAGCTACGGTTGTTTCTTCCTGTGCATTGGCAGCAGGCAGATATGTCAGGCATATGGCCAGGAGGGCACAGCTTAGCAATATTACTTTCACTTCCATCTTGTTCAGATCAGATCAGTTGGTGAATGATACTTTTCTGTGGGACTCTATAGATTATATAGGAATTCAGCATAGTTTGAACAGCTGTTGCTGTTGCCTGAGTACGATTTTAATGCTCATAAAACTTCGTTTTATATGACTTATCTGGCAAAGCAAACAAAAGCCAACAAAGCAAACAAATCAAACAAATTGTGGGGGTGTGTATTTAGTTTTGTTTGCCAAAAAATGCAGACAATACAAATTTTCAAGTTATTCAGCTGGAACCATTAGATATTATTTTAATTATCAATGTGGCACCATAACCCATAATGAAGAACATTTTTAATCTAATTTCAGCCCTTTATGAAATCAGGTCATTTATTTGCAATCATTTGTTTATATATATATATATATATATATATATATATATATATATATTTTATATATATATATATTTATATATATATATATATATATATATATATATATATATATATATATATATATATATATATATATATATATATATATATATATATATATATCATTTGTTTTTATATACATATTGATCGAACTAATTATCAAATAACAAATATTTTAAAATAAAATGTATATTATAGACTATTTCTTAAATTCTTTTCATTTTTGTACAATTCAAAAACGAAGAATGGTGTCATTTCATCTCTTATAGAGCGAAGGCTTAGTTAGTTCGCTCTCAAACTTCCACTATAACTTTATGCTCCCATTTCAAATGACACGCTTAAGGGCTACGTTTATTGCATCTAAAATTGTGTGGGTATGAGTGTTAGGGTGTCTGTCTCTCTCTCTGTCTCTCTCTCTGTCTCTCTCCCTCTCTCTCTCTCTGTCTCTCTCTCTCTCTCTCTCTCTCTCTCTCTCTGATTTATTACACTTATGTACATTCTGCCTAGTGTGCGTGTTAATGTTTACGTACAGCAGAATGCAATTACACTCAAATTCACAAACTGAGCCGAAACAACGACTAAATATGCAGCCTAGAATCCAAACAGTAACTAAAGAGGTTTCATGCTCGAAATTGAACAGCTCTTTTCGTCTAATTTTTGTAAAAATTCTAAATGTAGGATTTATAAACCTTAAAAGCTCTCCCCTATATACTATTATACAAGTAACCATATATTTTTATATTATTATTATTATATTCTTAAATTCAATTACTACTTACTTCACATTCGCAATTACTACTTAAATTAGCTGATTAGAAACTCATTTCCACGGCGTGAACAATCAATGAATCTGCAAAGAAAAAGAAAAAAACAAATTATATTTTGAGTACAGCATAAATTTTCTATTGCTTCGGATCGATTCTGCGAGCGTGCCGATCACAGGAAAATGAACAAAAATAAATCAGCCAGCTGACAAATGACAAAAGTGTAAACATTCTGCACAGACTGCAACGGGCGAGCAAATGCGAAATGAAACCCCAAAATGCAATGCGAAACGCCAGCAAAAACGAAAAAGAGCACGTACCATAACAAACAGTCCAGCAATATAGCTTAGAATATATAAAGCCAACCATATGGGCGTTTCGTATAATTACAAAATAAAGAAAAAATAAAAATAGTAAACACTGAATAGAAAATAACCGAATGTTTAATACTCTTCAATGTTTGAAAAAGGAATTGCATTGCTATTAAAATATATATTATTGGGTTAGGCTCGGAATAATAGGTGAAATGTATAATTGAACATCTATACAAAATATCTATTGGAGGTCACTTAAAGAACTTATAGAAGAGTTGCTCCTAAATTGTGGAAAAATACTCTCTCTCTCTCTCTCTCTCTCTCTATCTATCTCCTGCTCTCTTTTTTTTTTTGTCCCCTTCTCTATCACTGTCTATCTCCGATTCTCATACTCTATTATTATTTGTTTCTCTCTAGCTCTCTCTCAGTTGCTTTTTATTTTCTTTCTTTTTCTATTTCCCTCCTCCTATCTTTATTCATCTATCTTTCCCCCTCTCACTATCTCTACATATCTAAAGTCAAGACCAACTATAATCTACCCAGAAAAACCAAAAAGACTCTACTCTGGATAGTGCCAACTTTTTAAAGATTTTAAAGGAGAGTATAAGAAGTATCTATTCCGTAGCTACAGTAAAGCCTCTTACAGATACGAATAGACTCTTAACACATTTCGAAGGAGCATAACAAAAAGTCTACGCTCACGCATCGGTGTGAATTTGCTAAACAAAACAGGACATTTACATGCAGACGAGCAGAGGAGCCGGCAATGGCAGACGAACAACCGAGTAGATGGCTCTGAATAGTTAAAACAAGCTGGAAAGCTGTAGTACATTACTGTGGTAACTGCGAGGATGCTAATGTCTTTTAGATAATCGCTGGCATGCGGTGCCCTTAGTCGCCAGCTGGCATATTAAACAAAATGGCGTCGACAGACACACACACACACACGTACACACACGTACACACACGTACACACACGTACACACTTAGCAGCAGCATGAGCAGCAGCAGCAGTAGCAGCAGCTTAGTCGAGTCGAACGCCTAAAGCTATGCTAACATTTTCATGCCATTTGATTTTACTTTGCTTCGTTATCTGCTACACCCCCAAGCGCCACTCGCCCCCCGGCAGCCTGGCAACACATGTCCTTGCTGCTGCCGAGCCGAGTTAAGCAGGAGAAAAAGCAGCGCCTGGGCTATTAGGCTTATCGTTTTCATAATTTACTAAAAATAATAAGCAAACCGGGATTTGTCTGTATGGATTTGTTCACATGTGGCAATGCCAACGGCCCAGATTATGACCAGAAAATGACCAGCACCACGAAGGTAACAATGAGGTCATACAGGTTGCGCACAGCAATCAAATCAATACAAATCCCCAGGAAATACCAAACGCAAAGCATGTGTGAATATTATATAACAATTTCCATGTAATTCTTTTATTGTCTTCAGAAATGCACAATTGAGTCCTGCGGAATGCTGGCTAGTGTAAGTTGTGTTCAATTGTTGTGAGAAGGGATGGAGTTTACATATGTAGAATGCTATATCAAGCTATCAGTACAGTTCACTGGACAGTTGGTCTATGAGTTCCAGGGATATCGAACGAGACCTCTCGGTGCTAAAAATTGACGACAGAATTCAAGATATAACCAAAAAATACCTAGAGAGACTAGATGCTTAGTTCAAAAACAGCTTGGTTAGGCATCTAATTATTGCAGCCCAAAGATATGCAATACTTGGAGCTAACACTATAACAGGTAGAATACTCAGACGTAGATGAAGGTAGATTCTAGTTGACCTCCAGAACAGGATCTTGACTATATATTTATCAAATATACACTGTGATATTTGTTCCTTATAGCTGAGTCTACCCATTAGCTATGTGTTATGTGTTCCTTATATTCCATAGCTCTCAAATAATATATTCAATACATTTTTCTTTAGATTAAGCTCAGGAAAATAATCTGTAAATATTTTTAAATTGAACCAAAAATATTTTTATCTATTTGTGTATCAATTTACTATACTTATTTCTCTATTTATATTTTTATTTTTATTTATTTTTTTATTTTTTTTTTTTATATTTACCATACTTATTTCTCTATTAAATACTCATTTATACACATTTTAGCTGAAAACCTCAAGAAAAACTCCAACATTACGCATTCATGAAAGTATTCCAATTTAGATGCCTAATGATACGCTTAACCCAAATGTATTTTTTGCTTGCTGGCCAAAGTCAAATGCCACGCTCTTTGTTAAGTGATTTTAAAGGCAACGAATGGACAGAGAGGTCAAGTGGGATTAATTAGCTTTGCTGGCTTGGCTTTAGCCTTTGTTTTAGTCACCGATTTCATTGTTGCCAAATTAATTTCTTTTTTTTTTCTGTCTGCTACAAAAGAATTTAAATAAATCGTTTTTAAGCTTGAAAAGTTTTTAAACTTTGATTCACGAAGTTGATATAGGGAATATATAGAGAGAAACATAGAGCGAGACATATAAAGAGAAGGATACATAGAGATATATAGAATAATAGACAAATTATGCTATGTAGAGATCTACTATAGAGATAGACTTAAGGGTTTTGCTTAAAAGTTATCTAAGTTTCCGACTCCAGTTTTTTCTGGCAAAAAAAGGTTGTTGGAGTTGGCCAAATTAAGTCAGATTTCTAATAATATCATAATCAAATTATCTTAATGCAAATTTTAGAATAGGCACAAGCCTTTTGTAAATTAATTTCGTTAATATTTTTTTACGTATTTATAAATTTAAAAAAAATTAAATACAATTTTTATATATATTTATGGAATTAAATTTCTTTAATAAAAAAAGACATACACAATTTTTATAAGCATGTATATGTACATTAATTCAATTAAATTTCTAAAAATAATTTATATATTAAAAAATGGAAAGGAATTGCAAAAAATATATAAAATTGAATTTGGAAAAGAGCCTAAGAAGTTTTATCAAATACAATTGCATTCAGCAAGAGAACTTAACCATATAGCTACAAGAAAGGTAACTCTCTATCTCCTTTCATGTCTCATGAGCTGGCTTATGCGCTTGCTACACTCAAACATTTTATTTACTAAATATTTTACAATAATCAAGTGCAGCAATCAGAGCACTCACAGCTAACCAGATAGAGATCAAAATCCAGAGAGTGTGAGAGAGAGGGCGAGCGAGCGTAGTTTGCTGCGACTGTGGACCAATAAAATATGCATGACAGAGCATCCAGTGAAATCCTCAGCAAAGCTGACATGTAATATGTATTGTGCGAGTGTTTGTAAGTTTGAGTGTGTGTGAAACATGAAACATACATAGAGGCACAATCAGACACCAACACACACAGACACACGCAGCACGCATACAAAGCAGCCTGATCAAATATTTATAGAGATAAAAATACACGGCAAAGGCGCATAAAATTACTTAAGTGTGAATTTGAGCTGAATGAAAATGCAATGCGGTGCGAGCATTTAACAGGTAGCAGAGCTACCAAACTAATTTCGCAAACTGGCCAAAAAACGAAGCAAAAACACGCCGCAGCTCTGATTTATTGTTAGCTCCGGCGTTGCTGTGAAATGAATTATTGCCAGGGTGATCAGAGGCTGTTCCTTTCGCTTGGGCCAGCTCAAAAGAAGCTTAACTCTCTCTCTCTCTCTCTCTCTCTCTCTCTCTCGCTCTCTGTCTCTGTGCGTCGCCTGCCGCTTTCAGCTGGCAACTTAATGTCACCCATATACGCTTGGGTATTATGCAAATATTTTTATCCATGTGTGTGTTTGGGCCACTTTTTGCTGGCTCGCTCTTAACTGGTTCGTTTCATTTGTTTTCTCAGTGCTCTGCGTGTTTGCCTCTGCAGTCAGTTGATGTTTTATTTTTAATACTTCTTGCTGACAGCTATGAAGTACTCTTGAGCCCTTGCATTTCCCTCATTTAAGCCAATTTCTCCATCAATTAATTCACATTTAATATATATACAAACTTAATTGCCCCGCAGCTGAAGCCGAGCTGCGCAAATGAATTGAATGCCACATTCTATAGCTGATTTGAATTATATTTGATTTCCCCTTGAGCGTGCTGCAAATCCCAGCCACGGTGCTTGGCCGGAGCACACAACAAACGCTTGACCACATTTGCATAACCGCACAAAAACCATATCATGCTCTATTTACATAACCCAACCGGGCTACTCTTGCGCACTCCATTGAAACTTTTGGCCAACCAACAGCATCAAGTATACGTCATGTATGCCAAACTCGAATAAAATAGAATAGCCACAAAATACAACAACGACAACAAACAGAACCAACAAAATAAAAATGCAATAGAAATACTAAAACGTTGCTAACGGCCATTATGTGCAAATAGCTGAGTGCCAGCTGCCACAGTGGAGCACAGTTTCGAAAGTTGTTTCAAATATACTTGAACATGCTGCAGAGCGAGTTGCATGCAACTCAAGTGCTCCACTCGCATCGAAGAGCTGTTACAACAAGCCTGAGATGGCCAAGAAAACTTCGTGCGCTGGACACAAAACTTTGCCAAAAGAGTTTAAAAATATGTGCAAAGAAATTAGTAAAGATGGGCGAAAAACTATGCAAAAGCATATTGCATGCAGGCCACATGCCTAACATATTTCCTCCCACATTTCACACCAGGAGCAAGCACGAACGCACTCTCTCACACACACACACACACATTCACATCTATCTATCAAGCAGAAGAGCCACAATACCAAGTGCAATTAAAATTTATAAAGAATCAACGACTAGGAGTGAACTGGAAGAGAGTTCCCAACTAAAATATACCCTTACCTTTGGGCGAATCGTTTATGCAAATATTATTGCTTGGATCAGTATATATACAAGAAACAAAAGTGTAGATTTGGATCAATTTTCTACTCATAAAAATATAATAAAATAAAATAAAATTATAATAAAAAAAATTAAAATATTTGAAAAAGTTTAATAAAATACATATATATTTTTTAAATTTTAATATAATAATATTAATATTTTAATATATATAATATAATAATTCCCCCTTCAAGATTCAAGCCTGTGTTCTCATAATAAAATTAAATATCTGAACTTTGATAAGCATTAAAAATCGATGTATCTAAAGCAGATTGGTTCCATGAATGTAGTAAGGGGCCTTAGCGGACTGAAAAACTCCACACGATCAACTCGGCTGCTGCTACAGATCACAATAAACAAATTTCTACAGACTATGCATACATATGTATTTTTTGGGGCGTCTGCCACACCTCCTATCTGTGGCCATTTCACACCGTATTCTCATTTTCAATGTATTCTGGGCCCTGCAGTAGTTGTCTCTAAATATAGCTTTTAAAATATTTCATATTTATTTCCATTATTTCAACTACTTCCAAAAACAACTTCGAGTCTTGTCAACTGGCAAAATATGAACTTAGCTTAATTTAATAGCCATTCTGATAGCAGCTGTTCAACACGTTGTCACAATGACTTCTTAAGTGCTATCAAAATTTGTCAGCAGAGATTTATATATTGCCTTCTGGATGCTGTCAAGTAATCTTAAGGCAGACAGTGAGCGCTGGGATACAAATTGTTGCATTATTTTATTTATTTGTTATATATAGCAAGAAAATCTGACAAATTCTATCCAGTAATAAATACAGATAATTTGGAACTGTTTTAAATTAATTTATTTATAAAATTTTAAATTTTATAAAGGAATAATAAATTATAATAGTGGTAGAAAATATCACAAAGCAAAGTTCATAAAAGCCGGTACGCTGCGAGTCAATATTCCTACTCTCACGCTGCCATCTCTAGCATTTCGCTTCAGCTGCCTCTAATACTTATGCAAACATATATCAAATTAAAGCCATGTCTAATGAGTGTCATTGCGCTTCATTGTGTCGATCTGCGAGTGCGTGTTTGCTTATAGAATGTTTGTCATGTTGCTGGATGCGTGTCTAAAAACGTGAACTAAAACATAGTTAGTATTCGCTTGAAAGTCGTGCAGAAATCAAGTGGAAATTGAATATTCAGTGATTTTCTTTCATCAAGCGAAACAAAAAACTCCTCATGAAGACTTCTGGGCAATTATTCATGCTTTAATTAAATTGCGCATACGCCATGTGTGACAGAAATTAAATTTTCTTCCAAAACACAGACGCCGCTGCAATTCAGTTGCCATAACAGTGGGCGAAAATAAAAATTTACTTTCAACAATTTTTATAAGACCAACAACAGCAGCAGCAGCAGCAGCAGCAGTAGTAGCGGCGGTTCTGCGGTTGCCTGGCTCAGTGCTTCATAGAAATTAATGTGCTACGTTCTCTTTCATGGTGTATTCCGCTTTCTATTCTATTGCTGTCCCATCCTGGCACGCTGGCACGCATGTCCTTAGGGCTATTTGCTATGCCTTGTGCATTAATTTCATGCTTTAATGCTCGTACACACATAAACAGGCAAACAGACACCCACACACACACACACACACACAAGCGCACAAATACATTAAAACATGTTGACGTCATAAGTGGTGCGTGAAGATAGAAAGAGAGAGAGAGAGAGAGTGGGAATGATGTAGATACTAGAAGTGTTGGCGTCAAAACGATTTGTCGTCTAATTGCGGTAGATTTTCACCACTCGCCTGTGTGTTTAGACACACACACGCACACACAGTGATGGCTGTGTGTGTGTGTGCCTACTGCACTAATAGAATTTGAATATTTTATATGGCATTGCGCATAATTATGGCCAAAACATTCAACGGTTAGTTAGTTGCGCTTTGTTCTGCTCAAATTAACCACAAATTCAAAATTCATAATTCATTTTGTTTACTTTAATTGCGCCGGTAACGCGCTACATCAAAGTAAAGCTCGAACTCATAACTGAGCTTAACCCGGCTAACGTATAAAATAAAGTTACTGCATAGTAGCTATAGGGCCAAGAGAATAAATATATATATACATAAAGGCCCGGTGCAGGGGGAAGGCATTAAGAAAATCCTAGCGCTAAGCCGATGGAAATCAAATTGTGTTCCAACAGCTGCCCGAGCCCAAATATAAATAAATACGTAAAAAGTCTATAAAAATACAATAAAAAATCAACCTATATATACATATATGTGCAGCTGCACAGTGGTCAAGATATGTGGGAAATTGCAATGAATTTTGGGTTTGCTGAAACTAAAATTAAAAAGCTCCCAAATTGCAATGAAAATCTAGGAATATATATGATAAATATGACTTTGCCAAGGCCTAAGCTTCATTTAACATGTATGTTAAAAATAACACGAGCTTAAAGCTCATAAGCTTCAAATTGCAGCACATCAAACAAAACTAAAGTGAAAAAAAATTAGGTTAGTTTTTGGAGCTGTCTTAACTAACTAGTTGCTCTCATAAAAAAAAGAACAAACTAAGCCCTAAACGGAAGTAATTACTTGCTTAGCTGTTCAGAAAAAGAAAGATATAAAGCTTCTAAAACTGTACCGCTTAAACTTAGTAGCTAACTAAAAATATTTGTTTTCTAAACATAGAAAAGAATCAAGATAATGCACCATTCTAGTATGAGAAAAAGACACTCACGCGAAGGTCACGCATACAATTAAGAACGAGGCAAACTAAATATTTTGGTGACTCAAGCTCAAGCCCCAACAACAAACTTTGAATTCAAAGCAAAATATTTATTCTGACCCCAATTTGTGGATCTGGCATACAAGCGTACGTAATCACAGCCAAACTTGAGCTAAACAAAATAAGTACCGACTGCCTTACTCAGGAGTTTCAGCTATGCTGAAACCCTGAACTGAACCAATTGATCAGAGACTTAATGAACATTCAATTAACAAGCCTAAATCACTATTACCATGCAAGAGGATATCCACTACAGTTACCGGTTTGATGAAGGAATACGCCCATCTCCAGGTCACTTCATTTTTAATATTAAAATTACCCATTCACCTCGGCTAAAAGTATTGTCTGCACGAAGAAACAAATCTAATTTAAGTTCATATCATTCAATAATATAATGTATAGCAATAGTTAGCAAGTTAGCAAAGAAATTAAAAAAAAAAAAAGACTTTTTCTTAAATAATTAAAATAAAAATGAAACAAGGGAGCGGCAAAAGCTTTCAACAAATCACAAAGTCTCAAATTGTTTGATCAATTTATTCAATTGATTAACTCTCGTTGCGATTCTTTTGTCAACTCTAAGCAATGTTTCAGGTGTGCTAACATCCGATCCGACATTTGGCAAATATTATAAAAATTTCCCACAGCTGTAGGCTATTGACAAGCTAAAAAACAGTTGTTCTAATAAGTTATTGCAAATAGTCTCGAAATTGTTTGCTCGATCCGTATTACTTTCAAATAGAAAACAAAGAAAGTCAGAAACTACGTCATTCCACAATAAATATGTCTAAAATTACTAAAATTTCCACTTGAATTTTGTTATCTTGGTCAGTTAAGTGCGAAATAATACTCTTAAAAGTATTATTGAGGTTAGCATACTCTTACAAACTCCGACCAATCCGACTTACTCAATAAGATCCTTTTATGATATTATTAAATTGAAATCCTTTTGACCTTATCCCGCCCCAATGTGCACTGCAGCTAGAGCTTAGTCGCATGTGTGAGCGGCAATGCTGGTCAGTAAGTTGATTTTATATGCAGGCGCTATGAATTTTATTATCGCATAAAAATAAAAAAAATCCACACAAAAAATACAACAACAAAAATCAAATAGAGAATGGGAAATTTTGGTGTTTGAAAAAAACAGAAAAAAATGTGAACGCTAAAGGCCAGCGCGAGAGAATGTCCAGGGCGCTCGTTATCAGGCACTTTGTCTTTGGTGGCATTGGGGTTTTTCTAAACTGCATTTTAACGACTCCCTGGACGAGGCCAACAGAAGTAAATTTTACCACACACCCTGAGATATATAAACTGTACGCTCACATGCGAGTGTGTGTGCGAGAAATATTTTCGGGCAAGTGCTGCAGAATATTTTTAACGACACAGCGGGCGACGCAGGCCGTTTGAGCGCCTAATGAAAATTGATTTGGCAAAATTGAAAAATTTCCTTCGTTCAACTTGACCAATTTCTCTAAAAATAAATTCACTTTGAGCACTAACGTGCTTATTTACATTATTGCAAATGCCGGTGGACCAAGGGTCCACAAAGAGTTCAATACTACAAAGCGAACATTAATCACTCGAGTTTAGGTTGCTTTCTTCACTCTCTCTTTCACATATGTGTGTGTGTGTGTGCTGAGCATAATAAATGTCGCCATTCACATTTTTAAATGTGACACAAATGTCTTTTATGTTCTTCAGCTCTTGGCCATTAGTTCGAAAGGGGAAATCGCTCGGCTGTCACAAATTGACCCGGCTTAATGAATTGCGCAAAAAAGGTTGTCAATGCCCATAAATATTGACCCGAAACAGATTCGACAAACATAATTTAATAAATATAAATATAAATATCTATACATAGAGATAGATACATAATATTTATTAATAAATAGCTATCATAAATAAATACGCGCTGGCAAATAAATGCGTATAAAATCAGCTAAAATTGCTTTTATTCAGTTCAGCCATTATTATCACAATAATTTTAAGCGATTATAGCGCTTTAGGCGCGCGAACATAAATTTCAGCTTAATCGCAAAATAATTAATTTAGATGAGGTTCATTTTTTTTGTGCTTTAAAATCAGGTTTTAAAATTCACTTAATGCGAAGGCTTCATTCAGCAAATAAGTTTGGCTAATCCAACGTGACTTCAATTTATGTATATTATTAAATATAAATATTAAAAATATTAAATCATATTCATGTCTATTAATCTAGCTAACACTAACATGTCTTCAGTGTGCACTCAACATAATGAGAATGTCAACAAACTTATTTTGAGCATGAAATTTGAAGATGAAGCAAGGCGAACGTGACTTTGAATATAATTTTAATTCAAATGCACAAATTAAACACAATAAAACTACCAAATTTCGAAGTGGCTTAAGAAGTCGGAAAGTTTCAGTTAAGTTGAGTTTAGCTTGTAGTTTTTGTTGACAGAGCTGAAGCACTACGTTCTAAAAATTAAATTTTATTTTAATTACAAATTATCTGAAACTTTAGTTTTATTGTTAGTTATTAATATTCAGCATATAAATCAGAGTATTTAAAAACTTTTTATTTTTTGTTTTTAAACCATAAAAACTAAAATTAAGGATACTAAAATAAAGTGCCAAAATAATTCTTTAAGATTTTGAATTTCTAAACTATAAGAATAAATTTATATTTCTTGAAAAATATATTGTTCCATCTATCTTTTTTAACTGTAAACTTATATAAATTTCAGAACATAATTTATGATAAAATTTGTTTTATAAATTTAAAAATTTTATAAAAACAAAAATAAATTTAATTTACCAATAGAATATCTTTTATATATATATTTGTTAATTATTATTAATTATTTTTAAAAATCCTTAAATTGTTGTCTTTTAAATTTATTAAATAAATTATGAAGTTTGATTTGATAACTTTCTTTATTAATTAATTTTCTACCATATGTATCTTCCTATGCCCAAATAGAATCCCTTTTTTCTTCATTCATTTAATTTACTTTTCTTACTTGTTCTTTATTCTTTATTTATTTGCATTAATTTAAGCAAAACCAAAAGTTAACAATTGGCAGAATGTTCATTGGGATTTTATGCAAATTGGCAAAAGATTTTAGCCAAAAATTGAGCGATAACCGAATTTGCTGTATGGCAGAAACAATTATGCGCCTCTTTCAGGCGTCGCCTATCACAATCTGCATAAATTATATGAAAATTCATTTTTAAAAACTTTCTCATTGGCACAAAACAAAAATCAGAGAAAAAAGACGAGCTTTTATCAAGCATCTCAGGCAAAATGTCAGGCACCGAAAATGCTGTGCAAATATATAAACAGCGAGCGTCGGACCGGGATTAGTGGCGGGGATGGGCAGATGGGCGTGGCGCATGCAAGCGTATAATTCAATTATGGCGAAAAGCACCGGAAAACAGCAATAGCCAAAAGCCGAAGGAGCGCGAAATCAAAAAATTGCAATGCCAGCCGCAACAGAGCAAAAGAAAAACGAAAGCCAATGCAAAAATGTGGCCTAAAGTGAACCAAATGCGCAATATAAAACGCTGGGCCACTTGAGCTATCATTGGCCAGGCTACAGCGAGCCTAAAGAGAAGCCCCAAAGATTAAGGCGAACCACAAGCAGCAACAGCAACAACAACAAAGAATCATAACAACTGAACGTCATCATGGCCATCGTACACAGCGCGCTGATGTGAGCCAGCCATATTTGCTATGTAAATAATTTAAACCGGAAATGACGTAGATTATGTGCCAGCAGACGGAAGTCACTCAGGCCCCAGCGCAAGGCGCTGACCGAAGCGAATGGAACACAAAAAGAAACGAAAAGTGAAAAACGAATACGAATTTGCAAACAATAGCCAAACCCCGACCCCGACCCCGACTACGACTCCGACCCCTGGCCCAGCCTGAAAGCGGCTACATTTTTGCCGTTATTTGCATTTTTCTAGCCAACAACGATTTTCGCTTTTCTGTCTTTTGCTTACCAAAATAAATTCAAATTACAGCAAACCAGGACTAACCAGCACACACAAAGAAAAAACAAAAATAAATAAATATAAACAAGCAAAAAATTGTCCATGATGCGCATTTTGTTCAGCTTTTTTTCGTATTCCGTTAAGTTTGGCATTTCTTTTATATGCAGATTGCTTAATTTACCGTTAGGCGCACAACTATTGAAACAGCAAAATGATATATGTGTGTGGGTGCTGTGGGTGTGCGAGTATTGCTAGTTAGTTAGCTCTTCAATATAGTCTAGTGGAGGGTATTATTTTGCATTGGTCAGGCTATTTTTTTGTCGTGAGGATTCGACTTTTAGCATATATTCTATGTGGGGGTATGGTATAAATTTAAGCTTTAATTTATCAAAGATTTTGTATTTTCCATATTTCATATAACACAAATAGAAATATAAATAAATATATATAAAAATAAATAAATATATATTTTTAATTATATATAAAAAAAATTAAATAAAAAAAATATTTAAAAACATTTTTTTATATAAAAATATATAGTACAGGCAAACAATGATTCACATCAAATATACATTTAATATAATTATATAATAATATATTAATAATTATAATTAATAATAATAATAATATATATTATAATAATATATTAAAAACTACCAAATATTTATAAATATATATATATATATATATATATATATATATATATATATATATATATATATATATATATATATATATATATTTTTTTCTTTTTTTTTTTTTTTTGTCAAATTTAAAGCAACTCCAACAGATTTTTCTCCGCTTAAATACAAAAATTTAAAGAGATTTCGATCTGCAAGTCTAGCCCGATACGTGCAAAGTGCTCAGTGCTCATAAATTATTGGCAAGTTAATGCGCGCAGCTGCTTTTTGGTGGACATGCATAAGCGTCCACATATACATATATATATTTTTGGTAATTGCGACAAAATTCAGACACTAAGGTTTATTTATTTATCACCTAAAAGCCTGCTATGAAAAGCAATAGGCACTGCTGCAAAGGCCGGCCGACTGCTCGACTGCTCGACTCGGCTGCTCGACTGCCTGCCATGCCGTTGCCAAACAACTCGAACGCTTGTCTATAAATCGAGCTCTGCAGCGGTCATAAAGCAGCCCATGAGCCAGAGCTCACGAAGGAAGTGCTAGCTGACTGGATGAATACCCTGTATTTAATCAAAAAATATATAGACATGTTTGTGAAATACTTGGAAAGTTTGCTATCATGAATGCTTCTGTTTTCTTCTTACTCTCCCATACTTTCTTGTTCGTTTCTCCGTCTTATTCTCCCTCTTTCTCTCTCGATCTTTCTCTGTATCCCTTTTCCGCTCTCTCTCTCTTTCTCATATAGTCGCTCACTTTCTTTCCTATCTCTTTCTCCCTTCATCCATCTCTATGCCGTTCTTGAACGTTTAACATTTCGTTATACCCATTACCCATTCTTAAACAGGATATATAATTTCATGTGACCTTGAGTCGCATATTTTTAAGCTGTATGGCGACAGCCTATGAAAATCCTATAAATATACAACAACAAAAACTCACAAAAAGAAGCAACAAAATGAAACAAAGAACAACAACAGCAACGGCAACAACAACAATAATAACAAAATAACACACAATAAATACAGTTGGAGCATCGCATCTGAGCTTCGTGACCAAATGAGGCCTAACGGGCTATAAAAATTACGAGCTAAATGGCGACGACTACTGCAGAGTGTCTGACCGAAAGACTGACAGACTGGCGGACTGACGGACAGTCAGACTGGCTGACTGGTTGGCTGACTGGCTTTTTGTATTCAATTTGCAGCAGAGTCCGAGAATTGATGTCAAAGGCGTAGCTGGCAAAATTCATTGACACATAAATTACAGACTGTGAAAATCGCTTTAATGAAAGCCCACTCTGGGGGTAGTCGGGTCCTTTTGACTTCGCTTCCTGTGCGGCTCCCACTAAAATATATATGTATACTATATACTAACTTATTTTGCTTTATTTTCTCATTTGCTGTCTTGGACAGTCGAGAGTTTTGTGGCCCACTTCAAACAGCAGCACAATTCGCAGCGATTTCAAAGGAAATCCGAAAAGTAACGGAAACAATTTACTTAATAAACCTGCTTGGCTCTGAGCGTGGTCCGAATACCTTTGAAAATTATAAACGGCAGCTGGCGGCGGCCACCGTTTGGGGCGGGGCACAAGCAATGCTGTGAGAGACCTCCATAAATTATAAATATTACGCAAAAAGGCAGCGCCAAATGGCCAAATGGCTTTGCCCCACTCGCAACTTATATCTAAACAACCCAATACATGTCTGTGCGAGTGTGTGTGTGTGTGTGTGAGACCTTTTGTGAATTGCCTAAAAGGACTTCGATAGAATAGTGAGGTCGCCATGCATTACCCGTAAATGCGTAACATTTCTTGACTCGGGCTCACTGCAGATCACCTTTGGGGCATTGGGACATTGAAACGAAAACCGTTGGGTTATTAAGCTCCAAATATGGGATAAATAAATATATATAAATTATAGAAGCAAAAAATGAAGAAATTATAAATACCGCAGCAGCACGAGCGGCATAAAAAGATGTCTACGAAATTATCAAAAAAAATTATATCATTTTCTTATGAAATATTTATTATAATACAGTGTAAAGACATTTTTAGCCAAATATAAAACAATTTAGCATATTTATGATATAAAAGGCAGACATTCTGTTCAAATTCTTTAGTAAAATATATTTATAAGTAAGCCAAGGGCGAAACATATTTAAATTAAAGGAATACAATGCTTGCCTTTATTTGTGTTAATATTATCGGTTTATGAATATGTTCACTTTGTTAAAAAAAAATAAATAAATAAATAAAAAAAAAATATTCAGAGAAAAGACACAGAAAAATCTTCAAAAATAGTTTGACATAAATTTTAATAAATAAATAAATTTATTTTTCCAAACATTTTTCGAAAGTCAGAACTCTTTAACGAAAAATTTGAATCAAATTAATTTTGGTATAAAAACAAAATTATCAATTGTCTTTCAAATTTGTATTCGATTTTTCTACAGAAACTACAACTCACGAATATATTTTTAAGTCTTTAAATTTAAATATTAATTAATTAACTTATCAGGCTTTGCCGCAGCACAGCTTCAGTAATATTCATGTATAATGCATAAGCCCAAACACTTTTATATATTTCATATTATTAATCAGCACAGGCAAAGCGATCTTAAGACCACGTTGTCAAAGGTTAATTAATTTGGCTTATATGCGACATATTAAATGCAATAATAAATAGGCCATAAATGAATAAACTAAAATAAACAGAAAATAAATTGCACTTTTTTCTCAAAGCTGACATCAATTTAATAAATGAATATATTTGAATTAAAAAGCAGCTTAAATTATAAAAAATAAATAAATAAATATATATGTATATGTATATAATATAGTCTATACTGTGCAGAAGGAGCGCCGTCAGCTGAGGTGAAAGCTCGCACTTCGACCATAAATCGAGCTTATCTGACGCAGCTAATTGAAATATCACCCAAAGGCTGTGCAACTAGCAGCGAGAGGGGCCACCGAATCTGATGCCCCCAAAAAGGACACCGCAAGGAGCGTATCAAATTGTTTACCTTTCGGTATGTGGCTGGGTCCAACGGCCGCAAGAAATAAATAAAATTTACTTTTATTATGAACACACACACGCACACACATTTTGCTTTCCTTTTCCCGTTCTCTTTTCCCTTTTTTTTATTCTTATGCAAAGTTCCTTTGCACAAAACATTAAACTCGAATGCAAAGAGAGGAGAGAGCAACAAACCATAGCATATTTTTGTGCGCATGCATAAAAATCATTTAAATGTTTGTTTGCGCCACGCTCAATGCATGAATGTGTTTGTATGAATATTAATAATCAACATAAACATAAACATGCTCGTAAATATAATACATGTGCCCCATAATGCTGCTAAATGCGAGCCCCTGGGACTGAGCCACCGAGAGTGAAAGAGCGAGAGCGAGAGTGAGTCCTCTGGCCTGGTCGCACAAAAACAAACAAACGTCAACTGGGGACTGCACTGAAGCTGAAGAGTGTCCAGAGGCAGAGGCAGAGGCAGCGGCAGTGGCAGCGGCAGCGGCCTGCGAGCCGGGCACAGCGCTTAATATTAAATTATGACTCACTTTTCGCTTTTATGGTACAACATTTACAATTGAAAAGATTTTGGAGCAGAGCGAGAGCAGAGCTGCTGGCCATTTAGTGGGCAAAAGTTCATTACGCTGCTCAAGGACATCGCCATCGACGCGGACATCGACGCGGACACCGACACGGACACGGCCATGGGCTTAGGCAAAACTTGCCAACGCCATAAACTAAATTAATAGCCCAAAACGCGGACGCATTTTGACGCGGCTATTAACAGCAAACGAGTTGTGGCTTTTTATTCCAATGCTCAAAATTAATAGCCCCAACTTTTGCATCACGGCCAAAAACGAGCCTCCGCATGAATGAGAAGCTGCGACAAATACGTAAAGCACACGCCGCTGATAAGACTCAACAGCGCCCAAAAAGGAGATTTATACGTTATCCTTGAGAGTGGCTTAAAGCTGCGCCTCGCCTAATGACACAGTTGTCAGCTGGAAATTAAGTGGAAGATCTAGATCGAGTTACGCCAAATATGGCTGAGGGAACAAATAATAATCTTATTAAATTTATCATTTTAATTAAACTTTTTTATGACCATTTCCTTGGACGAGCAATTTTTAAAAATTTCCTATTTATATAAGATTAATTACACATATATTTTTAATTTATTAGCAAAAATGAATAATAGATTTTTTTAATTAAATATTTTTATTTTAAATTTTTCCTGATTTTTTGTCGTAATTTATTTTTGATATATTTATGAATTTATACATATTTAATAATTTTAAATTAAATTAACTGCATTTTAAATACATTTGATTTGTTTATAGATATTACACTGTACCTGTTCGATTATTACTAGTCTGATCAATATACATAACCGAAAAATCGCAATTAAATTATCTGTTTTATTTAGGTCTAAAATTAGACTACTAATTTTCTTCATTATGGGTTATGATGCCAAATGAATAATTAAAATACTATTTAATGGTTCCAGCTGAGTAAGTAGAAAATTTCCCACAAAACTAGACACACACCCCCCACAATCTGTTTGATTTGTTTGCTTTGTTCGCTTTGTTTGCTTTGCCAGATATTCTAAATATAACGAAGTTTGTACGACTCCTCGATATGAGCATTAAAATCGTACTCAGACAACAGCAACAGCTGTTCAAACTATGCTGAATTCCTATATAAGCTATAGAGTCCCGGAGAAAAGTATCATTCACCAACTGATCTGATCTGAGTAAGATGGAAGTGAAAGTGATATTGCTCAGCTGTGCCCTCCTGGCCATATGCCTGACATATCTGCCTGCTGCCAATGCACAGGAAGAAACAACCGTAGCTGCAGAGGAGACCACAGTTGCTGAGGAGGAGACCACAGCTGCTGAGGAGGAGACAACAACAGCCGCGAGCACAGATACCACGACAGCGGCCGCAGGTGCCAAGAAGAAGACGAGGAGGAAGCGCAAGTTCAAGATTGTCAGGAAGGGTGGCAAGAAGGTCATCAAGAGGCGCCGTCGTGGTGGCAAGAAGTGGGGCCTCAAGGGCTAATTGAATAGACGAACGATAACCGATAATCGATAACCAATAACTGATAACTGATAGTTCATTGCGATCGACAACCAACAAACGAAAGGAGCTTTAATATTTAAATAGATATAAGAAATTGTTAAAATCTGCAGATAAAATATACTGAAATCTTTTCACATTCAAAGTTGCTTGTTCTGACTTATTAATACTTGATTAGCTCACAATATTGAATGAGCTTAAAATATAATAAAAATAAAATAAAATATCTTGGCAATAGTAAATTAAAATTTATCTTCAATGTATCATTTCGAACATTTGCTACTTGTCAAAACTTTTGACAAAAAGGCATCGAAAGAAAAAAAAGCTTGAAGAGCTTGCTATCTGTATCTGTGTTAGATGTCAAGTCTAGTCAAGACACGCTACCCACACAATTGCCTGACTCTGCATGTCACAGGCTGAAGGTGGGAGACCAGCGGAATTTAAAGCACAACACTTGAACTTGAGGGCGAGCAGTGAGAGGGAGAGGGAGGGAGCATGGAGAGCTGCGACACAAAGCACTTAGGCCAAGCTGTCAGACATATTTGGGCATCTCGCTGCGATTAGAAGCAGCCGCAATTGTTATAACGTTTATTGTTTTGCCATATTTTTAGCACAGATACCAAAAAAGCGATGCTAATGCGGCAAATCAGCAAAGAGCAAACTTTTCGCGCTACCACCCCTCCCTCCCACCTCCTGCCCAACCTCATCATCTGTCCAAAAATTGAGATGCTGGCAATGTGTGCACTGATATTTTTAGAGCGACTCACAAAGCCGGAAACAAAAATAATAACAACATGCTACATGAGAGGGGGCGGAGGTGTCGGTGGGGTTGGGGGCGTTTGCCACAGATAGGGGATGGATGGTAGGTGGTAGAGGTGGTTATTGGCAACTGTATGTGTTCCCATAGACGGAAAGGCAAGTCAAGTCAAGTACATGCCAGACATACCAAATAACTTTACTTATTTATGCCCAACAGCGGCGAATCGTGCGATATGCGGGTGGGGCGATTAGAATTGAAACTGTGGACAGAGCGAGTGGGACTGGGGCTGGGTGGTTGGTGCTGGCTGAGCTGTGGCTGCTAAGCCAACAAGAGCATTTGTGTCAAATGGCGTAAACGCAAAGCAATCAGCGATGAGGCATCAATAATTCGCAACGCGTTTGTGTTCTCCAGTGTAGCACGGCCGAAAGTGGAACTCAAAGAACGCTTTGACAGCACCAGAGAGTGCTAATTGGACTGTCATGACTGTCATACACCCTGTAGACTGCACACTGTGCTGTACTTTCAATATCATTTCTCGTTTGATAGCCACTCCTCACACACTAGACCTCCCCATTGGCGCTTTCAATAAAAACAGGGTATCTGAAAAGAACAAAAAGAAACGAAAACCCCTAGCCAAGGGGTCATATTAAAACTAAAATTGCTTTCAAGTTGCGGCATTTGTTGTGGCTTCGCCTTTGACTTGACTTTTGTTTGTGGTCGTCGCCCACTCGTCGTCGTCGTCGTCGTCGCTTTTGCCTTGCCTTGATTTATGGCGCCACTTGCAGCTGACAAGCGCCACAAAGTATGCCACATTTTTTGCGCTTGCCATGCCCCAAACGCTTGGCCTATTAAAGCAACTGACGACTCAGCCTCAACAGCCTCGTGTCTCATTTTCATTTGGCTCGCTTGAACTGCGCTTCTTTTCTTCTTTTTTTTATAGATATATACAGATATATATATTTATTTACGTATATATATATATGTTATTTTATGTTTTCGCGGTCACGTTTTTATCTTTTGCGAAACAGGCTATGGAAAGTGGAGCCGAAATAAATTGGCGTTTGCTTTAATTTTTGTTTTGGCCACCAAAGTGTATTCTGTTTGCAAACTTTTCAGCTGAAATTTGCGAGGGGTTGCCCGTGCTCAGGATATACCCTGGAATCTGATAAGTATATAGAAATATGTATATAAACAATCTAAAGATACACAATATATAGAGAACAACTCCTAGCACAAATCATAATTGAACCTTCTCTCAGTGCTTCAACTACTTTTCCCCATTGTCCCATTACAGCGCACTTTATAGTCAGTCAGCCGTGGCACACAGCTGAATTTTTCTATCTCAGTCACTTTCAGTGTTTTATTTATGTTTTGTTTTGCCGGACACTTAGCGATCGTTAGCCTTATGACGGTATCGGAACATTGGACAATTCCCATTTTATTTTTGTGGTTCCTCTCTCATATGTATAATTTATTACCTTCTCTATGTGGAATGCTGAGCGCTATGTAAAGTTGATTTACTACCAAAATTCGGCAAAGATTGCGCAATTTTCATGAGAATTTAAAGCAACCAGCACGTGCGGCTGAAACTCGTGCCAAAGCAGGAAATAAACAAAGAGAAAAATAAAGAAGAAAAATAAAGTCATGTTCAGCTTGCAGATTGTTTACATATGAATCCACGTTGAGTCTAGGGAAACAGCGGGTTGACCAAACCCGCTGTTTCCCTAGACTAGGCCGGCCACAGATGAAACATAAAAGGAAGGAGTGCAAGTGAAGTGGACGATGTGGAGCGAAGCGGAACATTTTTATATTAGAATCTTATCTGGTGTGCAATTGCCAAAGATGAAACAAAAATAAAAGGAACAACACAAGAAAACAAAGTCAGCTAAAATTCAACTTGCTAAGCAATTGAATTTTAAAAAATAATTTTATGAATTTATTTATTTCCTAGAAGAAATAATAAAAATATAAAAAGATTTTTTAAATAATATTTAGGAATGACATAAAAAACAACAATTAAATTAAAATAAAATAGAAAAAAATAATTAATAAAAATAAAATAAATAAATAAATATTAAGTAAAATTACAAAAATATGAAAAATGAAAATAAAAAAAATATAAAATAAAAATGATAATACATTAATATTAAAATAAAATCAAAATATAAATTTATTATAAAACTAAACAATAATAAAATAAAACATTTATTAGTCCTTTTACCCAGAACTCAAATTTACAACTAAATTTCAAATTTTCCATACAATTCGCTTGAAATGCATACTCCGTCCGCAGTGCTCTGCCGTTGCCACATTGTGAGACATTTTTATACCCTGAACCCATTGAAAATGGGAAAATCAGGGTATAATGTTTTTGTTGGAGGGCGTATGTATGTAACAGGCAGAAGGAGGCGTGGCAGACCCCATAAAGTATATATATTCTTGATCAGGATGACAAGCCGAGTTGATATAGCCATGTCCGTCTGTCCGTCTGTCCGTCTGTCTGTCCGTATGTATGAACGCGTCGTTCTCAGAACCTATAAGAGCTAGAGACTTGAAATTTTTTATGTAGGTCCGTGAATAGCACGAAAAGATCGAGTTTGTTAAAAAAGTCGATAACTATTTTAATTTTATTGTTATCGATTAAAAACATTATCGAATGTTAGTTATAAAATTATATCTCCCACGTCTTTATAGCTAGAGACCCCAAATTTTTTTGTAAGTTTTATATTTATTTTCTCTAATTTTGATTTTTGTTAAATTTTGGATACCGGCTCCAAATTTCCCCAAATATTTAAATTGAGGTTAGTTGCACTCAAAGCCAGTAAATGAATGGGTTTACATTTTTAAAAATTGGAAAAAATGTAATAAAATATGTTGAACATAAGCTGAAAATTTCATTCAAATCCATTAATTCGCGCAGAAGTTATTAAACAAAACATTTTGCCAATCGGCCAAACACGTGACCAGCAAAACAAAGCAAACTGTTTTCCTATACATGTGCACACATACACACATACACATTGAGCTGCGTGCATCTAGCAAGTTCTAAAACCCGCAAGTTTTAGTGTACATATTTCCAATAGATGGCGCTATGATTTGCGAATTATCAGCTGCTCAGTTGGTTCGAAACTTGGATGGCGCTATTCAATCGAACCATAGATGACGCTATTAGCTAAACAATTGAAATGAATTGAATTTAGTTTTCTGTGCGTTTATACGAAATGCTAATTATGCAGTATTTTAACGCAGGTAGCGCGGGGTTTAGGGTATCTCCTAGTCGGGACCGCCGACTAGAGTTTTCTTACTTGTCTATTTAGCTTTTGATTGGAGTCAGTGTACGCAACTGCAGGGTGCCGCAACGAGGCTCTAATTGAAATAGAAATTGTTGTGACGGCAAATTGCGCAAGGCAATGCAATGGCATGTCTGCACAAGTTGGCCAAAAGCAAAGTTGCTAAGGCGTCAACTTTACAACTAGTAGTATGGCAATTGCCTTAAAGTTACGGCGGCTCTAAACTTTTCGCAGGCGCTGTCATAACCAGTCTAGTCCCAAACTCTGCCATAGCCAACATCATATTTGCGAAACTTTAGCCAAAAAATAAAGAAGCAGCAGCAAAAGAAGAGGAAGAAGAAGAAGGGCAACTTGTGCAACTGTCGACCAGGAACTTAACATTTTAAAATAAAATTAAGTGCGTAATTGAAAGTGCAAATAAAATTGCAGACACCTCAAGAACTAGTCTTAATCAGTAACTTCCAACACCTTTTGACAGTTGCTTAAAAATAATAAAATGAAACAAGTGAGAGTGTTTCGCTCGGGAGTGCTCGACTAGCAGATACCCAGACTCATGCAATTGTTGATTTCATTCATGAAAGCTGCTTTACATATTTATGTGTATACACTCTTAAGTACACCAGCTGCTTACTGCGGGACTTCAATTTAGTGCTTTCAGAACATAATAATGCAATCCAAAGCTAAATATCTATGAGGCCTCTTTCAGGACTTTTTCAATGTTGAGGCAAGGGCGGATTACATTCAAAATATTCATAATCTGTGTATTCACCACAGAAGCCAGAAAAAGTAAAACGTCTCTAACTTTCATGATCTTCAATTTATATATTTTATTGCTAATAATAAGTCTGCAACTTTTGTGATTTGCGAGTTGGAAGAGATGAAGACCCTCATAAAGAATACTTCTCCTCCTGCCAGTTAGATATATTTACTCCTAAACTCTAAACAGTTTAAATTATTATGTATATATATTATTATATTATCTAGTATAGAATTTTAGAAAAGTCTTATACTATCTAGATTAAAATTAAACCTTATTATTATCAAATATTAGACTCCCGATAATGCCAGCTTCAGTACACATGAATTCAAAAAAATAACTCATCTTATTTACGTTAAGTAAACTTCAATAAATGTTTTAAAATTTGAATTAAATTATAAAACATCAATATAATATGATAAGATACGTTACACAATTGTTTAAAATATTGTAGAAATACATAATATACATACACAAAAGGCAAACTAGAATATATGTGCCGCTAATATACCCCCAATATGCGTAAATACCCTACACTATATCGCATGACTATTTGGGCAGAAAACTTTTGCATCAGCTGGCAAACAAAACTGCTTTGCAAATGCAGAATAATATTTAAAGCAAATAGTAGAGAGCAAAATGTGTTTTGTTTCGATAAAAACGCTGCACTTTGTTTCGGCTGAGTGCCTAACGCTCACTCTCTCACTCTCACTTTTAGTCTCGCTCGCTCTCCCTCACTGTGCGTTGCAGTCTAAAGATGTCAAGGCCCACATGCTAAATGCATTTATTCATATTTCCGACTAGAAATTAATTGTAAAGAGGAAAAATATCAAGCATTGAAGAGAAAAATTGCGTGCACAGTGCGTGGTCTCTGATAAATTTCGTGCAAAATTTCTGATTTTGTCCCAAAATAAAACTGAAAGCCAAAAAAAAAAATAAATTTCAATTGTTGCCATAGGAGAACTAAACAAATTTTGTATGCCAAGCTGACGATTTAATTAAAATTTATGCATACTGCATGTGGCATAGATTACAAAATTTGAGTTTACACACAGAGAGAAAGAGAGTGAGAGAGAGGGAGAGAGAGAGAGAGAGAGAGACTCACACATACACTGAGCATATTTTCCTTTGCAAATCAATGTATCTCCATGTGGCAATAGGATCTCATTGTTGTTTGTAAAGCCAACGGCTAACATAAATTGTCAGTTGCAAATCCTTGACAAATCTGCTGCATTGGCTTTCGCTCCTATACATATATATATATATATATAAATACTTTTTTTTGACGGTGTCCTTTAGCGTTCGCTCGAGATAAATCTTTATTGCCTCATTTTGCTCAAAGCTGATTTCTCTTCGTCTTTTTTTTTGCGCCATTCTGTATGCCGCGCCTCAACTTACTTACGCGTTGCCAAACTAACTGCGTCTGGCCCTCAGAGCGGAGGCTTATGCTCGGCTAGTGTGACCAAAAAAGACAAAGGCTCTGAAAGATAACGTCTACAGTGAAAAGTCCGCAGCGCGGCCAGAGTAACAGCCGTTGCCTGTATAACAACAACTTCGGAAATAAAATGGCAAAACTTTGCAGCAATGAATGACAAATAAAAACGTAAAACATTTCAAATGCTCCGACCAACAAGAACAACAAGGATAGCGCAGCGACACAGCAAAAAATAAATAAAATGTGGCAAAGAAAAACTAAATGGAAACCGAAAAAGTTTTCCGCTTGGCCATTTCGCTGCCTGTCCATTCACTTGGCTTTAATTTCTCGCTGCGACGCCCGAGTTAATAATTAATTTTCCTGTTGCCAAATAACAAACAGACAAATAGCAAACGAAAAAAAAAAAAAAGAACTTTAAGCCTAGCCAAGTGCTGCCGCAGCTTCTCGAGTTTTATGGCTCTCGGCGAACGGCTTTCAGAACTGTTTGTCAATACTTATTATTGTGTACATAAAAATAAAATCTTATTGATGGGCATCGAGCCCGATGCGGGAGCTCTGACAAATTGCGAAACATGATTCCTGACAAGGGTCAATTGCCATTTGGCTAATTTTTTCATTTTTTTTTTTTTTGCTGTTAACTAAAAGATAAATGAGAAATTTAGACAAATGGCAAGTGAAGCCATTTGGTAATTGCGAATGTTGAATTTTAATTGATGTCAATTGAATGGAACCTTTCTTTACAAATAAGCTATTAATATTTATTGAAATATATATTTTTATTTTACTTATATCAAATATTTTTAAACTAAATTAAAATAATATACATAATATATAACGTAAATTAAAATGTTGCATAAATTGTACTTTGAGATTAAAATATTGATTTTTAGATAATTAATAAAGTTGAGTTGAAAAAAGCTAAATATATTTAAAGTATTTCAAATATATAAAAAATTATTATATAATTACAATTCAAATTTACCAATTAATGTCTTTACAAAAGTAACCAATCAAAAGATTTCAGAATTTGAGATTAATATATTTACTCTATATTATACTTGAATTTATAGTAAAACTATATTTGGTTCTGGTCTATATAATAACAATTAACTGACCTATTTTTATTAAAAGCTGACAATAGATTAGTCATTTCTTTCATAATAGGTTATGGTGCCAAAAGAATAATTAAAATAATACCTAATGGTTCCAGCTGAGTAACTAGAAAATTTCCGTTGTCTGCATTTTTGACAAGCTAAACAAAACTCAATACACACAATCAACAATTTGTTTGATTTGTTTGCTTTGTTTCCATTGTTTGCTTTGCCAGATAATCTAAATATAACGAAGTTTGTAGACTTCTCGATATGAGCATTAAAATCGTACTTAGGCAACAGCAACAGCTGTTCAAACTATGCTGAATTCCTATATAAGCTATAGAGTCCCGGAGAAAAGTATCATTCACCAACTGATCTGAACAAGATGGAAGTGAAAGTGATATTGCTCAGCTGTGCCCTCCTGGCCATATGCCTAACATATCTGCCTGCGGCCAATGCACAGGAAGAAACAACCGTAGCTGCAGAGGAGACCACAGTTGCTGAGGAGGAGACCACAGCTGCTGAGGAGGAGACAACAACAGCCGCGAGCACAGATACCACGACAGCGGCCGCAGGTGCCAAGAAGAAGACGAGGAGGAAGCGCAAGTTCAAGATTGTCAGGAAGGGTGGCAAGAAGGTCATCAAGAGGCGCCGTCGTGGTGGCAAGAAGTGGGGCCTCAAGGGCTAATTGAATAGACGAACGATAACCGATAATCGATAACCAATAACTGATAACTGATACCTGATAGTTCATGATGAACGACAACCAACAAACGAAATGAACTAACTTAATATTTAAATAGATATAAGAAATTGTTACAATCTGCAGATAAAATATACTAAAATCGTTCTAATTATATAATTACCAGTTCTAATTGAAACAAGTCTATTATTATTATTATTTGAAATACGTTTGCCTCAATTTTGAAGTGAAGGAAGGAATATTGAGACTTCAAAATTGAGCTCAAAATTTAAATAAAACAAAATTATTCATATATAAGAAAATGAAAATGAATAATGTATGTGAACAATAATATTTATATAGAACCTTCAGTTTAAGAGCTGATTTATCCAATAATATTCATATTCATATTAAATATGAAGTTATCTTTGGCTCTCCATATTTGTTGACGAATCCGAATTTCAAATTAAATTTCAAATTTTTGTGGTGCTGAAAGCTGGCTTATAAAAACACAAATTTCTAATAGACGAAGCCACGCATATTCAAATGTAGTTCCCATGAATTTTGGCTAATTTGATGTGTTATGATTTGATTGTTTAGTGTTAGGTTCCTGGAAAATTGGATACGATAAACGGCTCGAAGCAATTTCCTTGGCATTGTAATCGTTTGGCTGCCTGACTGAATTTCCCACTGGATTTTGTTCCACTGAAAAGTCAAACTGAGCAATTGCAGACAACACACGTTGCACAGTTCTCATGCTTGGCAAACACAACTACAAACAATGGATATATGTAAGCCAGCGTAAAAAGTTGGTCTACTATTCACATTAAGCATACGCCATGTGTACTCTGGCAATGCATGGTATGTTGCGTATACGTTCCGTATGCCGCCGAAAACACAATTTCTGTTTCAACTACGTGGTGAAATTTAAATACAAGCAACTGTAATTATGAAGTATCCGGCTCACTGTGGACACCACAAAAAGTCATACAGACACACACACACACACACAGACATACATATATGTGTGTGTCTGTATGTAGTACCCGAAGCCTTAACTTTGTGTTTGCTTAAACAGCAGCTGGCGCCTCGGCTTTGTTTGCTTTTCATATAAATTGTTTCGCACAATTTTCGCTGTTGTTTTTTTATACACATACATATACATATATATATATTCCCCTATTTTATGCTGGCTTTTTTACACATATTTTGTGTATATATCTTGTACCCGCACGCTTTTCACTTAATTTCGTGTTACATTCTGGGCCCCATAACTTTTGCCCCAAACTAAACGAGTTTTAATAAGCCACGCGTTTTGGCTGTTTATGCATTTGCGATTCCATAGTTTTGCTTAGGCAGTTTTCCCACCATCCTGCGGGTCAGCCGGAAAAGCAGATAGATAGATAGAGAGGCAGATACTTATATCGGGTAAACTGTTGTACAGTTTCAGTTACAGTTGGGAGTTGTGTTGCTTTGTTCGCGAAACCGAGACAATTCCAACAATTTGAACTTTTCAGCAAGCAAACAAAACTTTGCCCACAAATAAACAACAAATGGAAGCCAATGCTCCGTGGCCAAAATAAATAAATAAAAAATACATAAATTTATATATATATATATATATATATATATATATATATATATATATATATATATGTATGTGTGTACATAAATGTATATATTTATGTGTATTGATGCAGCGCTGTGCGACCAACGCTCGTCTGTAGCTCGCCAAGTAAACCAGGTTAAGCACCTCAGCTAGGAGACGTTTGCGTTAGCAAACTGTGCACAAGGGCTAGAATGCCCTGTAATTTGGAGCAGCTTCTTCGGTAAGAACATTGTAATTAAATATAAAAATATAAATAGAATATAATAAATGAAAAAAATAGTACAAAATAGATCATTTGTTCAAAAATCATATATTTCAAATTTAAGTTTTAAAAAATTTGTATTCAAAAAAATATGATACAAAAAAATAAAATAAAAATAGAATGCAACAGTACAATATACCGTTTAAAAAATGTACGATGTAAATTGAAAAAAAAAATAATAAAGAAAATCGAAATTTAAAAAAAAAATTAAAAACTTTAAAAATAAAATATAATATAAATAAATTAGATTTAAAATAATACTCTCAGTATCTAAATAGTTAATAGTTAATTAATAAAATATATATATTTTTCTTTATAGTCTATAGACAATACAAATCGCATATTTATCATTACTAATTGGCGGGTGCAGAGCACAGAATATATAATCTATATGAGAGCATACTCTAACCAGGATTATCAAGGAATCAAAGTGCTGGAAGCAGCTGACAAACTGGAGCAACAATCAAGTTAAGGGTAGGAGGATATACTACTCAGATTACATACCCAAACACCCACACCCTCATACATTTATAGTTGTATTATAGTTCGGGCATTATTTTAAGGTGTAAAAGCTGACTGTTGGCAAGTGTGCGGAGCATAAAACACACCCACCACAGTCCTACAGCGCTGCTATTGAGCATGCAACAAACGAGCCTGCAACAACCACAACAACAACAAAAGAACGATAACAAGTTGTTCAAGCTGAAACTCCCACTTCACACACACACACTCATAGAATGTTATATAGAAAAGAAATGCCCTGGGCAATTGAGCTACATATCGAATTGGCAGGCAATTGGATTTAGTTTTTGATTTAGCATCATGCATTCAGCTCGCTCCGTAATCAATTGAGAGCAATCAAACCAAATGTTTCAAATGTCTCTGATTTTCGATGAAAGTGTAATCATCTTTGCAGCAAATGCAATTCAGTTCGTTTGCAGCTAAACTAGTTAAGTCGACAGCAGCTTGCTTTTTTATTGGATAAATTTGCAACATTTTTACGTATTTTAAATTAAATGCAAATTTAAATTCAAAAATTAATTTCGTTAAGTTCCTTGGCTACAAAATTCCCTCAAATCTGAAGCAAGGCTTCCGATTTCAGGTGCAAAAAATTCTTAGAAGAACACATAATTTAACCAAAATAAAATGCTTCTGGCCTTTGAGTGGGATTGATTTCAATTCCCAGAATATCAGTTCAAAAATTGAAAGAAAACAAAAGTTTTCAAAACTTTCCTTTGACAATTCTTGTTCAACTCATTGCGATTAGTTTAAATTTTTGTTCAAAAGAAACTCAAAACTTTTAAATGTAAAGCAATATTATTTTACAAGAGTACTCTAATGAAAAACAAAAGTTTGATTAAAATTAATTTTATTAATTGTATATTGTAATAACGTTTCATTCGATGGCTAGAGCTTGGAAATATTAGCTTTTGACCGTTGTTGTTTGAGCTAGTACATTAGAATTAATGTTAAAAATATAAATTTATTTAAACTTATTATACCCTGAACCCATTGAAAATGGGAAAATCAGGGTATAATGTTTTTGTTGGAGGGCGTATGTATGTAACAGGCAGAAGGAGGCGTGGCAGACCCCATAAAGTATATATATTCTTGATCAGGATGACAAGCCGAGTTGATATAGCCATGTCCGTCTGTCCGTCTGTCCGTCTGTCTGTCCGTATGTATGAACGCGTCGTTCTCAGAACCTATAAGAGCTAGAGACTTGAAATTTTTTATGTAGGTCCGTGAATAGCACGAAAAGATCGAGTTTGTTAAAAAAAGTCGATAACTATTTTAATTTAATTGTTATCGATTAAAAACATTACCGAATGTTAGTTATAAAATTATATCTCCCACGTCTTTATAGCTAGAGACCCCAAATTTTTTTGTAAGTTTTATATTTATTTTCTCTAATTTTGATTTTTGCTAAATTTTGGATACCGGCTCCAAATTTCCCCAAATATTTAAATTGAGGTTAGTTGCACTCAAAGCCAGTAAATGAATGGGATTACATTTTTAAAAATTGGAAAATGTAATAAAATATGTTGAACATAAGCTGAAAATTTCATTCAAACCCATTAATTCGCGCAGAAGTTATTAAACAAAACGTTTGGCCAATCGGCCAAACACGTGACCAGCAAAACAAAGCAAACTGTTTTCCTATACATGTGCACACATACACACATACACATTGAGCTGCGTGCATCTAGCAAGTTCTAAAACCCGCAAGTTTTAGTGTACATATTTCCAATAGATGGCGCTATGATTTGCGAATTATCAGCTGCTCAGTTGGTTCGAAACTTGGATGGCGCTATTCAATCGAACCATAGATGACGCTATTAGCTAAACAATTGAAATGAATTGAATTTAGTTTTCTGTGCGTTTATACGAAATGCTAATTATGCAGTATTTTAACGCAGATAGCGCGGGAGTTTAGGGTATCTCCTAGTCGGGACCGCCGACTGAGAGTTTTCTTACTTGTTTTAAAATAATAAGTTTTAAAATTTATTAAATAATTGTTTTTCCTATACTTGTTTTTATTTAAAAAAAAAAAAATATTGATGGAAAAAACTAATTTTAATATATTTCTTTTTTTATATTTTATTATTATTAATATTAATATTAATAATATTTAAATACTTAATATATAAATTCAGTTTTAATAAAAAGAATTTTTACAACGATGCAAAATTCAAAATTAATAATTTAATTGAGTTAAATGGAGCAAATATTAAAAAAAAAGAATAAATGAAATATATTTTTTTTAATTCTGGCTTTAAATATGGTTGAAAAGAAAATTGAATTAAACCAAAAATAAATCGGTTTGAGCTCTAATGGAATTAACTGCAGCTGCAAGCCACAGAAAAAATGCAGATATGTATATATAATACGTATATATATATTCACATACATATATGTATATGTCACACAAAGAAACAAAAGTGCCCAAGTTGGCAATGCCTGACTGACCAATACCCCTTACACGGTCGTTCCCAGAGACAAATGCCTAAGGATTAAATCGAACAAGTTGTAGACTATATATTGACTAGCCTCTTGATGCTGTTCAAGAATACTTATATATACATATGTACATTTGTATATTTTATACATTTTTTATATACATTTTCACACAACTATTATACCCAGCTCTCTTTCTTTTGCACCCACTTGCAATGGTAAAAAAATATATATATATATAAAAAAATAACATTCTGTACAATTTTGTGAAAACTGTCTGAAAAATGCGCGCATATATTTTTCAATGGTAAACCGATATGTTGCTGCGCCTGACAGCCTGCAATAAAAGAAATACACACACACACACATACACAGAGAGACTGTGAAATACATAAAAGTGGGCGTGAACAAGGGGCGGCACAGTGGAGGCCTCCAAGTGCTCAAAACGGAGCACGCATTGAGCTTTGGCAAACCGCTGATGTGCAAACAATAAAGTTCAAGGATACACACACACACACACACACACGGATGTGTTAGAGTACGTATGCTTGTGAGTGTGTGTGTGTGTGTTTGTTAGTGCCATTTGTAATAGAGTTTGTTGCATACTTTGCGGTCGCCTAGCCCGTGGGTCAAGTTGCGCTCATGTTGACTTTGGCAGCCCAGTTAATAGCACACACACACACTCTCACGCACACACTCATGCTGTTTGCTGTTTGTTGAGTTTTAATTATGCTAATGCAAAATGCAAGCACACACACCCAGTCACACACACACACATACTCGCTCTCGTTCTCTAGCTGCAGGTGTTGTGCCTTGAGGGCTGGCCAAAAGTTGTTTGACTTTTGTGCGGCTTCTTTTGGCCTTTTGGGCCAAAGCGTTTTTCGGGGTCCATTTTTAGGTCAAGCTTTAGCATCATTTGCCCAAACAATACACCTCAGGCACTAATTTAATTGGTGCACTGACACGCCCCTACGCCCACACCCACACACACACACAGTTGGGCATAGTTCACGCTCGCTTTCCGATTGCTGTTGTCTTTAATTAAAAATTCAAATTGTTTGGCATGCAACTAAAAGTAGTTAGTTGGCTACGCCTCCTCCAGCTCCGCCTGCTCCGCTCTCTACTCGCAGCCACTTTATTGCTGTCACACACACAGACGCAGTTTTTCATGCCCCATGTGGCAGTCTGTTGCAGCATACTTGTGCGAGTATTTAATTACATTTACTCTTTGAAAGCGGCTGCCGACCGAGCAGCAATGAGCGCAGAGACACAGAGGAACCTTCACCCGCTGTCTGATAATTGTTTAAGCACACAATTCTAATTAGTCTTGGATTAATGTGAAGTGCAGCTGATTGTTGAGCACTCGATTGCCGAGGGTAGAAAGTGGTAGAAAGGGTAGAGGAGCTTAGAGGACAGGCTCCCACACACACTCCCACACAGCCACAACAACAAAGTACAATAAGTCGCATTTGCTTTCACTCTTTAATATAAGTGGGGGAAACATAACAAATTACAGTTACGTTTTCACATTAGGTGCAAAATTTTTAATTTATTGTAATAATACTTAGTATTATGTATGTGAGTATGACTTAAGTCTGATTATCTGCTAATAATAATTAGATTGAATATTAGTTCATATCGAAATATTTAGAATGTAATAATGTAAAATAAATAAAAAATATATTAATATTTATTTATTAATACATATAATAAATATTACAAAAATATCCAATTCTATTATCTAAGAAAATATAATGGTTAATGAGCAATCAAAATATACATAAAATAATTAATAAAATCGAAAACAGTTTTATTATATTTTAAAAAATGTATACTATAGCGAATATGTCAAAATATTTAATCAAAATATTTTTAATAATAACAAAATATACATAATAATAATTTAATTTTAAATTTTGTATATTTAAAGCATTAACCAAAATAAAATTGATAAATACAAAAAAATCAATAACTTATACATTTAATTTTATTTTTTTGTGTCTGAGGTATATAGGTAAAAATGATATATACAAAAAATTATATAAATTTATATAAAATTATAAGAAATAGAAATATTCATTATAAAATAAATAATAATACAAATAATCATAATATATAATAATGTTATCAATGAAAATATTATTTGCAAAATATTTTAATATACAAAATAACAAAAATAATATATCCCAAATTAATCTGATACTCATATTATTAGCTGTATTTTTTAACAATAATAATTCTTTAGTAATTATAATATTATTATAAAAATAATATAAAATATTAATAAATAAAAAATAGAAAATTAAATAAATAAATTTAACATTTTTTAATATTATAAGTGTAAATTATATTGTATTTTATTATATACATTAAGTTTCCTTTTTTATTTTATATACACTCATCGAAGTTCGATTATAGGCACTCACGTTTTTTAGGATTATGAGTACAAAAAAGCAATTTTTTTAAAGAATTTATAAAAACTTATTACTAAAATACACTTTACACGCATAAATAGATAATTTGAACATATGTATTTCACATGAATCAAAATAAATATACAACAAAATAATTCAAGCTTTAAGTGACGTCGTATACTTCAACTAGAGCCCAGTCATTTAACAAGGAAAAGAAAAAAGAAAAAAAAATCTTTCTATTAAAATATTTATATTTATATATATATATATATATATATATATATATATATTTGCATATCTATAAAATACCTTCATTTGCTGAACGTGTCAATAACTTTTCTGCTTATCTCATGTTAAATTTCCACGCCACTTTTCACAAGTCACAAAATTTAAGACTTTATGTCAATTTATCACATGTTCTTCTTTTATTGTTCTTCTATCTGCCTTTCTAGTATACATACGTATATAAAGAAATATATATAAGACGTGCTGTTGATTAAATATTATATGAGTGTGATTACTTATGAAAGTCACAGCTGTGAGGACTCGGCTAGCTTAAGACACCCGCGGACAGCGACTAATGAAGGGTCACTTATTGAATGGAACAAAGGCAAAGGTGCTAAATCACGATGACAAATGATAAACGAGAATTGTGTAATTATGGCCCTGGTTACGGTGAGAAATTTATGCATTTTATAGCAGGGATTAAAAGTGTCATAAAACAGAGAATACAATTCAAATTTATATTACGCTATGAGAGCCCAAAGTCAACTTCGCATATTTCGAATTCAGTTCAAAGAATTTTCTCCCTCCATTTAACATAGAAAAAAGAACAGAACGGACATCAAAGCAAATGTCCTTAAACAGCATAAAACTTAATTGAGTTGGGAAATCGAATAAAAATTGATGGAGAGACTCAATTCGAATTATTAAATAAAGTAATATTAAGAATAAATTTGTAAATATCCAACTCACAGTTTTATTACTCTAAAAGTTTCTTCTGAAGTTGAGCTTTTAATTGAAAACTAAATTGAATTGAATTTATCTTCAGGCGAGTGTCAAATTCTTTTCAGCCTCTATGATTGGTTGACTTATCACAAATCACAAATCTGTGCGGTGCCATTTAGGCAAACGAGGCGCAACTTCATTGAAAGAGATTCCCAAAGCGACCGCAAAACCAGCAAAAAGGAGCAACACCTACCTACGGCACGTACGACGGGGCGTATGTGCGATGCGTGAGTCTTGCCCCGGGGTTAGGTCACAGTCAGTGCTATAAAGCAGCGCGCGATAAGCTAAACAAAAACGGTTACAATTTAAAGCCGCACTATTTGCATATGTAATTCTTTTCTTTTTTGTATTTGGTATTTTTTTAATATGAAGGCTGCATAGCCATAGAAACACAAACAGACAAGCACATAAGCACGCGGCACACACTGTTAATTGGAAATGAAAACCTCGTGAAAAATCACGTTAAAATTGCGCGCTTTGGCGCAGAGCAGCGCGACAATTGGGGAATCGCACATAAATTACGTTAACCGAACGCGTTGGCAGACACGAGACAACTGAAAGGACAGCACAACTGATGCTGTGCTGCGGCTGGTGCTGCTGCTGCTGCTGTTGCCGTTATGCTGAGCCAGGCGCAACAGTATTAAGAGCCGACCATAGACAGGGCTGTTATGCAGCCGAAGGTCGGCAGTGTCTAGCCGACTGCAGCTTCGTACCAGCCATCAGCTGTACGCTTCGGCAACGTGTGGATGCTGTGCTGTGCCAAAGGTGCTCTCTCTCACTCTCGCTCTCTCTGCAGATACAGCGCTCTGAATACGTTCCACATGCCGGCTGGTTCCTCGTTCACTCGTTCACTGGGTCACTTTACAGTTTTGTTTGCTGAGCAACTGTGTGTGTGTGTGTGTAGCCTCTTCACATTGTCAATGCCGCATATGCCAGGCCGGTTTTGTGGATTACGCTTTGATACGATTCTACTCTTTGTTGTTGTTTTGGTTCTTCTTTGGTTTTTAGCTTTGACTGGCAATAAAATGGAGCCCATTTGTGGGCAAACTGTTTGCATACTTTTCGAGTGCTCTGTGACTGCGGTCAGTCGACTTTAACTCCACGTTAAATGTCAACCGGCCATCGCCATGCGAGCTGATCGCATTACGAGCCCCAAAGCTATACCACAATTGAGGCATACAAATTAAATCAATATATTTATTGGCGTATCAATAAATGCCCAAGTGAAAATCAGTCAACCAATCAAATTCCTCGACTTGCCTCCTTAATATTATTTTTTTTTCGCATCCTGTTACGGTGAAGAGACAAATACAAATACAAATACGATTACAAATACAAAGCCGAAGACTATGTAAGTCGATTTGGTATGTCCAGCTATTAGATACCCTAGGAAATGGCAATTCGAGGAAACAGTGAGTGTGCATGATAGGCTAGAGTAGAGATATAGGTTAAAGTTAATCCATAGTTATAGATATAGTGGAAGTAGCTGCCAAATATGCTACTTAGATACGTAAAGCTGGCATAGATATAAAAACTAAATATTGAATATAATGTATTTCGAAAGAAATATCGATAAATATCGGTTTTAGCATATGAATGTCTTCTAGAGAGTGCAGAAACTCTTAGAACAGCCCGTAGCTCCTAGGTTGCTTTCAATATATTATATTTGATAATATTTACTTATTATTTTCATAAGTTCATCATACCCTATCTCTCTCTATCTCTCGAGGGCATTACAAATTCGCTGAGTTGACATTCGCATTCGAATTCGTATATGAATTTGCCGCTTCAACTGGTCTACTTATGGATATATAAGAGCATCGTCTGATTACCATGCGTGCACAATCATAATGAAGATATTGTGCGCTTACATTTGCTTTCATCTTAGACTTTGGGTACGCACACACACACACACACAACTAAATTAGTAGGTCAATATGTTTAAGTTGATATTAAATTGATTTCTAAGAGCAGCACATGTATTCATTACATATGTATATATGTACATGTTCATACTTTGCATAGATAAATATTTCATACTATGTGTATATATCTCAGTCAGTTATCATTTATTTATATATTTCAATTCATTTGAATTAATTTGATATTTTGGCATGTCTACTTTAAGCAATTATTAATTCACTCTAAATTAGCTCCAATTGAATATGCGAAATTTCACGCTAGTTGAGTTCTTAACTGAATAATTAATGTTTATAAATAAAAAATATTATTTTTATCTCAGTTGTGCTATGAAAGTTATTTTAGTTATTTATTATTGAGTTAATACTACTCAAAGATTCAAATGTTAACTTTTTTTTCATTTAAAAATTTATATTTTATTATTATTATTATTTTATTACTTTTATTTTCAACTTTTGGGGGGGGGGGGGGGGTGGTTTTTGGGTTTTTTTTTTTTTTTTTTTTTTTTGTTTTTGTTTTTTTTTTTTTTTTTTTTTTTTTTTTTTTTTTTTTTGTGTGTTTTGTGTGGTGTTTTTTTTTTGTTTTTTTTTTGTGTTTTTTTTATTACTAAATTAATTATAAATTATAGTTTTAATTTTTAATATTACTCAAAGATTTAAATGTTAACTTTTTTAATTTTAAAATTTATATTTAATATTATTTTCATTTATTTTGTATTATTATTTTATTACTGCTATTTTTAATTGTTTTATTACTAAATTTATTATGAATTATTATTTTTAGTTTTAAAATTTTATATGTAATATTTATTTTTTATTATATTTACTTTTTTTAAAATTATTATTAATATTATTATATTAAATTATTATTAATAATATTATTATTAAGTGAATGCCATTTAAATTTAGTCTCATTATATAATGTTTATTTAATTTCAATAAAATAACGCTTATTTACATTTATATTTGTTTAAATTTATCCTATCAATAAGACAGCCTCTTCTTTCATTTAATTTTTATTTATATATTCTTATTAATATTTACCTAAATATATTTTATTTATATTTCAAAAAATATTTTTCTCTTATTTATGTATTACTTAACATATTAATAAATTATTATATAAATAAGTAAATATATTTTCAATAAAAATTCTCTAACAATATGTCTCCTTTCATTTCTCATTAATTTTATAATAATAACAATTTTTATTTTATTTAGAAAAAAAACTCTTTCACTTGACTAAACAAATATAACTCCAACTACAAAAAATCTCTGAGCGAGAAACTCATAAAGTGAAAGACATAAAAACGAAAACAGGACGAGGTAACGGTAGAAAAACAAGAAGATGTAAACAAAGCAAAAAACTATAGTAAAAAGCATTCAATTGTGAAATTTCTCTGTTGGGACATACAATATGATTAGCTAACATGAAGTCAATGTGAAAGCGAATTACAAAACAGTAAAGACCTCTTCAAAAAAAAAGTGGGCGGAAGGAGGGGAGGCGTGGGGAGTGGGCTGTGGCTGCAGCTCGGGCGAAAGGCTGCGAAAGACATTTACGAGCGTTTGAATTTGACAGATTTCTTTTATTAAAGCGACAGATACTGTGAAAGCGACGAAAGCAAGCGCTCAAGCATATTAAATTCAATTGTATGCGTGAGTGTATATGTATGTGTGTGTGTGGGTGTAGCCATGTGTGTGTGTGTGTTTTGGCAAATTTAATAAAAACAAACCGCAATAGAGACAAGACGAGACGAGACGATGCGATATAAAAAGCAAATCACATAAAGACGCCATAAAGCACGTTGCGCAGTTGAGCGCGTTTTACCACACTGGCCCAAGCGGCAAGCGCTGTTCAGCACTGGGTCATCAAAATGGCGGACACAAAGTGCGGACAACGGCAGTTTGAACTCATATCAATGCTGAGCAAACAAAAATATAAAAGCCTCGCTCTCTATGCTCAACACTTTTGCATTATGCTAGAAGTATCAATCAACGCTAACAAGCGAGACAGAGACAGATAGAGGGAGAGAGAGAGAGACAGAGAGAGAGAGAGAGAGAGAGAGACAGAGAGGGAGAGAGAGAAGAGCACAGTATAACGTGCCTAATTAATGAAATAATTAACTTGCAACTTTTACTTTTTGCTTAAGTGCTTTTCTAGCACTTTACTCATACCTCACACTTACACACACACACACACACATACACACACACACATACACACACACACACACACACACACACACACACACACCTACACACACATGTATGTGCGCACGCAAACAATTAATTTCATCAACAACAATAGAGCGAAAGCAGGAAAAAGGAGTAAAGAAAATTAGGCAAAAACAAATTCGCAGCACGGACCAGCATAAACAATAAGTCAAGGCCTTCGCTCACTCGGGCAGTGTAGCCGAATCAAAGTTGCCTTCAGCTTAATTTGGCTTAGCACACACAAAATGCTTTTGAAGTTTTTCCAACACTTTTGCTGCTGCCCACAAAGCTAAATACGCAACTTCAACTGGGAAAGTTCTCAGATGAGCAGCTTAGTAAAATACTAGGAATTAGGACTTGCAGTTAAGTCGTAGCTGTTATACTAAATCTGTTAATTCACTGCTAAAATATGAAAATATTAAAAAAATGAAATTACGAAAATATTGAAAATATTTGAAAGTTTTTAAAGATCCCAAAGTAAAATTTATAATTTATAGTTTCCAAAAATAAGTATAAATTTTATAAAATTAAAATACTACAAATACTACTAAAATTATCGTAAAGAAATATTTTTATATTTATATAATAGCTCCTTTACAAATTAAATTAAATAGCTACGCTTCAGCTTCACTCAATCGAGCTTCATCCATCATTTGCAGTGACCCATCAATAAAGTTAGAGCATACAAGAAGTCACAAGAAACTCAAGGCAAAATCCCTTAGCAAGCAAAAAGATGAAGAGCCTGAACAAAAGGGAAAGAAATAAGCAAGAGCCTGATGAGTGTGTCAGCATAAACAGTTAGACGTGCACACACACACACACACACGCTCTCCAGCAAGAGCAGCAGCAGCAAAGCAAGAGCAACAAATAAATCAACAAATCAAAGAACTTAACTAAGAAAAAAAAAACGAGTCTCGACGCGAAGCAGCCGAGCCGAAATACAATGAATTAACCAGAGAGAGAGAGAGAAAGAGAGAGAGAGAGAGGAGTGAGGAAGCCACGCAGCCAGCCCCTGACAATTATGTGGATTAGCCGCAATGGCGGCCGACTGTAGGGCCTTAGTCAGCAAGCAGCAACCCGGGAGCTGGCTCAAAGTTTTGGCAGCGATTTGCGACGCTTCGGCAATTAGTCAAAAGCAGTTAACACGCCCTTAATGCGAACGCGCTGCGTCAAAAAGTGTCTCAGACGCATAATTTATCGCCGAGCACTTAACAATCTAATACAACGTGTTAAATCCCATATAATTATAATCAAATAATATATTTTATTATTGCCTTTAAATGTAAGTCGGAGGATTTAAATGATCAAATGAGGAGACAAATACATATGTATGTTACTAATATTTACTTACCTTCTAGACATTTGCTGGAGTTGAACCGTTAGAATTATATTTTAATGCATAGATATTACACTTCACTAATTACACCACACTTTAAAAAAATTTAAAAAAAAAAGAAACACACACGCTTCTCACACCCGACTCGTACCGATATTCAAGGGCAACTGCTGCTTAAAGGTTTCAGCTTGGCGAAGCCTGCCATTTGATCATTATGGTGAATTTACACATGTAATTACACCACAACTACTCACGCCCCTTATTCACCAGTGCACTGCCAAAAGGCTCTTCACTCAATTATTACTCAATCATGCAATTGCATAGTCTCTGTCTCTCTCACTCCACAGCAGGTATCAGTTAAAGAAGCAAATCTAAAATTTGCTCATCTTCAATATCTTTGCTTAAGCTTGAGTTTTTTTTGTTACTCACCATACTCACTTATCAAAGGGCTGGAGACTTAATCAAATCAAACATATTTTAGCAAGAGTTTTAAGAGAGGGTTTCAAAAGAGCAATATAACCCGCTGAGGCGAATTTACATACATATGTATGTAGTTGCAGCACAAAAACTACTCGTACTCTTATTGACAATTTCACTTGCATAGTCTCTTTCCCTCTCACTCTGCAGTGAATGTGAACAAGGTAAAGAAATCAAAAATATGCTCAAATGTTCCTTTTCGTTGGCTAAGTTGAGTTTTTTTGTTATTCACCGTATTGAAATTTTTATGCTCATTTCTGAAAGGGCGAAGAGTATATTTGTTGTAGATCTTAAATATATAAAACATTTAATAATTATAATATATATTTAATATAATATTATTAAAAACATAATAATAACTAAAGTCTTGTTATTTATAGTACAAATAAGCCAAATTCCATAATTCAATTTCATACAGAGTATCGCGCAGTCGCGTACACCCAAGAAACTTGCTTATTACTTTGGCATATTGGCATAAATAGGCTTTCAGCTCCAATTATAGAAATGTGTTTAAAATCAAAAGGGAAATTGCAATGGGAAACGCTTTTCCGCTTCCGGCCCCACACGGTTATGTGGAAAGTGCATTGCATATCGCGAATTGCGCTCTTTGCCACTTCTGCATATCAATTAACCCACTTTGCCAGAGAGTCGAGCCAATTTCCCCCGTTACTGGCGAAAAAATCAAAAAAAAAATCTGAACAAATTTGTTTGGGGTGAGGGGCGGAATGAGAATGAAAAGAAAAGCGTTAACCATTTGGTAGCCGCTGCTCATTGCCAATTAAGTTTAATTGGCCGGCAGGCTAAATGGCCTCAAGCCAAACTACTTCAAATACGCATGCAAATTCCTTGGGCCACTCTAGGGGCCAGGCCCAAAAATGGGCCCATTTAACAATCAATTTACTTCACAATAATATTCCTTTTGCCGGTCGACTCCGGGCCCACCCGGAGCGCAAGGTACGTAAATTCATAAATGCTCCTGCCGCATTTCGTTGCATATTCATGCAATCATTGAGTGCCGACCGAAGCGATTCTCATTCTCATTCTCATTCCCATTCCGATTCCGATTGCATTTCCCATTTTTTAATTGGACTGATTTAGATACACCAAACAGCATGTTTTGTGGCCACGTTTGCATGCTGCATATTTTTCGAGTGCTGCAAGTGTTGCAATTTCCCCAATTTCCCAATTGCCAATTGAAAATCGAAACGAGCCCATTTTGATTGCCATTGTTAGTAAATCAATTGAATTAGCCTTCGCACAACCACTGGTTGGGTCACAATTTGGTGTGAGTATTAAAGGATTTGGACACGTTTTAATATACATATATCCCCTATTAACTACATGTATGGTTGCTAACATTGCAGTCGGGTCATACTGACTGCGCTGTACTTATTCACGGTCTAAAACCATTTGAATCTTTTGTGAACGGTAGTCTAAATGGAATCTGCAATGACTTAATTGTGCCATTTTGGAGTCTTAGTCTTAGTCTTAGTCCATAACTCTGGAAATCTGCCCTCAAGAACCAAAATATAGTAATATAATCATCGAATTTTGAGTTCTTAACTTTAGTAAATTTTATTGTCGACGAGTTTCAAGTCTCCAGCAATGCACAATGCCAATATACTCATTTCACTTTCGTGAATGAGTATAAAAACAACAAATTTCAAAAATATGCTTCTAAAACTTTTGAATATACCGATAGCATTTTTAAATTAACATAAATTATAAAAATATTTTTTAAATAGAAAAAATTTAAAAATAAGTGTCTAAAACATTTAAAATGCATTTTTAAAAATTTAAAAAAAAATTAAATAATTTAAAAATATATTTAATATATCAAAATTTGCTTTTATATATTATTTGCTTTTATATATTCAGCGAATTTTTTATATTTGAAAAATGTATCATATGCATTTTTTTATTTTTTAAACTTTATATAAATTTTAAAAATCTATTTTTATATATAAAAATATATATAACAAAAATATTTTTTAATAATAATCTAATTTTTTATATTTGATAAATAAAATAAAAAAAAATGAATCACATTTTTTTTTATTTTTTCAACGTTTTGTTATTTTTGATATGTTTTTATATTTTATTATGTATGTACATCAAATATATTTTTTGTAATTTATTTTTAAATTTAAAAAAACTAAAAATTAATGTGAAGCTAAAACAAAGGCCTGTATTTAATATTTTACACCTTTTAATTCTGTTTCAAAATATATACTCACCTGCTTTGCATTTATCTAAGTTTTCCTCAAAGTATTTCCAAGTGGAGCTCTTTAAGCTGATGCAAGTTTTCTAAATTCCCATTTACTTGACTTAAGTCACGTTCGTATTTCGTGCAGTTGGTGGGCTCTCTGCGGGTAACACACACACAATCACACATACACACACACACATAGACAAACGCGGGAGCTTCGTAGCACACGTCACTTGCAACAAATAAAGCAAAGCGAGTGGAGGCGACACACATTCCTACTTAATATAACAGAAGTTTATGCACATGTATTTACCCGTTGCAAAAAATCAAATATCCGTGCATACATCATATGTCTGACAGTTAGATAAATATATAGATATATATATATATATATTTTTTTTTTTTTTTTTTTTATTATTTTATATATAGATATATATATATATTTACTCGTACTATGCTGCGTATACGTACTGTCACGTGGTCACGTAGCGCATACGCACTGTTGCCAGTTGGCAGCCAAAAATTTAATGTTTGCATTTGACAACAGCTCGTTTTTAATAAGAAAAAATACTGCAAAATACTTGTAGATACATAAGAAGCATACATATATAAAAGTAAATATAAATATATATAAAATATATATTACATATATAGTTTAATAATATACATACACTGCTGCTCAGTTAAATAGGCTGAACTGTTCGCAAAATTCTAACTTTTCAGCGAAAACTTCGATTTGAATCAAATCAATTTTGTTTTGTAACAAATTGTATTAGTTTTACAGGAAAAATGAATCTGCCATGTATCTTTGGAGTTTTGTATGATTTTAAATAACTGAACTACTTAGGCTTGAAATTATTCATGTGTTTTTTCAAAAGTTTGTAAAATTTTATCTTTTTGAACGAAATAAATTTTGTTTTATAATAAATTTAATCAGTTATATTAAAAAATTATCTGCTTTGTAACTTTTCATTTTATTTGATTTTAAAAAAATTTTCAAACTTTTTCTTAACTTTGAATCTCTTTGACAAAGAGATAATTTATAACTATTTATCGAATACTCCGATTTGAATGAAATAAGTTTTGTGATATACAAAAATTGATCAGATTTCGCAATTAATTATAAATTTGGCAAAATAAAATGTTTTTGACTCAAATCAGATTTTTAATTGAATATATTGGACTTTCCAAGCTTTTGAAGAAGTTCAAACTATTCAGTTGAGCAGCACTGTATGTATATCTATATAGTATCTGCTGAATCACATTTGACACACAAACAATATTGATTTGAGTTAAAAATTAAATAAGTACTTAACTAGAACAATAAACGCACTCTATATCAGACCCAGTAAAATGGTAGCAGAAATCCGCTGGGGAAATCCTTGCTTAAGGCTCGAGCTAGGAGCTTGGCCCATTCGACTGCTCGTTGCCCTTCTGCAAGAGGCCGTAAAAAATGGAGGTGGGCTGCTGTTGCAGCTGGCGCGGATTGCCCTCCTCGACGATTTGACCCTGCTCCAGTACTATAATGCGCTCATAATCCAGAATGGTGCTCAGACGATGCTGTAAATAAGAAGGAGAAGAAACAATGAGTAAGGAACCGGAGCAAGGAGGGGCAAGTGGGCGACGACTCACGGCAATGGTTATAATTGTTCGACCCTGGAAGGACTTGTCGGCCGCCTGGAGCAGCGCACGCTCCGTGCTGCTGTCCAGGGTACTTGTTGCTTCATCCAGCACCAGGCAGGCGGAGCCTCGCAGGATGGCACGTGCCAGGCAGAGCAATTGACGATGGCCGGCACTAAAGCTGATGCCGCCATCAGAGATTTCCGTGTCTGCAGGTGGCGAGACACATAGGTAGGTCGAGTGCATACACATGTACATATAAAGTATAAAAATAACGGATTTTAGTGCGTAATTAAAGTTGTATTTAATAAGCGTGACGCTGTGGCCGACTGGCTAAGCACGCCCTTAAACCGTAATGAGGCGTATTAAGCGAAGCAGCGAGCATCTAAATGTGTCTGTGTGAGTGTATGTAGATGAATGTGTGTGGGTGTATATGAAGATGTAGGCGTAGGTGTTCGTATGTGTGTGTGCGTAAGTGTGAAGATGTAGGCGCAGGTTTATGACTGCCTGTGTCAAGGACAAAGACTTTGTTTCGGCAGCTTACTGAATGATTCTCAATGATTAGCTTTATAACAATCAAGATACTTTTCTGTCGTATTTGTATAAAGATGTTATGAAGTTAACATTACCAACTTAACATTATTTCCTGCTGCTAATGCAAAATATCTATGTTATGGCGTAATGTTGTGAAGTAAACATTTGGATCTGTTAGCTGTTATTTGGAATTGCCTGTTGAAGAGAGAGAGAGAGAGAGAGAGAGAGAGAGAGAGAGAGAGAGAGAGAGAGAGAGAGAGAGAGAGAGAGAGAGAGAGAGAGAGAGAGAGAGAGAGAGAGAGAGAGAGAGAGAGAGAGAGAGAAAGAGAGAGAAAAGAGAGAGAGAGAGAGAGAGAGAGAGAAACAGAGAGCGAGAGAGAGACTAATGGGTTCCATTATACGAGTGAGTATATATTTGTTCTCTATTCTGCATTCTCTCATTCTCAGACAGAGAGAGAGAGAGAAGGTAGTCATGGCTGTTGCTGAGTGCAAGCGAGAGAGAGAATGAGAAAAAATAATTTAGGGAAAAAGAGCAAACCGAGAAATTCTTTATTGGACAGAACTGAAGAGTACTCAGCTGGAAAGAATGCCCCAAAATTCGTTCGCAAAAAAAAGAGTTGAAGTTGTATGAAGACATTTTTGATACACTGCATATTGAATTTATATATATAAAAAAAAAATTATATTATATTTATACACTTAGAATTGAAAACAAATCAAGCATGGCTCTAAATGGAGTAGGTACTAGATAACAGTCTTAGCACGGCTAACCAAAATTAACAGAGACAAAGCTGAATAGGCAACGTTACTATAAGAGCTGGCATCAAGAATCTGCTGTTACGACCTGAGAACAGAGAAACAGCTGACAAAAATAGCTCAGTAAATGAACTAGTTCATTGAGCTGACTAGACGCCTATATACAGAGAGGGGATAAAACATAATAGCTGAAATCAATTTTGATACCCTGAACTCATTGAAACTGGAAAACCAGAGTATGTTTAAATATATATAATATATAAATTATGTATAAAAAAATAAATAAATATACATACATAAATTATGCATATAGATTACATTTCCAATCTTCATTCAAACTTTAAACTCCCAGCAAATACACAGATGTCTATCCTATCCTATTCCTATTCACACGAGCGAAAATATCTATCGATTAGCTGCCTTTAGCCAAGCTCAGCTACCGACTATAACCAGCCGACTTGCATATTTAAATTAGCAGTCAGTCTTACAGAGCCCGCTCTATCCCGAGTTACGCTAATCAAGTGGAGCTTACGCAAATATGCTTAATAAACTAGATAGATGCATTTGCGGCATCCGCAGACGGATGCCACATGCGAGCCAATCAACACAAAAAAATCAAACATGCATGAACGTTTTCAAATGTTTTTTAGCCACATTCTCGTTTTTTTTTTTTTTTTTTTTTTGGCAAACATCAAACAGAGACTGGCGAAAATCGAGGGATGTGAAACGGAGTGGGGGAACGTTGGCCAAGCCAAACGTCATGTTTGCTGCCAAAAATAAACATGATTTTTTCATAAGGCCAACTGAGCTCAGCGCATAGAACTGACAGCGCGCTGTTTGGCTTTGTTTGCATAGCAACAACAGCAACTATTGAAACAACATATAACAAATGGGGAGAATTGTGAAAAGTGCACTTACCCAAGCCCTGCGGCAGCTGCACGTTGACAAACTCCTTGAGCTGCGCCAATTCGAGACAATTCCACAATTGCAAATCCGAGAAATAGCCATGCGGATCGAGATTTTCACGTATTGTTGCATTAAACAAATGCACATCCTGTGGTATTATCGACAATCTCGTTCGCAGCTCGTCTGCCCGGATTTGCTCGATGTCCACATTATCGATGCGAATCTGGCCATTCGTCGTCTCCAGCACGCCGAATAGCGACAGCGCCAGCGAGGACTTGCCACTGCCCGTCCGGCCACAGATGCCAATCTGCAAGTGAGTAATCAAACAGAGATTGTAGCTATATAAACATATATATATATATATATATATATATATATATATATATATATATATATATATATATATAATGGTAAGATATATTGATTGGGTAAGTGAAAGACGAAGCAGTCGACTGACTGTGCTCCTCCCCAACCACATATTAAGAGCTGCAAACATGGCTGATGTTTTACAGATTTGCTACGATAAACAAAGACTGTGGCTTATTTGGCTTAAGCTGAATCAAATTTCGTTTTAAGTTTTACTAAATTGCTTCGAATGCTAAATAAATCTACAATTGAATTGAATATTAAAGTCCATAAACAAAAAACAAAAGCTTTATAAAATAAATACCAAATTAAATGGAATATTCAGGGTATTTTATGTGAATTTCTTTCTTTTCTTTTCTTAAAATTTTTTTTTTTTAATTTAAAAAAAAATATATTAAATTCAACATTTTAAACGTTTGATTTCTTCTAATTTAAATATTCTTATTTGTATTAAAGCTGTAAAGAAATTTATTGAACTTTTTAATAAATTTATATAAGATTATATTTATACACATATTAATATTTATATAAAATTTATATTTATATAAAAAATATTCATATAATATTTACATTTATACAAAACTTATATTTATATAAATTAAATCAAATATTTATATTAATAAATACAAAATTTAAAAAAATATTTGATTTTATTTATATAAATATAAATTTGATATAAATGTTTATTATATTATATTTAATAAAAAATATATTTATATAAAATGTATTTTTTATTTATTTAAATAAAAATATATAAATTTATATATAATTTAAGAGTACTGTTGCTTGGCAATCTTCCGTAAAAATTTAATTAATTCTTAAAAAAAAAAACAAACAGGCTGAAAATTAAACTCTAGAATTTTCTAAGAAAATGAATTGTTTTTTTTTCCATTTTCCATTTTTTTTTTTTTTTTTTTTTTTGTCATATAAGTTTTCTGCATATAAAACTTTTCTCTATGAAAGCATAAGTTTCACCTAACAACAAATAAATTGAATACATATGTATATTGATATATATTCAATTTGTATATTTTTGCGACAAGCGTCAATAAAATCGTGACAGCACAAAATAAAAATGTGCTGTTAAAACACATCTATGTACATACATATGTCAGTAAATTTACTTATTTGCAAACAGATTTATCTGACTAAAAAATATAAATCAATTGAAATCAAATTTCTGATGCAATTTTGTGACATTCAAAGCTTTTCTATGCAATGTTTAGCTAATTTTAGAGAGAATAATATTTTTAAAAATATTTTTAATACTTCAAAAATAAACATATTAAATATTATAGTCATATTTCTAAAAAAAAAAAAAAACAAATCATAAATACGATTTATAGAGTATTTAGAATTTATGTTAGCTTTTTGGCATATATTCAATATTGATTTTTGATATTTTTTTTTCGTTTTCCTTTTTAAATTATTTTTTTTTTTTCATTGAATGTTCATTATATTTAAATATTGTTTTTTAACAACATTTTGCCCATTTATAGCTGCTATTGAAACACAAATTTTTTATGAAAGCAAAAAAATGTAACCAAAAAAGTATTTATTTGCCTTTTTTATGTTTCATATGTTAGATATATTTACACTGAAAGATTTTCGTTTTTTAGTTCGATTTCTTAGTACCAATTTATATATTTTAATTTAATTTGTTTACTTTTTAATAAATTCAGAATATTATGAAATTTCTGCATAATAATATAAAATTTTTTTCTTAATAGAAAAAACAATGAAATTTAAATTGAAATCCCAGCTTTCTGACGATTGGTCACATACAATAATAAATAATCTAGCCATAGACAGACTTACATATATTTCTTTTAAATTACAAAATATATTTAATTTATTATATATAGAAAATGTAGTTTGTACTCACATACATATATGTCTTTATATTCTTTCTGTAGAACTTCTAAGAACATACGTTTTTCATTCAAGTACAATCATCATACTTGACTAAACGCACTTTAAGTCTACTTTGCCTATCATTGGCTTCAAGCGCCCAAGGCGCACAAACACACACGATTTGGTCTAGTCTACGAATCGTACGCTTCCATAATGATAATGGATGTATCTATCTAACGATAGATGCAAGTAGTTGCTGACTTTTCAATCAGTTATTGACTTTTTGCAATGTCTGACCAGTTCAGCCGACAGTGGAGAGTGGAGAATGCAGAATTGTGAATGGATTTGTGTGGCTTTGGTTAGTTTGCGGCCAAAGTGCACACTCAGTTCTCAATGGGCGCTGTTTGAGCTGCAGTTACAGTTACAGTTTGTTGAGCTGCAAGAGATTGGCTTCTTGCATCATTCATGCGATTCCATTTACTACATATATATATTGGTCTGAGTTTTTCTTTTTTGATGCCCGGACTCGTAAAAGCCTAAAGTGGGTATATTGTTGCTTGGCAAGCAATGGATATCGATCAAATCGAATCAAAGTTGCTTAAAGCTATTTGCCTCACATATGATATATTTTTGACTGAGCAGACTCTAGGTAACTAGACTAGACTGATATAGTCAGATTTTAAAGATCTCTTTGAACGTAAATATGTATATAACTCACATCTAATATAACGAGCTATCAAATATAGAATTTATATATATATCGATAATATTGATCGATTGTTTTATTACATGCAAAAGTATTTAAAAAACTATTATTTTTATTATTTACATTTTTATAAATGCTTCTGTATTTATATACAATATATAAATATCTGAAGATTTTAACAAGTAAATTAGCTTTTTTTTATATATTTATCTATATATAAAGGAGACCATCAATTTAATATATATATATATATATATATACATATATATATATATATATATATATGTATAATATATATATATATGACAATCCATTATAGATTATGTAAATAAAGATCTTTAAATTCTCATTCTGATGCTTACACATATATCGAAATATTAGAGTTTTAAGCAAATTAATTAGTCCTTTAATATCTTTATCTATTTCTCTAACATCGATAAATATCGATTACTCTACTTTAATCTCAATATATCACAGCTAAACTGGATTTGCAAATATAATTATAATGCTACTCTACAGGGCATCTGTTAGTCGATCACTGACAAACTGAATGCGAACTGTTGTGCTGGTGCAAGTCTGTTTGGCTTTGAAAATGTTTATTGTGCTTACCCGTTGGCCTGCTGGTATCTTTAAGTTGAGGTGGCTGATAACGTTCTGCCTTTGTCCTTCATAACGTAGGCTAACATTTTCGAAGCTGATGTCGCCTCGCTGGGGCCAGGAAATCGGAACACTTTGGTCTGCCGAAACAAAAAATAAAATAAAACAATAAAGACAAAGAAATAAATATAAAATAAAAGACAAGACATAAACAAACAAAGAGCGTTGCGGATGCACTGAATAAATGTAAACAAACGCTTATATTAAATTTAAAACCCGAATCGACAAACCATGAAAATTGTGACCTTTTAGCTCAACTATATATAGAGAAATATATGGAGAGAGAGAGAGAGAGAGAGAGAGAGAGAGAGAGAGAGCGCGAACGAGAGAGTTTTTGCGCCCGCAACTGTCAGTTGAATATATTTGAAAACTCGAAGTGAAAGCCAAAAAATTAAACCAGCTAAGCAAAAAGTGATGAGGGCCTCGGGCAACGGACAAACAAAAACTTCATGAAAAGGGTCTTACAGATCATGGCACGCACTCGAGTGCTTTTTAAAGTCAACTTTCGCAAACACTCCTAAGCAGGTTTAAACTGTGGTCGACCGACTTAGCCCGAATGCGATACAGGCTTAAAACAGACAACAACAAAAACAAAGGAAACTAACAATTGAACCAAAAACTGTTCCAAATCTATCGTAAACTCACTCAGCTGCAAAAGATAAAAAAGAAGACGAAAAAGCTTTTGAAATATTTGATATTTTTGATACTAGCTTAAAAGCCTTTTAGGTTTGCAGTAAATTCAGAAAATAATAATTTTAATAGTCTATCAAATCAAAACTTAATGAAGAGAATTATATGAGCTTGGGTTGCATAGCAAATAATTTACTATGATTTATTTTATATAATTTTAAGAAAATAATATTTAAGCAGTAATAACAAAAAATTTAGTTTTTGATTTGTTTGATTTTGTGTTATTATTTACCATAAATTCTTTTCGTAAGCATCCCTTTGTTTTATTTAAATAAATATAAGAATATTTTAAAATGCCAGAGATGAGCTAGAATTCAGGCAGAATAACAGCCACTGGCAGAGCCAGAAGTCAAACACTGAACAATATAATATCATAAAATATTTAATATTATATAATTTAAATATTTTATATAATTCAAATTATGGTTTTTTATATTCACAAGTCCTGTAGAGTCCTCACATTGTGCCTCTCTTCTGACAACATTGCTATTAAAAATGCATTAAATATTCTTAATCAAAAATTCAAAAGTATTAAACGGCAGACTTGAAAAGTGCAGTTGACTAATGGAATAGAAATAGCAAAAACGCAATACAAATTTCTGAATATTTGTTGAATTCATATTATATAATTATTTTATAAGTACTTAGTATTATTTTTAGTATCAAAGAAAATACCAATAATTAAGTATTTATTAAATAAATAATATAATATGAATTAATTTAATATACAAAATAATATCCCGAACTACGAAAAAGCTCAAAATACATTTAGAAACTCATCATCGTTTAAAGTCACGCCAAAGTCGTGTCACGCTGATAATAAAAAGCCAACTTCAATCTCTAATAGGAACTGCAAAACGCTCACTTTACAACACTTTTAGTTCCTTTGGAGCATTTGAGCTTGTTCCGGGTGAGACGTCGAATACTTCAGCAGCAGCTGGCAAAGCAACACATTTAATTTGAGAAGATCAAGTCAAATTGTATTTTTCATAAAAATGGTGCTAGTTAAAATTGAAAATTTCATTCAAGCACTGCAGGCGCCCAAGGTAAAGGAAGTGCTGGGCGTTAAGCGTGTATTGGACACCTTTAACTACCTCGTGCTATTGGAGAACGAATCGCACGTGCTCATAACCTCCGCGATAGCAAAAGAGTTTTGCCCCAAGCAGATCATAGAATTCTACGTGAACAAATGCATGCTAGAGAATGGCCAAATGTTCGTGCCGAATCAGTACAACATAGGTGAGTTGGCCAGGCAGAAGATGGAGCCGGGTAAAATATATATTAATTCTAATTGACTTGCAGAATGAAGAACGTCGAAACTGAAGGAGCAAAGTGTAAAAGAGCATTTATCAAAATGAAATTACTTTATAAGTACACTGTACAACAAGAAACCGGTCACACAACTGAAACAAAACGAAGCCCAAGACATAGAAACTAATGAATAAAATTACAAAACTACAAACGAATCGACAATAATAGTTTTTTTACTTGACAGCCTAATAGAGATGGCGAGTTATCGATAGTCGGTCTAATATCGGTTTCTCCGCCCTATCGAAAGTGTTCGATAGCATCACTGTTAAGTTGGCTTTACTGCGTAAAGTGAATAAAGTAAGAATAAACAGGTAAACAAAAAGGTCTAGGCAAGGCTGACCGACTAGAAGATCCCCCGAACCACGATCGATTTGCGTTTCTAAATATACCCAGAGAAATACCATTTCGCTAGGCGCTGCTGGCCACGTGCTATTGCCAGTTGGCCAAGCGTTTTGTTTAAAAAGTTCTGTGCTACTAATTGCATTTTAATCAGCGCTTGATAATCGTGTTCTATTATCTATTTTCCATTTATAAAAAATCCAAAACTCGCTCATATATTGCCTATATTTGCAACGGTGTCCAAAAAAAAAAAAAAGAGCTTATTGAAAACTACGAACAGAATTACATGTCATATCAAACTTTCGCAACCCTCAACATCCATCACAAACTCGATTTCAAGCTTGCAGCTCTTATACGTTCTGAGATGAAACATGAGGGCAGCCGGAGGGACGAACAGACGAACGAGGCTATATAAGCTCAACTCGTCTCCCTGATCAAGAATATATATACTTAATGGTGTCTGCCACGCCTCCTTCTGCGCGTTACATATATTTTTACATTAATATGCCCTGTTTTTCTCACTTCCAACGGGTGCAGAATATAAGCATATATTTTTATCGCTTATATTTCATATTTAATTGCACTTATTATATATTTTTTTCGCATTTTGATACTATGTTTATTTCGAGACGGTCCATGGTATTATTTTTGATTATTCGTTACTTTGTAAAATTTATCGCCCACTATTGATAGTACAGACTATCGATAAATTGCCATCACTACTTAATCCCTATGCATTTATAAATATTAGTTCCTATTAGACTTCAACAGATAAGCTGAGCCATCATTTGCCATATATCTAGTTAAGATTTAATGCTATAGAAGGACTATTACCACGTAAGTAATATACGCCTATAAATGCCTTCTAAAGTCAACTGATTTCTCGCAATCTCAATTTGGTTAGACAGTGTAAATGTTTGGCTCGACTCGCGCAACTGTCATAAATCAATTGCTAATCAATGAGCCATATAATAGCCGTAGCTGCCAACTAGTTGCAGGTGTAGCTAGTCACACACACACACACACACAGGAAGAAGGAGACAGAGAGAGTGTGGGAGTGGGAGAGAGAGAGAGAGAGAGATGCATTTTGGTACTCACAAGTTTTGATACGCCTCGATGGCTCATTAGATAGCGCGACCTTGTCGCCAAGTGCTGTCATTGCGTTATCCTTAATCATTGACGTCCTTGCCGCTGTCGTCGCCAGCTGCCGCTTGTCAACAACTGGCGCCGTGTGGAAGTTTAAGTGATTGCCATTGCCGGCTGCTGATGCTGCTCCTGCTCCTGCTTCTGCTCCTGCTGCATTGCCTGCATTTAATTTATCAGCAGCTCGAGCCGAGCAGTCGCCGGCAACATCAACGCCAGCTGACGTTGCGCCTGGGTAAACTTTGTCAACGTTAGTCGTGCCGGGCGACCTATCGACTTCATTGCTTATTTCCGTATCCTGCTGCTGTTGGTGCTCGTGCTGCTCCTGCTGCTCGTCCTGCTCCTGCTCCTGCTGCGTCTGCTGTGCATAGTGCGCAATGCGTTCGACCGAGCCCGCATACATCTCCATATCGGCCAAAAGTTTTACAACCCAATTAAGGTAAATCGGCACCAACAACGTGTAGTTTATGGCCAGGCCGACCAGCGAGGGCGTCGGCGTCAACTCCTTGGAGCTGGCTCCTTTATTGATGGCATAAGTTCCTGCCAGCTCCGACGTCCTGCCACTTGCCAGCGCCGCCTTCACATAGCTGCTGCAACTGACGCTTGCCGTTGCCAGAGCCGTTACGATGGCCACAAAAACAATGCAGCCACCCAGGTAATCCTGCAATAAACAGAGACAGTCAAAAACCAAAAGAGACAGACTAACAAAGAGAGAGAGAGAGAGAGGCAGAGAGAGAGAGAGAGAGAGAGAGAGAGAGAGAGATTGCTAGCATGATGCATGCTTGTTAGTGTTGGCATTTTGGTAAAGATTTTTTCCACACGACTTTTTAATCAGCCCACGTGTGCGTGTTTGCTCTTTTCTATGCTCGCTCAAGGAACGAATAAGAGTTTATTGGTGTTATGCAATGTCTGTCTGTGAGTTATTTTGAACATTTACTTCAAGTTTGAAGCCAACTTCAAGAGTCTGGTACATCGTTGCATGATGAAGTGTGAAGAGAAATCGTATACATTATACCAAGAGTAATATATATGATAATATAATCAGTTGTGCTTTTGTATAGCACCAATGATAGTATAAGAGTATAGAAAAGTTCCATTGAGAGCGATGCTGAAGCAAGGAATTGCCCGTGAGTAGATCAAAATATTCCGGCAACTCGCGATTCCTTGCGTTCCTTTCGTCTGAAGGCGAAATTGCCATATCGACCCCAAAATAAATTAATGCAAAATTCATAATCTCTGCTTTGCCTTTCCCTCTGTAGCCAAAATTTGTTTTCGGACTTAATTTCTAGCGACAACAGCTTTTGATTAGAATTATAAGTCATCTAAATTGCAGTAGAGCCATTGAAGATTTCTCAAAAAGTGTACAAAAATTACTATTCAAAATTGATTTAAGCTTGAATCGGAGTTTAGGGTTCTTTCAGGTTGCCTGAAAGGAACCCAACTCCAATTCAACTTAAATCAATTTTTAATAATTAATTTTTATACACTCTTCAAACGAGTATCAAACGGTTTGTTACGCTCAGCCTATGCTTAGTTGCTGTTTTTTTTATAGCTTTCTAAACGGATCCGTCAGCTCGTTTGCCCGCCTGGCACCGGGCTAACTTTTTACTCTCTTTCATCTTAATGAAAGTTTTACGGGGAAGCTGCCAAACCACAATTGAAAAGTTTTTGCTACCAGCTTTTGTGGGCGGAGGCGGCAGAGTTGGGTCGATTGAATCTGGCCCCTCACCGGCTCTGGCTCTGTCTCTCTCTCTCTCTCTCTCTTCCTCTCTCCCTTTCTATATGTGCATGTGAGTAATCCTCGAACGTAACTTCAAAGCTGTTGCATTTGCTGCCTTAACCAGTCTTTGACTTTATTTGGCATGCAGAACTCTGCTTAAGAGCTGTTTTACCATCAACTTCCCTGATAGTTCAGTTAGTTTTTTGATTCTCTGATTCTCGATTGATGCGAACAGCAATTAGGAAATAATGTAATGCGTGCTGTTTGGGAGTGTTTGACTTTCGAATTTAGATAATTTTCTCTAGGCTGTGCTTAGGAGTTGAAAAGTTGACAGCAATCAGAGGAGAATAAATATATAAATTATATATATAATATAATATAACATATAAACTATATATATAATATAATATATAAATTATATAGAATATTCAGTATATATAGTATATAGGCCATAAATTATATAAAATTAAGTTATATAATATAAATAATATGTAATGAAATATAATCTAATATTTTCTAACTAAGAAATCGCATGGAAAGATTTAAGAAAATATTTATTTAATTTAATTAAATTTTTCATATGTAAACTTAATTCATTTATTTTAATTTAAATTTAACTGAATTTTATGAAATTTAGTTTAACTAAATTTAACAAATTGAAATTTAAAAAAAATTTATAAAGTTTTGCATACGAATCATTGTTGAGCTTCTCTAAGGATAAGCCTGTAAATAAATATTGACCCGTCTTATCACTACTTGGTCAAATCCAAAAATATTTCTAGCTGTTTATGAACACTGACTGCAAATATTGACAATTGTTCATAGAGAATAATTAATGAGAAAATAGAGATAGAGAGCGAAAGAAGCATATTTAAGCCACAAATATATTTGAGTCTAGGGGAGAATGCTTTGTCATAGCAACTTTGACCAAAAGGAAATATTCAAGTCGAAATTCCTTGTCAGACATTTGTTGGCAAAGAAAACATATTTTATTTAGACATATACTCAATCATATTGCATACTCAATTGAAGCGCGTGAAAGCAAACAGACTAGCTAGCCTATCAATGGTTAATGCCAACTTCACAATCTGCTTTCGCAGCTCGCCGCAGGAGCACATTGCATATGTCCCCCTTCCGAACTTAACCTAAAGCCAGAAATTGAATTGTTTAATCATGGCACACTCGCCAGTTTGCACCTGAATTATGCAAGTTATGTGTGTGTGAGTGCTGCGGGCCGGAGGCGTCGGTCAACGCAGAGTTAATTCCCATAACGACAATGCAATCAATGCATATCGAGTTGTGTATCTATGTGAATATTAGCTGACCGCTTTCTGCATACAGTTGCACGCGTCAACACAATGTTGAACAATTTGAGCACAATCAATGGATGCTTAAGATCCATAACAGACACTTGAACAACTGTGAACTATAGCCTAAGCAAACGCAGTCAAAGGTATGCAAACGGGCAGACGGGCAGGCAGGCTGACTGGCTTGACTGACAATGCAAGTCGCAGGACCCCTCAGGGTCACCTGAGCTGAGCTAGCAAACAGCGAGAAATATCTGCTATTTGCATCGGCACGCGTCTCTCTAAACTGAAATTCAATTGAAATGCCCACACAAGGATATTTTACAGAAATCAAATGTGCATATTGACCAAGCCACACACACACAGGCGAGTGGGGGCAGTGGGTCTGTGAGAGTCTGTGGGTCAAAGGATACGCAAAGGACTTACCAATGATATGCCCAGCCAGCGGTTACTCGTATTCAATATGGTAAACGCAATTGTGTTCGCCTCGAGTCGCTTGAACAGTATCTCTGTGAAACGTGCCTGCTGATTGTACGCACGTATTGTGGTCACACCCTGTATCGTCTCCGCCAGATGCGATATGACCGGCGAGCTGCTCGAGTGCTCGATGCGCTGCAGTTCACTTGAATGGACAATGCAAAAGTAAATATCAAAAACTCAATTCAATTACATTTCAATTTGTGTAATAATATAAAACATAATACAATTTGCTAGCTATATTGAAATTTTGAATTTAATTTAATGTATTAATAATATATTTTTTATACTTATTTAATATGGTGTACATAAAGTAAATTGAATTACATATCTATATTTAATATAAACTTTGAATTTAATTAAATTGAAATTTATAAAGTAATATATAATAAATATATATATATTATATATTAATATAGTAATTGTATTTTATGTACGAATGTTATATATTTAAATATAAATTAAATTAAGTTTTTTTTTAATATTTGTAATAATAAAATAAGAAATATACATGGTTTTTTATTTAGTTTTTATAAAGTATATATCAACTGTATATTCAATGTCATTTCAATTAATATTTAATTTAAATTATTTGAAATTTTATATTGCAGATTAAATTGAGTTAATTTTGATTTCAATTGTTATATAATTAGTGAAAGTTTGTTAATTATACAGAAATGTTTATTAAGATTTATAAACGTTTGCAAAGCACAAAATATAATCTTTATTTCAGTCTCATCAGCAGAGTTTTTTTTAAATATATTTGTAAAATTATGTAATTTAAATCATAATAAATTAAACATAGTAAGTTAAAGACTTTCGTTTAAATAATAAAATTTAGCCAAGCCAAGTTCATTCATTAATGATGTTTAATTCATTAAAAATATTTCATTTTATTTATTAAATAATCATAACAAATGTAATGTCAACCCAGCTCAGAATTTTATCTTTTAAATAAAAAATGATAAAGCTCAAATAAATTGCTTCAATTGCAAAACTCTTTAAAATGTATTTAATTTTATATTTATTTTTGCTTTGTTTTGTTTTATTTTGTTTTGAATACTTCTTTCTGCCGAAGCCCGACCAACTAATGGACCACAGCAATTTTGCCCCGCCCCGCCCTCCAGCCCCCAGGTCGCTTGTCGGCACTGTAAACTTTGTCTGCACAAAATTCGCTCGAAAGACAATTAGAAGCCACAAATGCTTGAATGGAAAGCTGCTAATAGAGCCACTCGCACTATCTAAACAAACACAAAGATATCCCAGCCGGAGCCAAGGAGCAGCAGAGCTTGAGCATTGAGATTGACACAATGCCGAATATTTAATACACTTTGCAGGAGCATTAGATCTAGACTTATGCTAGAAATATTAACCCTTCAAAAGCATTGAAAATATCAAGAAACTCATTCAACTAAATTCAACATAAAATGATAAAAAAGAATAGTTCTCCCAATATAATTACAATCTAATCTTATTTCTTTAACTTAGTACTACATAAGTAATATAAATAAAAAAAAATATGAATAATAATTTAAATTTGTCTTAGCTTAATTAAGTAAATATAAACAAAAAAATTTTGGTTTTGTTTAGTATTATTTTAGTATTATTATTTTTATTAATTATAAATTTAAGATACATTTCAAATCGAATTCCCCGTAAAAATGTTTAGCAAAAATAAAGAATCCTATATTTTATACATAAGACAAAAACTATTTCGGGAGTAGTAGACTAGAAACGTATGCAGACTGGCTATTCAAATTTTCGTTTTTTGGTTTGGGAGGGGGGGGGGGGGGGTTTTTGGGTGTGGTTTGTTATTTTTTTTTTTTTGTGCTTTTTTTTGTTGTTTAATTTTTTGTTTTAGAAAAAATGTATTTTTTTTTTTTTTTGTTTTATTTATTTTAAATAATTTTTTATTTTAATTATAATGTGTAGGCAAGAAATGATTGAATATTGAAAACTTCATTTATTCACAAACTCACTCAGAACATTCAAGCACCCTCCAGTTGAGAGTGTGTTAAAAGGGCTGTCAAACAGTTGAGGCAAAAGTATTAAATGCAAAAATCTTTTGTCTCCTCTGTTGACAATATGTAGTTGCCTGTTCGAGCTGAAATGCCTATGGCCAAATACTTTGGCCAGCAAAATGTTGATAAAGTTTTCAAAACAATTCAACCAATCTACCGATGTGAGTGAGACCAACAAAAATATTAAAAGTTGGCCAGCTTTTGAGGAGCATTCAGCAGTTGGAGGCGTGGCAGTTGCATATTTATTACAGTTAACACAAGAATTATGAAAGTCGCTTTGTCAGCATTACAAAGGAAATTCAGCAGCGAGCAACAGGCGCAAGAAGAGTCGAATATATACCGACATATACATACATATATAGAAATACATTTCACTTACCGTGCGGAACACCTGAAGAACTTCTGGATGGCATAGTAGGCGCCACAGATGGGCAGAGTGAGGGCCAGGAACCAGGGCGTAACGCTCACATTTATGAGTATCGCACACAGGCAGAGCAGGCTGAACTGCAGCAGGCGTTGACAGGTTGCAGCGATTTTCTGTAAATGAAAAAATATATGTAGAGAAGCATATGTGTACAGGCATGGTCATGAGAATAGGTGTGGCAAAGGGACATTGGTTTTATGGCAAATTGTTTAGTTTGTTTGTTAAGTATATTAGAGAATTTTTGAATATCAAGAAATTTAAACTAGAAACAGGTCTATGTAACTTCTTCATATTGGGCAGTTTTCTGGAATAGCAAACGAATGATTTTGAAAGTCTTTTCACAATGTATTTATACTATTACGAAGGCTATATATCAAAATTACTGTGCTCTGCCATGACGATGCTTGAAAAACTATAATATAAAAAAAAACAAGTAAGAAAACTCTAGTCGAGACCGCTCGACAAGGGTATACCCTAAACCCTATGAAGAACCGTTATTCCAAGCATTCTTTGTTTCTTTTATATACACATGCATATGTACGTTCATTACAAGCAAAACATAGACACACACGCACAGACGCACACACACACACACGCCAGTCGGTGCGTCAGCTGTTCTTTGGCTGCTTTCAATGGCAATGCTATGGGAAATTAAATGTTTAATAACTTTTTTTCTAGAGTAACGATTTTGATCAAACTTGTTGGGCGTGATTATGTCATCCATATGTATATATGTGCCAAAGCACAAGTCTCTAGTATTTGATATACGGGAGTTACAAATTTGAGGCGAAGGGGGCGTGGCACCCAAAATTTAACAAAAACCGAAATTGCGTAAGGCTTACATAACACTAAATGCAAAATTTTAAAACTATAACTATAAAGATGAATTAAATAGAATTTGATAACTAAGTGAAGATATCGGTTTTTAATCGATAACATTAAAATTAAGACAGTTATCGATTTTTTTTAACAAACTCGATCTGCGCACTGTATACAGGAATCTACATAAAAAATTTCAAGTCGCTAGCTCTTATAGGTTCTGAGATCGACGCGTTCACACATACGGACGGACGGACGGACGGACGGACGGACGGACGGACGGACGGACGGACGGACGGACGGACGGACGGACAGACGGACAGGGCTAAATCGACTCGGCTACTCTCCCTGATCAAGAATATATATACTTTATGGGGTCTGCCACGCCTCCTTCTCCCTGTTACATACATTTCAACAAAAACATTATACCCTGATTTTCCCATTTTCAATGGGTTCAGGGTATAAAAAAAATATCTATATATATATATATATAAATGTGTAAGCAACATTCAGGCAATAGATATTGCTTGATTATGATTATTATCTAGAGATTGAATTGTTGATAAAAAATTTCAATTTCCAAATTTAAGTGTAAACTTCAATATTAAGACCATGCAATTTGTTTTTTAGACATGAAATAAATTATAAAATTTGAAAATTAAACTAAAACAATTAAAATAAATCCACATTAAGAAAAAAAAATTCATTTCTATAAATGTTAAATTGAAGAATGTAAACAGAGTCAAAGCTGCTTCAGTTTTATACTAAGATCAGGGCGCGAGCACAATTTTCCGAAGCTTTGACATCACACTGTTAACTTAACCAAGGGCATTGCACAGCTAAACTATTGCTCTTTGCATAGCCTACTCGAGTCTTTTAAAAGCGTGCTCAATTATAGTTGCCTGCTGCTGCTGCAGTAGTATTTGTGAGATGCTGAGCGCCTGTCGACGAGTGAGCAGTGTGAGTCTTTTAACACTGAACTGAGCGCTTGCATAGAGTAGTTAAATTTATGCTCATTTCTTCTGGTCTCTCTCGAAGTAGGGAGACTGAAATCATAGGTGTTGCTCCGGACAGGATAGTTATGATTTGGACGAAGAGAACGTGACTAGAAATGAGCAGTCTGAAAAATATCCGACAGGAGATTCTCTAATTGAAATGAAAAGCGATGAAATCGACACAACTCAAATATACTTAAGAGCATCGTTCCTACTTCCTTCTTCCTGTTGCATTTATATAATATTATTATTTAATCAAAAATATACTTCTAAACAATCATTAGCATTACGTTTATAAAAACCAAATTTCCGCTAGCACACACATATTTTATCACCCACGCCGCATACTTATTTGTGTAACCAGCTGTGTATATATGTCTCGTAGCTGGGTGAAAAGTGCCGTGTGGCATGCAACATAGCAGCGGCTGCACAGACAGAGGGCACAGGTAGCTGCTGCGGCTTTTGGGGCAACGTTTTTAAATGACTTTTGCTCGTTGGCAACACACGAATTGACAAATGACTAAATTTGTGTATGCCACATGCCACACTCACCTCCGGCTCGATTCTCTGACTCTCGCCTGGCCTGCTGCTGCCTCCAAAGCTTGTCGTTTGTCCTAAAATTAACGAGAACGACTACAATTTGCAAGCTCCATGCCCAGCCAATGAATTGTGTATCCTGGCTCACGTTTTGACAAATGTGAGCCACAAAACCCACCGCCCACCACCCCCTGGCCCTGCCCTGTCCCTGTCCTAGCCCTGCCCCGACAATGTTTCATAATCAAATTTTGTTTGCCAGCCGCTGCGATTGCACAAAGTGCCCCAGCCCACTTGTAAAGTGCACGATAATTGAAGATTTATTTGACAAACGCATGCAGATTGAGGTCTACACACAGACACAGGCACACAAATAGGCAGACTGAATGATATTACAACAGTCAAAAACCAAATGTTGGATTAAAAAAGTTACATAATGCAAATAGTCAAAAATAAATAATAATTACAATATATATTCAGTTACTGCTTGCGGGCTGTCAGTTAATAATAATTAATGAAATTATAGCTCTGTTATAATACATAAAAATTTAGATACAAACCTAAATAGCAAAATAATTTTATAAAAAAAAAATTTTTCAAATTTTAAATAATTATTCGATTTTCTGTTTCTGCTTGTGAGTAATAAATATTGAAACTAAAGTTGATCTAATAATATTTTATCTAAAAAACTAACAAAAATATTTTTTTTAATTTTAACAAGATACAAAAATTTATGAAATTTACAAAATTTAAAAGTGTAATCAAATACTCGGTTACTTGTGAATTGGAAATATAAATATAAAAATAATAAAATAATTAATAAATCTAAATGCTGATCTAGACTACTATAAAACATATAACAAATTTTGTATTCTCGCTTAAATTACAAAAATATATATATATATATATATATATATATATATATATATATATATATATATATATATATATATATATAAAGAAATTGAAGAACACATATGTATACTTATTGTGCTAGGAATATTTATTTATTATTTATTTCATATTTTTTATTAAGTCTTGGAATGATGAATATTTTCTAAATTTTCTAAAAGCCTTGGCAATTTCCAAAAAAAAAACTATATTTTCCATTTTCAACTTGGCCTTCTCTATAAATTAACCGAAAATATTATATTTATATTCCATTCTAGCCATAATTCTCGAATCATATAAAAATGACAACTTATTAAGAGTCAAACTTCTGCGTCTAAGCCATAAACTTAAGCAATTTTCATTTAACTTTATCTCGCTGTCTTGAATCGAATTTCGGACAATATAACTTAAACGACTTCATTTTTAATTAACTTGAAAAGCACTTGAATTGCTTTTAAGACAAGCCAACTAAAGCTTCAATTGCTTAACAAATAAATCTGGAATTTGGCCCAAAGACAACTCAAGCATAACAAACTTCAATCAAAACTAATTAGAGAGTTAGCAGCAATTTATTATAGGCGAGCATAGGAATAAGTCCAGTGCATTGTATATCGATCAATGTCATTTTAATCAAGCCAAAAGCATGCACACACGAACACACACACATACACGCACGCATAATCCCACAAGTTGTTGGTAAATTTGTATGCAAAAATTGACAAACAAAGTGAAAAACTATAATGAAAGCGGCCCTAAAAATGGCGTCAACAAACTCATATATTACGCACGAACACATACACGCACACACATACGCCTTATACATGTACAAAACATCAATGCATAATGCGTGCTTATCAGCAACAAATCTAAAGCAGAGCAGCAGCAGCGCAGCAGCAACAACAAGAGCAAGTGGTAACAGGCAAAATGCTGCTCATATTTTATGCCGCACAATACAAAAAGCTAAGCGAAAATTATGCAGATATATGTAAGAAACATACATACATATGCTCTATATATAGATATGCATATAAGTATGTATGTCAATCGATGTATGTATGTTTTACTGGGCTTTGCATGGTATAAGGTTTTTATTTGAAATTTGAGATATTCCTAATTGAACTATTGACAATTATTTAAAATTATTATATAAAAAAATATATATAAAGATAATGAAATTAATATCATTAATTATTTGAATAATATAAAATTTAAATAATTAAAATATTTAATAATATTATTACTATAGATAAAAGAAATATTAACTTCTGTCTGTTAATTGAACTTAAAGTGGAAGTTCCCGTGAAGCAAATGCGCTTGAAAAAATATTCTGTAACTTCGCTGATCAGCCAATGCTGAATGCACTTTAAAAAATGTTTAAATATATAAAATATACATGTAAAAAAATGTAAATATTAAAATCACAATAGGTTCCACATATCATCAGTAAAAACAAAAGTAACAATAATAATAAAAAAAAGATTGCGATTGGGAAACCTCAACTGGAAACACCCTAAAATTGGGAGAGATTCCTAAACATTTAGTTTTTGTTTTAAATAATTTTGCTTTGGTTTTAGCTAGTCATAAAAAAATTCAAACAAAAGAAAATTTGCATGAAAATTACTGAAATAAGATGAGCTAAACTTGATCTGTTTTTGGATTTAGAGACTAATAATAATATTAAAATTTACATAAAGTATCAAAGATTGACTCATTCAGATAGACCATAATTTCTTTGGCCATAAAAATCTGCTTCTAAGTAATATAGATATAATAATCTAACACATCTCCTATTATACGATTTTACCTCATTTAAATCGGGAATACCTACGCCAGCTAAATAAAATTTGTAACCAGCATGAATTGCCATCAAAAACCAATGGAATTCTATTTATGCGTTGCATATTTTCTATATCATTCGAGATATAATCCTCAACATTTTATTCCATTCTATTTCATTCCGCTTAAAGTAAAACATATTTTGATTCTGTAAAATGTTTGCATTTTTGAGATATTTTCAGCAAATCTTTCCGATCGATACTTGTATCCACCGCTTGCCACGTCTTCAGCTTCACACAACCAGCATACCCATTTCATTTCGCTATTACACACAGGGTAGATGATAAAAATAACAAATCTTACCTTATCAATGATCGCCATATCGCTGCTGAAACAATTCAGGATGCGTCCGAGCGGCGTCACTTGGAAAAAATGCAAAGTTTTATGCAAAATCGTTAGCAACAGTTTATCGTGCAAATTACGGCTGGCTTTGCAGCCGGCCCATTGTCCGGCCGGTGTTGATATCATGGCCATTATAATGCAAACACACGAAATTGTTGCATACATGCGAAAATAGTACGTGACTTCGTGGCTGGCCGCATCCATGTGGCTGTCGCCCGTGGCACCGTCGTCCACATGGTCGCTCCAATGCTGCAGCCAAACGTCCGTATAGACACGCAAACATTGCCAAATTAGTGCGGTGATAAAAAAGACAATGATTATGGGCAGGCCGGAGGCGCGCATATATAGCAGATATATATGATTCGATATTTGGCCATATTTGCGTTCCACATCTGTCGCTGTCGCTCTCGCTGTCACTGCAACTGCACCTGCTGCATGCACAGACCGGGACTCTGTCCTCGTTCGTTCCCGTTCCCGTTCCCGCTCCCGCTCCCTTTCACGCTCTTCTCTACGTTGTTGCATTGACAGTGACGTCACGTCTGACACGTCAACGCCATCGCCATCATCCTCATTGCCTTCCTCGCTGTCATCATTGTTATTGTTATTGTTGTTGTTGTTTTTGGTTCTGCGCCCATTTGTTGGCAATGCATTGAAGTCGATTTTAACATCTGCAAAGAGCAAGAATAATGTTGAATGCGCGCGGACGAAAAAACTGGGAAACTATTTTTGGGGAACTGATCAGAGCAAGTTTGTAATCGATTGACAGAGATAGATAAAGAAAATAGAGCGAGAGAGAGAGAGAAACAGAGAGAGACAGAGAGAGAAAGAGAGAGAGAGAGAGAGAGAGACAGAGAGAGAAAGATTGATATAGAGATAGATATCGATATAGATAAAAATATATATAAATATAAAAATATATATATATATATAGATAAAATAAAAGTAGGACAGAAAAAAAAAATAAAAAAGAATAGCAACAACTAATTCCCACTGCATAGAGAGCCAATATACATATTTTAAAGTATTTATATTGCTTCAGAATTGGAATTTATATGCTCAATACCTATATCAAATGTATATAACAATTATAATTATTATTCTTATTCATTATTGAAAACCATTTTATTCTATTCACAGCTTTAAAAATAGTTTCCCTACATTTAATATCCGAATCAGAAACAGTAAATAATGCTGAAAATAATTTTTTTTAAATTAATTCTAGTGACCAAAAAATCAAGACACAAACTAAACAAAACCTTTTGATGGAAAGGCAGCCTCAATAAATTCTTAAATACATATACATTTAACTACTTTATACACATAAACATACTATACAAATAAATAAACAAATATATGTATATAGAAACCCATTAAACAACACATTTCATGACGCACTCGAGCTTGTGTGTGCGCTATCTGTGCTCATAAAATATGTAAACAACAAAATAAAGTGCAAAGTTAAAACACATGTATATATTTGGTTAATTTAGAGCTTCGGCAATTGGATGTGTGTCAAGGTCGTTATGCAGTTGTGTACCTTTTATAAATATTATTAATCAAAATATCGTGAAAGCCCCAAACAACAACGACAACAATGTAGCCCAGCGATGTGACTGAGTAATAAAATATTTGTGTTGTTTTTGCATCGATTGGCATGCCACAGGCACTCGTCGACTGCCGTCCGCCCCCGGGATTGCTGTACTTTTCCACCTGTCTGACTATCAATGCGTTTCCTTTCTGATGTTTGTTCCAATAAAAATTCAATTTTATATTCAAGCACACACACTCACACACACACAGAGATATACACATGCAGTCGTAGCAAACAATCAAAAACAACTTTTACTTTTTTTTACACATTTTTCATTATTTTTTAGCGCTTTTCCAGTTTTTCTTTTCTGCCGTTTTTTGGCCTTTTACAATGTGCCACATGTTGCAATCAGGAATGCGTAACAGCCAGAACAGTTGAATTTAATCAATTGAAGTAAAAACCTTTTAGAATCTCAATAGTTTTCCGAGATATTTAAAAATCATAATAAATGAATAATAAATAAACTTTAAATTGATATTAGTTTTCAAAAATATTTTTTTTAAATCATAAAAATTTAATAAAAAAATAAGAAATAAATTGAAGCCATTTCAATTTATATATAATTTACGACCCTTAAAAAATATAAAGCGAGTCAAGGTAGACTATATATTTGAAATATATCATATAATAATATAGTATATACATATGCTCACTATCATTTAAATATATAAAAATATTAAACATTCAAGTCAAGTCTGCTGAAATCAACTCGAAATGATTTACTATAAATATACCATATGGGAAATTTAGTAATAATTATTTAAACAGTTTAATTCCAAATTGATACCTTAATATCTTTAAGTATTTTTTTTAAATTAAAATTTCTTTCCTTAAAAAAACTTTCTTAGCAAAACTAATTAAATAAATGATTTATGCTAACACAAAAACTGCTTTTAATAGCAAATAAAAATTCTATTTAAAATCTTAAGTTATATTAAGAATCAATAAAATAAATTTCAAAATAAAATGTATATAAAAATAATTTAAAATTTATTTTTATGTAAAATGAGAATTTAATAAAAAATGTTCTCAAATATTTATTTAACACACACATAAAATATTCGTCTAATAACCTATACAAGTTTTTAATGTTTAAATTTTAAATGACAATAAATAAATATTTAATAATAATAAAAATAAAAATAAAATATAATATTCTCATATTATTTAGACAATCCAAGGAAGGCATTCCTTTAATTTACAGTACTTCCAAGTGTAATAATAAATGAAATGAGAATTCATCAGAACTAAATACAAATGCCTCAAATTTGTGTGTAACTCTCTATGCTCTCTCCCATCTTATCTATATTTATCTTCAATATTAACTGCATAAGGCAGCAATGTTTTTGGTTGATCAATATGAGGAAGCTGAATCAGTTTCGAGTAGTTGGGCAAACAATTTTCATTGCACTTGCAAAGGGTCGCACAATCCCGACAATTTCTGTGACACTCGAGCAACTGATTAACTTGAAAGTTTGGCGCTTCGGGTTCAAAGTCGGCAAGTTGTCAGCCAAAATATTGACAGTGGGTAGATAGATCAATGCATTGAGTTAAGCAAAAGTTTTTCTTTGCCATCCCCCACCAGACGGAGATGAGCCTGCCAGCAGAGAAAGAGACAGAGAGAGAGAGAGAGAGAGAGAGAGAGAGAGAGAGAGAGAGCGGGAGAGACAGGGACTCCTCGTAGTCTCTTTGACTTACCGCTGGGAGTCGAAAACTTTTAAAAATCAAACTTTATTTAAGTTTTTCTCCCACACACACACCGACTCGACTGAATTGTTTCGAAAATATGCACACACAGATATTGTGATAAATATGGCAATATTTTCTTTGTAGCCGTCGCGCCATACAAATTCACTCTAATCAATATTCATTTACGGCCAACTGCAGCCCGGCAGAGCTAACGCCCCAAAAGAGTTGAGCCAAGACTCGAGCAGTCAATATTTGCAGTTGCAACAGTTGCTCCAAACTCCATTGCAGATTGCTTAACGCTTATTGATGATGGCCCCCGACCAGACGCAGCCCACTCGCACTTTAATTAGCCAATATGCAAATTGATTGTCAATTACCTCACGTTTTTTAGCCCCTTTCTTATGCCCTGGATATTATTCCTCTTGCATTACGGCAAATTCAATATCAATTAGCCAAGCGGCGCAAGCGGTTCGCTTGCTTCAAATGTAAATAAAAAAGTGGAAAAGCGAAAGGAAACTAAAAAGTCGAGCTATCTCAGCTTAAAAGTAAGAAAAACGGGAAAAACTCTTAAGACAACTGCACAAAGTTTTTGCTATCGAAAAACAATTATTTAACCGAACTTAATTAGTTTAAAATATTTGTGCTCACAGCTGAGCGGATTATAGTTTTCAGTTTAAACAAAGAAAATAGCTGAATGGAAAAATTCAAATGAAATGATTCTGATTTGCATTTGTTATTAAACATAAATATCTCATTATATAAAAATATCTCATTATATATAAATATCTCATTATATATAAACATCTCATTATATATAAATATCTCATTATATATAAACATCTCATTATATATAAATATCTCATTATATATATAGCCTATAGTGTTTAACTATAAATCTAACTATATTTGGTAGATTCCAAATTTGTTGATCAGATGAGATCAATAACAAAATAAACTATAATAAATAACATTTTTTTAAATATTAAATTTGTTCTAGATTTTTTTAAGTCTAGTCCTTGCCTTTATTGAATATATATTTAAAAGGATGCATTGAGCCTACTATTCACATAAATAAATATTTAAAAAATATATATATTATATACTTGCATTAATATATTTTTTAATATATATCTTTTAAATATATATATATTAAATTTGCATGTCTAAAACTTAAAACTTCTTCAAACTCAGCTGGCTAAAAATAAACTTTTAGAATTCTTTTAGCTACATTCGCCATAATCTTTAAAATATTTCTCTACACATGCTTCAGCCAGCCTTTAATACCTTGAAATTCCGACTACTGCCAAAATAGGCGCCGCCTTTGTGAGAGCTGATTCAAGCTTCAGCCAAAGGGGCAGGCGTTGGCCTTGAGCTCAGTTGAGTCAGTTCAAAGCAAATATGCAAAATACGCAACGATTTCAAGTAAACTAAAAATAATGAAAGCGTCGCCCAATGCGAAGCCAATATTTAATAACAATCAAGTGTGTGCTCAGTCGAAAGTTGTTTAAAGGCAAAATCACGTATACGCACTGTCTGCCATCGATTTAGTTGACCCATATGGCGCTGTGGAACTTTCAATGCATACAAATGCCGTTGAGGCGAGCGCAGAAGAGGACGAACTTTAGCCAGTTGGCAGCTAGGCAGCTAGGCAACTAGAAATCGAGTTGTTACAACATGCCAGATGCATAACTTACGCTTCACTGGTGTCTCCACGATGGCAGCATCAGCAGCAGGAGGAGGAGGAGACGGAGGGGCGGGCAGCTCTCTCCTGAATTCCAAGTCGTCGACAGTTGTCTCTGGATTCGTTGTTGGCTGCGGATTGGAAATGTCAGCGACAGGCGTTGCAGGCACTGAACTTAGCTCAACTGTTGGCAATAGAGCAGCGGCACTGGACTCCTCCGAGATGCTCCTGGAATGGGACAGGCCAAGACATAGTTGCATCCACATAAGTTACTTTCAGCAAAGCTGAGCAAATTATTTACCTAATCGAGTTGGCCGCGCTCAGCGGGCGATGGTGATGCTTCGGCTTGTTGGAGCGCCGCATGGACATGCGTCGCAGGAACTGCTGAAAGCTGCCGCGACTCTGTGCCACCGCCTCCTCAGTGGCTGCCTGTGGCTGTGCCGCCTCCATGGCCGGTGGCGAGGAGACATTTCGCGTCACCGGCGCATGATGCGTCTTCTGAGCCGGCTGCCAGGATTGGGCACGCGGACACAGCTCGGTGACGAGCGGCGGCGGCGTAACTCCGTCTGCGATCGAGTCGCCGCCGTCGACACTGCTCTCCGCATAGCTGCTGCAGCTGGCAGTCACCAGACTGCGACGCAGCAAGTCTCCGCTATTCGTGCTCGACGTGGACGTTGCCGTCGCCGAGCTGAGGCCACTCAATCGATGCCACGAGTTCCTCGAACGTGCGCTGCTGCCACGACGCTGCAGGGTGGCCCGTCGACGTGGTCGCATTATCACATCATCCGCCTGGCACTCGTCGATGGGCAGCGGCACGTCGTAGATCAAGTGCCGGGAGCCATAGACACTCGCTCGCTTGCGCTGCAAATGGAAGCTGCCAGCCGACTGCAGGCCACAGCTGATGCCGCTCGCCAGAGAGAGCGACTAAGCAGGGAGCAGATATATATTGGGAAAAATAGAGAGGAAAACAAACAAAAACATAATTAGAAATCTAGGTACACTATGAAGGAATGCATATCTTCATCCTACAGATAGATTTGGGACTATAAAATGTTCTGTCCTGCACGTCTGTCTATATATGGAGTTGAATTGAATTTAATTATATATTTATATTATTATATTTTTCGATTCACAAATAAAAGCCCCTTTAGCATTCCCGACAATTTTTAATTCCCATCATTTAATTTTCGCTACACTCACCGCTGGCAGATCATCGTCCTCGTCGTCCTCCGCGACGGCATTATTGAGCATATTGTTAAATGACAGTGATACGCTGCCATCCAAGCAATTGGAATCCAGCTCCGAGTTGTTGCCGCCTCCAGTTTCCGAGTTAATCGATATTGAGCGCTGCAAACCCAATTTACTGACATTCTTGAATAGCTTCCAGCGCTCCCGGGCTGTGCGTTCCGTGGCACTGTAAATGGATGACAATCAAGAATAAATAAAATAGAAGTATATTCTGACTGGCATTGTGCGCGCTGCCCGAACTCTATTAACAGCATGCATCGAACAATATGTTGCAAAATGAACAAGTAAGAAAACTCTAGTCGGCGGTCCCGACTAGGAGATACCCTAAACCCCGCGCTATCTGCGTTAAAATACTGCATAATTAGCATTTCGTATAAACGCACAGAAAACTAAATTCAATTCATTTCAATTGTTTAGCTAATAGCGTCATCTATGGTTCGATTGAATAGCGCCATCCAAGTTTCGAACCAACTGAGCAGCTGATAATTCGCAAATCATAGCGCCATCTATTGGAAATATGTACACTAAAACTTGCGGGTTTTAGAACTTGCTAGATGCACGCAGCTCAATGTGTATGTGTGTATGTGTGCACATGTATAGGAAAACAGTTTGCTTTGTTTTGCTGGTCACGTGTTTGGCCGATTGGCCAAACGTTTTGTTTAATAACTTCTGCGCGAATTAATGGATTTGAATGAAATTTTCAGCTTATGTTCAACATATTTTATTACATTTTTTCCAATTTTTAAAAATGTAAACCCATTCATTTACTGGCTTTGAGTGCAACTAACCTCAATTTAAATATTTGGGGAAATTTGGAGCCGGTATCCAAAATTTAACAAAAATCAAAATTAGAGAAAATAAATATAAAACTTACAAAAAAATTTGGGGACTATAGCTATAAAGACGTGGGAGATATAATTTTATAACTAACATTCGATAATGTTTTTAATCGATAACAATTAAATTAAAATAGTTATCGACTTTTTTTAACAAACTCGATCTTTTCGTGCTATTCACGGACCTACATAAAAAATTTCAAGTCTCTAGCTCTTATAGGTTCTGAGAACGACGCGTTCATACATACGGACAGACAGACGGACAGACGGACATGGCTATATCAACTCGGCTTGTCATCCTGATCAAGAATATATATACTTTATGGGGTCTGCCACGCCTCCTTCTGCCTGTTACATACATACGCCCTCCAACAAAAACATTATACCCTGATTTTCCCATTTTCAATGGGTTCAGGGTATAAAAACAAAGAAATAAACGCTCTACGCTCGACTGCACATCAAACATATTGTTCGACACACGGAGAGATAGAGATAGAGAGAGAGAGAGAGAGAGAGAGAGAGAGAGAGAGAGAGAGAGAGCTTAGCCTACAAACGGACTAAAGTCTAATCTCTAGGAATAGCTGCAAATCAAGGTTTAAATGCTGAGTTCATACAGATGGATAGACAGAAGAAGAGAGAGAGAGAGAGAGAGAGAGAGAGAGAGAGAGAGAGAGGTAAGAGAGGGAGAGGGAGATTTAGCTTCACAGAATTAACTATTGATGTCTATTAGGAATATATTATATATCATTATATGAATAACTTTACGGACTGTTATCAGACATATTTAGTCAATATAAAAATACTAGTAAAATATATCAATTAGTAAATGAGAACTAGGCATAATCAATCTCTCAGACTGACTTATACTGCATTATAGAGACTTATACAAACTGAAATTTATGAAATCTTATACAAACTTAAACGGATTTAAGCGGACTTCAACAGACTCATACAGACTATACTACACTGTACAGAATTAAGCGGACTTATGTATAAGTACTTATACAAGTTTTTGTAACACTTAACTGAGCTATTGCAGACTTATAAAGACTAGTTAACACTTATACTATCTTATACAGAAACATAAAGATCTTTGCAGATTTATACAACATTATATAGACTCAATTATATAGACTAATAATATATTATACTTCATTATTCATATCTATACAGAATCTCAGTGCCTATATTATATTATATTAAGTCTTTATAAATAAGTATGTCTTTATATTACAGTATAAATATATATATATATATATATATATATATATATATATATATATATATATATATATATATATATATATATATATATATATATATATATATATATATATATATGTGTGTGTGTATATAAGACTTATATGGACTTCTATACACCTTTGCACACTTATGAAAACTTCAATTATTTATGCAATCTTCAACGTTCCCAATTTGTGTCTGTCGCTATAATAATCCTATCGAGTCAGCTACTCAAGACAATCTTTAATATGAGTACATTTCTACTATTGTAAAACAACTCTATATTTATATAAAAAAAAAATATAATTACGTTATCTGAAAGTACTCCTACTTCAATACAAAATCATATTTAAATTTATAAAATAGTCTAATATTTTATCAAGATATAGCTAGCAAGTCAACAACTTTTTAAAAATGAATATTTGTTGGGCTGTTATGAAATTAACATGATGTTAAGAAAGAAACATTACTTAATGTATGCCATTATTTTTAACCAAAATTCTTGAAAAAGCTATAAAATTCTCCTATAATCAGCAATATGTATGAAATATTTCACTTTCAAAATTCTATAAATCTAATTTAGAGGCAGACTGCGCCATAAAATCTTTGAGGTAGAAGGCTGTGGACCACAAAGGCAGCTATCATTGCTTGCCAAGGGCCTGATTATGTTAACATTGTTCCACTTTTTGCGTCAATCATTTTTTTCGCTTTTTCACAAATGAACTTAAATGGAAATCGAAGCACTTGAAGCAGTAGAAAAGGGCGTGGCTCGAGTATAAGTAAAAGTAAAGAAAAGCTCTTGCGTGCACACTGAAAAGATTCTTTCAAAGGGATAAGCCGTTGACAATGGTTCAGTCACATACTAATCTATGCCTCCTCCCCAATGAAAACACAAAGTTTTCTCTGGGGATTGACGCTGACGCTGATGCTTATGCTGACTGTAACTCTAGTGCTCACACTGACGTCGTCTACTCACTTTTGTTGCTGGTCCTTTGCATTTTCGTTTGCCTTAGCAATTATCGAGTTCCATTTGGCGACTATTTGCGGCTGCTTTAGCTCAATGTCCTTATAACTCCCGCAAGCTTGCAGTCGGCCATCCTTCATCACAATTAACTGAAAGGTCGCCGGAATGAAATGAAAGAAAATGAAACGCAGAAAAAGAGAATGAAAAAAAAAACGTTACAGCACATAACAAGTTAGAATATTTGTGGAAAACGTTGACTGCTGAAGAGTTGCCCTGTAAGTTGACATGGAATATCCTATAGACAGACACTGTCTATCTGGACTGTCTGATTGACTGACTGGCAGAGAGACTAATAGACTTGACATACTGACTGAGATACTGATTGACCATGGATTCGACTGTATCTCAGTTAAAGCCTGATTGACTGAAGACTGACTGACTGAGGTTGTTAGGGGAATGGGTGCAACTGATTGAGACTGATGCATCTGGAATACTTATGAGATGGCTAGTTGATTGACTATGATTGACTAATCATTATCTTGACTACATGCAAACTGATTGAGACTGATGCATCTGGAATACCTATGAGATGGCTAGTTGATTGACAAATAGATTGACTATGATTGACTAATCATTAACTTGACTACTTGCGCTTGTCTACCCCATAAACAGATTGACTGAAGACTGACTAAAGACTGTCTGAAAAGACGAATTTTAGTATAATTCAAAGACTAATGCAAAGGGTAACTGATTGACTGACTAACCGAAACATTGACTGATGGACTAGTTTACAGGCTGCTTGAGAGACTAGCTGATCAGATTGACTGGAGCTTAACTGACTGGTTGATTAAATGATTGATTGGTTTATTGACTAACTGTATAACTGGCAGCCAAGTAATAAAAAACTGAATTGAATAACTGAATGACAACCAGGTTGAAATCAAAAGATCTACATATACATATATTGAAAACAAGACTCAACCAAAATATACCCTTAAGTTACAATGTTTGGGGTAGCTTGGATCGAATAATAAAGAAAAATATATTTAAAGACAATTTGAATAGAAATAGGCATGTTAGCTGAGCTAGGCACGACCAAGTTTAGTTCTAAGACAAACTCATCTCAGCTTCCCTTCTACAGGGTATATAGAAAAGAAAAGAGGTGCAGCACAAAAGGCAATAAATTCAATTTCGAAATTTAAATTTGAAATTTTTTTGTCTGCTGCCGCTGCTGCTGCTGCGTTGCAGTTGCTGCTCAAATAATTGTAAAAATGTGTGCGCTGGGCAGGAGAGGCTGCGTGGAGAGTGGGAGCCAGCAGAGCGGCAACAAATGGTCTTTCCAGGCAATTGCATTTATGGCCAAAAGGCGATAAATGGCCCCGGCATTTGGAGCGCAAAGTAACAAACGGATGCTGGCAAAAAGCGCTGGACGCAGGCAGCAGGCAGCAGGCAGCAGGACGTCCGAGCACATTGAATGCCCGGCCACAGCGCCCAATATTGAGCGCAGCGCAACTTCAGATCTGGCTGGACAGTTGTCAGCGCTGAGAAATTTGAATATGAAATGCTGTCTTGCCCCGAGGGACCCGGCCACTTACATAATCCGCCTCCTTGATCAACTGTAATTGCTGTGTCACCAGGATGATGGTGCGATTCGACTTCAAAAGCATTTGACGCACACACTGCTCGAAGACATGGCTGCCCACTTCATTGTCCAGCGATGACAGCGGATCATCCTGCAAAATGCAATTACATTTCAATATTATTATAGCGCATACAAATTTGCAATTTTTGCTCTTATTTAACGGATATACCTAGTTGTGCTATAAAAAGGCCAAGTTAATAAATAAAGTGAACTTAATGATAGTAAAGATAGCGGAAATTTAAATGATAAAGCAATATACAAGAAGAATAAATATAAAGAGTATTTAAATATAGGTATCTTAATCTCAAATCTATCCCTTGAACATCATCTGTGCTAGTTACAACCTATAAGTCGTTCTTCCCCTAATTCCTAGCCTTACAAAATATATTTAATTCATATTTATTTAAATTTTGCACCTTAAAAGGTGGCGGAAAATGAATCGACAAATATTTCATATATATCAAATTATTTATAATAAAAAATATATATGTATATATTTAAAAAAAAAATACTTCTTTTTTTTATTGGATTTTTGAGAAGTATAGTATTTTAAGTTACTGTTATGCTGCTTATGAAAAATAAAACTTTGGTTTCCTTTAATGTTAGGCATCTTAAAAATGTCCAGTTATACTTTTGGTTCTGGATTTGAATTAGGTAACTAAATGTCCATTGGAAAAATTTGGTATTGTTTAGCACTGTTGGAAATAACATTATTGCTCTTCCCTCCTCGCTCTGTACTGTTATTGTAACTACAAAAATTAACATTCCATTTAATTCCATTTTTATCTCGATCTCTTCTTTTGATTTGTTTCCCAACTGTCTGGTTGTGATTTAAATAGCTTAATGAAACAAAGCATCATTAAGCATACATATATAACAATTGTGTCATTATTTAAATAATAAAACATTTGAGGCAATAACAATATTATTTCAACAACCACATCTGATCAAATTAACATCCTTACATTACATTATAATTTTTACCTTTATCTGTAATGTAGTGATTTCATAATAATAACAATAGTTTAACATCATAATTTTATAATGCAAATAATAATTTAAATATACAATTGTTATTTATTAATTTTTTTAAATTAAAAAATATTGAATTGAAAAATATGAATAAATAAAAATTTTTAATATATTTTATAAATTTTTATTTTTATATTTTTATTTTTTATTTTTAGTAATTTGTATTTTTATATTTAAAATAATTTGTATTTTTACATATATATAGTTATTTTTTTAATTCAATATTCTTCATATTTTTATATTAAGTCATTTTTATAATATTTTTTAATTTTCATTTTATTCATGTTTTTTTTTTTTTTTAACTCTTTCGATATTTTCCTGAATTGTAATTACCCACACCCATTTGCAAATATGTTTCCACATTTCAGCTCAAGTCGCATATATAAAATTTTACAACACTATAAAATCAAATCATAAAAGCAAAGACTCTGAACTCGCGTTTCGCAAACCTTAAAAATTAGGAACAAATGGCATTAGTTTCTATACCCATCTGCCAAGATCTGACCAATTTCAATAAACACAGTTATATTTATAGGCAATTGTCGTAAAACTTGTTTACCCTGCAACAGTGTTTGGAAATTTTGTTTTTATGCTTAATTTAAAGTTGAAACGTTTCGTGGATTTTATGGACGCGGATGCATGCGCATAAAGTGCACTGAGGCATCGGATTGGCTTGCAGTTAAGACGATGTGCAAAGTCCTTTCCCTTCCTTTCCCTTCTTTGCTTGTGTTCGTGTCCTTGGCATTTACTTACTCACCATTATGACGACGTTGGCCGATGAATAAATCGCACGTGCGATAGCGACGCGTTGCCGCTGTCCGCCGGACAGATTGATGCCGCGCTCGCCGATTATCGTAAAGTCACCGGTCGGCATTAGTTCAATATCCGGTTTTAGTGCGCACGCATCCAGCACAAAATCGTAACGCTTCGGCCGAAATGATTCACCAAATAGTATATTCTCCCGGATTGTGTCATTAAGCAGCCACGGCACTTGCGGCACATACGAGATGGTGCAGTTTCTGGGAAACATAATAAAGCATACAATTGATTAACTAAATTGTTAGACTATATAGAATAGGCATTTGATTGAGCATTAGCTGAACTAGCTACGGCTCATTTTATGATGCTAATGAATCAGTTCTCTTTTCGGCTGGATTAATTTGAATTGAGTTTAAAGAGAAGAAAAGTTTATTAATTTAATACAATATAAATAAAATTATAGTGAATTTCCTTTCTGATTTATAAAAACTTTACATTAGTTTATATTAAAATTTTGTTTATTTATTTAAATTCATTTAATTAAATTATATACATTTCTAGAGTTTATTGTTATTTATTTTTTTTTTTTTTTTTTTTTTTTTTTGTATATATTTTTATTGCTTTTTATTCGATTTTTAATATTAGACATTCAGCTATAGAAGTTCTTCATGGCAACATATCTTTACGGTTGACTGTAATCAGATTCTCACTCAAAACTTTCTCTGCTACTTTGTAAGCTTACACACATCGAATACATATGTACATACATATGTATGTACATACATGCTTAAAATGGTTTCGGCTAGCATTTGCATATGAACAAGCGAGACAAAACACTAGACAAGCTTAATGTTGCACACATTTCAGTAGAGGAGAGAGAGGACTGAGTAATTTCGGCATACAATTAAATGCAAATCTTAATCATTTATATATGTTGTTATATACATATGTATGTATTTAGTTAACAAAAACAATTTCACAATTCACATTTTACTTAAATGATAACCTTACGCCTTTTCTACACTAATGCCGGATCAAAACTGACTAAATGCCTCATTTATGCTCAAAGAGCAGCTGCAACGAGAGAACGGTTTACTAAGAAATGAGAGTAACTCAGCTTGCAGCTAAAGAGATCTGACGTAAAAGAAGGGCCACTTGCATATGTGTGAGCGAGAGAAGAGCAGTGTACTCACTGAGCTCACTCAACTTCGCAGAATACACAGAAACCTTGACTATTTGAATATTTATACATGCTCATGCATGCACGTATATGTGAATGTATTTGTGTATGTACCTACACATGTAAGTATGACAGTATTTAAGTATGGATATATGTATGTATGTATGACAGTATGTACCGTATACAATTAAAACAGGTGTACATATGTATGACACTTTATGCATATGCATTTGCTTGCCATTATTGTTTGACAACCAAATCACCTCATTCAAACTACTCAAATGCTCGATCAAACCAAACGCAACCCAACTTCTCCGTTCAAGCATAAGTCTCATAGTATTGGTGCATATCACGATTGAGTCATACTGAGTTTTTTAACGAGTGAAATAAACACTTTTACTCACACTTGAGTGACTCTAGCTTCACTCTTCGCCAAGACAAGCTCTGCTTTCGTTCAAGGTCTGCAGACTCAACTAGAAGAAGCAATCCATAAGCATAAGTGTAAGCGAGACAAGTAGCATGCTCACAAATTAAGCTGAGAAGAATGAGACTCAAGCAGAAATAGAAAAACGGTAAACTATCCAAACTAAAAACTGCTCGCGAGGACAATTTGAATTGTTTTGAGAGATAAAGAGACAACAAATAAGCTCCACTCAAAATGTTTGAAGAAGAAATAGAGTATGACAGTGATTAAGTTTATGCATGTTTGTAATCATATTAATTTAGTTACATATATATACATAAAACACACTGTTCATCAAGCTTAGCAGCTAGACTGCATTTTATCTAAACCGCTATTAAGCTTCAAACTTTCAGCGTTAATCAAAACTGTCCCACACACACACACGGAGGGAGGATATACACCCAAGTATATATGTACGTATGTGTGTGTACATGTGTAAGCTTTCGCTTTTACATGACATCGCTAATTATGGCAAACGCGAGTGACTTCAATTAATTAGCTGCAATTTAGTTAAGCGGTTTATGTGATAACTTTCGTCGCATCCCTCGTCAAGCGCATAAACCGCAGCCTACATACTCAACACGCACGCACACAGTCACACGCAAACTCACACTCACACACACACAGTTGTGGCATAATTAAGTGACTCACAGTGCAATGCAGATAAGATGATTGTTTCTTATTGGCGACCGCAAATTCGTGCAGCCACAAACTTGTGACCAGCACTGTAATCTGTCACATGGCTTCGAGTGTTCAGCACGCAAATTTGCTGCTGTTTGCATAGTAATAATAATAATAATAATAATAATAATGATGGCAATAAAGGCAGGCATTTCATAATTCCACACATGTGTGGTTCCTAGTATCTAAGGTTAATCTCAATTTACATATGTATGTATATATGTATATTGCTGCAATTATAGCTCGGATTTATTTGAGTTTGCTTATTGACAGTCAGATTGAGATTATGATGGATTTATCGATTTCCTTAAACGTGATTTAAACTTAGCTGAATGTCTATAGGACAAATAAAATTGATGTAAAATAATATTTTTTTTAAGTTTTAATTTTTAAAATTCCATAAAACTTATGGCGACCAAATTAGAGCAATAACAAAAGAAATTGCAATTAAACAAAAACAATTTGACTTAAAAAAAATGTTTTTGATTTTATTTGAAAGCTATGTCCTTGCCATTATATAGAGTATATTATTAGAATTTTTGGTTTATCCCTTTAGGTTTTTAGATTATAATTTAGGCTTGATCTGCTCAATATTATTTCGCCGACTTCGAGACATTAGTGGCAAAATCACATAGTATTTATTGAAAAGAGTTCTTAACAGACTGTTAAATCACTTAACATAATTAGTTTTGGCCTATTTAAATTATAGCTTAAAATTTAAGCTATGGGATTTTAAAAAATATTCAAAGCCAAATAAATATGTTAAGTCTGTTTCTACATGCACAATTATTTTTAGTATTTAATATTTAGTATTAAATGTATATTTAGTATTTTAGACTCATCTGCTTTTATGGTATTAAATATTTAAAATTAAATATATATTTAATATTATTATAAAAATTAAATATATATTTAATATTATTATATATTCTATATTATATGCATATACATTTGAAAAAATATATATTTTTGACATTATACATTTTATAAAATTTAATAATTGCATATATGAATATGTTCCAAAAATTAAAAATTATATCTCGAGCAAAGGTCTCTAATTTGTATTTGTAGGGTTATATTGTAGCGCAATTTCGTAGCTCAACACGTACATAACTCGCATTACGTATGCGCCCTGTTGACCCGTTTAAGCTAACCGCACACACACACGCACACAGATACAGTTGGCCATTAAATCACACTTTGCACCTCATATCAAGCAGCGCTGACTTTGGACGCAGTCCGATTAGACGTCGCCGCTTGGCTTTGCCACTGACTGTATGTGTGTGTGTGTGAGAGAGAGAGAGTGTATGTGTGTGTGGCAGCTGAAAATCAGAAAACCGCTCGCACTTAACAATCGTTAAGTTCACGTGGCCCCTGCAATCCATAGTACTCGCTGGCTACAATAAATTCTCAAGCCAAAAAAGAGACGGAGTGAGAGAGGGGAAGTGGATGAGAGGGAGAGAGGGAGAGAGACACACACTTCCGAACAACACAGACATTTATTACAGTAATTGAAATTATTGCACATTTTGCGTTTGCCAAGGCGAGGAGGAACGAGCAGCGAGCGAAGAAGCGGGACAAAGCGGAATGACGAAAGGCAAGAGGCAAACAGAGGCAAAGTCGAAGGCTCGCCCTCTGCCTGCTGGCTGCTTTTAGCTTGTTAAATGCATTTTTATATGGCTGCCACGCCTCTGGCTGCCTGGGGCAGTCTGGGGGCGTGTGCTGCACTCCTCTCCCTCTCTCTCCCTCTCTCGCTCTGTTCGTTTATTTTATGTGCAATAAAATTAACATATACAGACATTTTGTGATAAATTACCGCATCACGTGATGTGCCTGGGAACGACTGTAAAAATATGTTGAATGACTGCGGCTGCTGCAACTGCAACGGCAACAGCAACGGCAACTGGTAACGGGAACTGGCAACTGTAAATGCAACTGCAATGGCTACATTTAATTTGAAGCGTTTTCCTCGCCGCATTAAGAGTGAAATTCAGATTACAGCAAAAGTTCTCAACTGGCATTTAAGTGCCACAAGACGCATCACTGACTGACTGACGACTGTTGCTGCTCTCACTGTCTCTGCCTCTGCCTCTGCCACTGTCTCTGTCTGCACACAATTCATTCATTTAAATTTGTTCAACGCGGCGTATACGCGATGCGTCGTTATGTCTTAAAAGTGGAGCGGGCTTTAAGTGTTTTGTGTGCACCTTTGATACAAATGCTTTCAGAAGCTAATTAGCTTTGCTTTTGCCACTTATTTGACATTTATCTATTAGCTTGTATGGCAAACAAGTGATTCACTGAGTGATTTAATTATCAATCTAATTACTTCTATATTACTAAGTAAGCCCCGTGGTTCCTAGATTAATTTTGAGGTGTAGCAGTATCTAAAGGCAGTATTAAGGCTGATTCTATTTGGTAGATTGTTGTTACTGCTTGAAGAATAACTTTAAATATATATATATATATATATATAATAATTAATGTATGTAATAATAAGGGTTTTTCATTTATTAATTTATTTATGTATTTATTATTTATCCATAGTAAAATGTTGTTTAAAAACTCTTATACAATTTTTTTGACATTGCTCGATTGCGTTCTTTAAGTTACCATCTTTTAAATTACAAAAAAAATTAATTAATTATGAAAAAATATCCAAAATTAATTTGGTGTACTTATTATTTTCATCATGAGTGTATATTTACAATTTTGTATTATTTTAAATAAAAACATGCAAAAAATGTTCGTTGGAAAAATATAAAAATAAAATTTTAAGTATATTTTATATAATTTTATATTTGGAAAAATATACTCCAACGAACATTTTTTGCATTTTTTCCTTTAAAATTTTTGCTCTAATCTTGCAAAATTTATATAATTTTCCCTTTTGCTTTAACTTGAATTATTTTATTTGAGCCATATTTTATACAGTTTTTCATAATAGGCTTTGATTTGTTGAATACAAAAATAAATAAATAAAATACAAAAATAAATAAAAAAAAAATTAAAAAAAAATACAAAAATAAATATGCAAAATAAAATGAATAAAAAAAATAAAAAATAAAAATTAAAAATTAAAAATGATGAGAAATAGTGAATAGCGTTTCTTTTTGTGCAAATCATATGCACATAAAAGGTACTTAAATGCTTTTTACCCCTGTTTATGTGTTATTTGCTTTGAATGTAGCTTCAGCTGTCGCTCAAGCTAAACAGCAATAAAAGTTCAATGAGTAAATTCTGTTGACTGGATTTGTATAGAAGCCTATATGAATATGCATAGCTAAGTCTTCTATAGATATTATACTTCATAATACATATTATGTAGCTGCCTTTTTACACCATGTTTTATCAATATTTTCTATTATAGCTGGATTTATTTATTGATACCCTTTATTTACTCGGTTAACTTTAAACAATAAATGAATAAAAAGTCAATTTATTATTAAATTTACTGGTATACATATCTGAATATGTCGAGTATATACATATATCACTATATACACATATAACTATATAAAATACACCTCGCCACACATCCACATTTAACGAACTGGCTTCACAGCTAATTAAAAATGTTTTGTTTTGTCTAATTTATTTCTCTATTTTTCGTTGAACTAGCTTTTGTTTAACTTCGCTCAGATTTAGTTGTTGTTGCTATTGTTGATCTACTTCTACTAATTCTCCTTCTAGTTCTTCTTGTTTTTGTTGCTCTGCTGCATTAGATTACGCACGTTTTGTTGTGTGTCTACAAAAGAGAGTAAAACTCTAGTGCCACGCCTCCACATGCCACACAGCGCCCCTTTCAGGTAAATATTTAAATTATTTATGTGCCATTTTGAGGTGTGCAAACACAAACGAGTGGGCGGGCAGCCGTCGGCTGCTCTTGTTGCTATTGCTGTAGCCAAAAGGTATGTTTGCTCATTTAACGGCATTTAATTGCATAATTTTTGGGACTACGCTCAAATTAATTAGCCAAACTTAGTTGGGGGGAGAAGGCGGCTTTTACTATTCATATTCAATTTGGCCAACGCCCGCAGCTGCTGGCGCAACAGAGCTTCAAGGTCAAAAGCACTTTCAGCAGTTGAAACAACAGAGATTCGAGCCAAGTTGAGCTGAGAACTGAAGGTAGTTTCGATTCTCAAACACATTTTCACACTTGGCTACATTTAATTAAAGTTTTTCCCATTGTCTGTAGGTGTGTGTGAGAAAGAGAGCGTGTGTGCCTCTGTCTGTCTTCAACTACTTCTTCTTTACAGTTACTTTCGCATACGGGCTGCCAATTTGGTAAGGCATGCAAGTCGAGGCGCTAGCAAGTTTTCTTGGCCTTCAACTGTGCCATAAATAAAATGCAATAAGCGCCACATCCAGCTCACCCGCCACGCCCACTGCACCCTTTGACACGACTCTTCCTACGCCCCCAAAGCTACATGAAAAGCGTTTTCAATAAATTTTCTTATACCACAGGGCATGATGCAGTTGGTATACGAATGTATGTGTGTGAGTGTTAGTGTGTGTGTGTGTGTTACACATTTCACATTTCAATTCACAAATTCTCGTTTTTTTTGCTTTTGCCGTTGCCTACTTTTAGGCGGGCAATTGAATTGCATTGCCTTAATATGGGTTTTATATGCAAAAAAGCTAGAGTACGAGCTCAATGGGCCACACTAACATATATATATATTATATATATATCTATATGGAGCACCTCGTACATAAATATATTAAGAGCCTAATTTATTGGCTGACTGACAGCCATAAATAAACGTTGATAGCGTATTTCGGCTGTTTCCTACATTACATTTACCAAGGAGATTGAAGCCAGTGCGAAAATTGCACGGCGAATAATATATAAAATATATTAATTAAATATATATTAATTATTTGTAAGGTATTCATAATATACTATTAAAATACCTTAATTTTGAGATTGATCTCAAAATTAAGGTATTTTCATAGTAATAATATCTAGAAAGTTATTACACAATTTAATCTACGAAACGCATAAAGTGAACCAATAAAAAGAGTTCTGCTTCCTGCAAAATATTATATCAAAATTCTTTTAAAGACACCTAACCATAATATCTATATATAAAATATATATAAAATATTAATTTATATTATATATACTTTATTTTTGCTAAAGTCGCCAAATGATCTCCTAACAACATCCAGAACTTAAAAATTTACAACTGAGTTGAAATTTCTAAAATATTTCAAAATTATTTTCATATATTTTAGCGAATATAAATATATTAAACTAATTAAATGGCATATCTTGCAGAGTGCTTGAAAATTTAATTGTTAGCTATAGCTTAAACAGCTGCTGAAATATGAGCATCCCAAATAGTATCACTCTTGTTTGGTCACCTCATATTTTGAGCAAGCTCTACTCCTTTACTTGTATAGCTTATGTACAAAATTCAATCAAAATTTATATATTCTTTAAATTTGTGAAAGGAAAATACTAGAAGCTGATATATTCGGATATACAGATATATATGCGGTATCTATATAACATATATATCTAAATAACCAATTTTATGCTAAGTGCTGCGCCAAAAAATCTCTTTCATTTATCTTAATGTAGTTTTTTTATGGGCATTAAATAAATGTTTAAAGAATGAAATGAGATCAGAATAATTAAGAAATAATGGCTTTAATAAAATTTTAATTATGTATTTTTTATACTTTTCGAGTCAAGACGCGACACACAAAAATTTAAGGAATTTTAATGATATATTTTAATATTTTTTTTTTATTTTTTATTTTTAATTTTCTACGTTTCGAAGTTTATGAGGTTCTAAAAAAATCACTTAAGGAATTTTTATATTATATTTTATTGAATATTTTATTTTTAAATTTGAATGATATACCTTTCGTTGTTTTCGAGATTCAACAGACAGAACTTCTATATGGCATATACATATATATACATACATACATAGTATACATATGTAGGTATGTAATCCCCCTTTCTACCCCATGGGCTTGTAGCAGAGATAAAAGAGAAAGTTAGACTCTTGTACTTACTTGTGCCAGAACATGTTGCCCGCCAGCAGCGGCATCTCCATGAGCAGGGCGGAGAGCAGCGAGGTCTTGCCGCTGCCTGTCTTGCCCACAATGATGGTCAGCTTGCCCTTGGGTATGGCCATCTCCTGGATGTGCAGCTGGACGTTGGGCAGGCGGCACTGCGGCTGCCAGGTGAAGAGACCGTCGTTGATGGACACGGCGATGTCGTCGGGCATCTTCAGCAGCAGGGAGTCGCGACGCCAGCTGTCTGTGTTGCGGGCACGCACCACCGAGAACTCGACGGGCCTCTCGGCGGTGCCGCCGAACAGCTTGGGCGGTCGGATGGCCACGTAGGGGGTGTTGCGCAGCAGCTCCTTGCGGTGCTGCACGAGCTTCTGGTGGCCCAGCTCGTGGGCGTACAGAGCCGGCGCCTTGTCCTCGACGGCCTCCCCGTTGCTCGGCAGCAGCGGCGTAATGGGCTCCGACTGGGCCAGCGGCGCCGGCGACGGCGGCTCCTCGGGTATGCGAATGCGTAGCGCCTGCCGCTGCTCGTTCAGCCGGTTCTCCACCTGGGCCGTGCGCAGCGCCATGTTCGACTTCTCCTGCGTCTCGTACATGTCCAGCGAGGCGTCGCTCTTGCTCAAGATGCGCGCCATATTGCGAATGCCCTCGAACTGCTTCTGGATCTCGGGTGCGTGCAAGAAGCGCTCCAGCCGACGCGTGGACACCCTCGCGGCAATGATAATGGGCACCGTTATGGGAAAGATCAGCAGCGGCACCGTCAGCTGCTGAAACAGCGCCAAGGCAGCAAACAGATGCCCAGCATCGATTGGCGGGCGTGAATTCTCCGGCAGATAAACATAAACAGCGAGAGTCACAAACGTGATTAGCACTGTGCAGATGTGGGTCAAAATGGCTGCAAAGAAATCAGATAATGAATACTATATAAGACCGATCTCTACTTTCTATGGCGACTCACTCATCAGCGTCCAGTACACGGCATCCGTCCTCAGGTACTTGAGCTCGTTCTGGCGCGCCTTTTGAATCTTCCGGAGAAAAACATCGTCCCAGGCATTCAGCTTGATGATCTTGATGCCTATTAGGGTATCATGGATCTTCTTCAATCGCTCATCTGTGAATTTCTATGGAAGACAGAATGATAAAAAATATATATTCTAAATTCCAAGACTCTAGCTTGAATTCCAGCAAAATATTTTGAGTTAGAGAGACAATCGGACGGAGAACGGCACGGATTTTTTGCTAAAAACTAACAGGCATTCACACAGACGGATAGACAGAAGGATGGGCAGACTGAGAGACTAGCAGATAAACGGATGGATAGAGACGGGCGGATAGACAGACGGGCAGACAGATAGACAGATAGACGGATATAAAGCCAGACAGACGGACGGACAGGCATATGACGAACGGATGCATGGGCAGAAGGACAGACAGGCAGGCGGACGGACAGAGAAATTAAGGGACGAACGGATAGATAGAAGGGCGGACAGACAGAAGAACATAGAGAGAGGGGCAGATAGACATACGGATGGAGAGACGGACAGACAGAGTCGAATGGATAGGCAGAAGGATAGACAGAGAGATAACAGGTTTATTGTCCTGATCAAGAAAATATATAAAAATATGCCTGCATCTGCCTGATACATACATATTCACAAACCCATCATACCCCTAATCCCCCATTTAAATTCAGTTCAGTGTATCAAAAGTTCCGGCTTAGATTGGCCACAAATAATTGCCGAAAGTCTGAGCAAAAGCCCGAAATTCAATTAACTGAAGTTGACCGACTGGCAATTACTTTAAGCTGACCACAAATCTGTTAACAAGAAACTCTTTAGTGGGCCACAGGCAACAGCTTGGTCAGAGTTCAAGGCCCACAAATACAATACAAATTCGGAGCTACAAATGACAAAATAATAGCAGGCAAATGGCAAACAAGCTGAACGGCTCCTGTACACTAGTGTTTCCTGGCGTATCCTGGCCCATGCTGAAATTAATTTTGTTCATTGTTGTTCTCGCTCTCTAATTAAATTGTCCTTTTGTCGCATTTGACTATTGGATTGCCTTCTTCATTCTGGCTCTTACCGCTATCTTCTCCTCGTTCCTCGACATGGCCCGGCCGATGAGGAACTGCAGCGGTGTCATAATGACAATGCACACAATGGCGCCAATCACCGCACTGATGCCCAGCTTCAGGTACAGCAGGTAGATGATCAGGGCTATCTGCAAAGACAAGACGAAGGATAACAGTTCAATTTGTGTTTCAGACTTTAATTTATTTGCTTATGCAAATCGAGCTGTCACTGCAATATTGTCTCCACAGCAGATAATTATGATGCGCCTACATTATTTGGCCAATCAACATGAATCATCATAATGAAGTTCGCAATCGAATTATTGTGCTCAAATATTATTGTGCTAAGATTTTCCATTCAATGCGAACAAAAGACGAGGCGAAATTTTGCCTATTTATTTCATGAATACATTTATTTCTGATGTGAAGCAAAACAGAACTGCAAATTGCTGAGATACATTTTTAAATATTTATTCTATACAATTTTATTTCGAATAACACTGCAGTTTGATGCCAGTCAATCGATCAAAAAATCACTGTCTGTCAATAATATCTTAGCAATCAATCAATAAATCAGTAGGTCAGACAAATCAAACAACTAAATAAACACGAAATATATATTTATGCTAGATAAACATTATGGTATGCAAAAATCGTCTTACATCAAAATATATCAATCATTTACTCAAACAATCAATCAATCTGTGAGATTAAGCAATCAATGAAATATATATACACATATATCTTTACACTAAAGAAATACAGCCATTCAATATATAATTTAATCACTTGGTGATCAATCACAGGTGAACAATCATTAGTCAATCAATCATAGTAACCTTTATATATATCTACATATATATAATAACTCAACAAAATATATTACAATACAGTAATAGTACCTTTTTAAGTCGATCTATGTATCAGTCATTCAGCCAGTCAGTTAGACAGTTTATAAGTCGACCAGTCAATCAATCAATCAGACAGTTTATCAGTCAGTGAGTCAATAACCCAACCAGTCAGTCAAAATAAACACTCTACCAACAACGTAGATGTGTTACCTTATAATATACTATTTACTATCTTAATTCAATATTGATCAATCAGTAAATCACACAGTCAATTTAGTCAATAAGTTAACCAAAGCAAAAAGTCAAGGAAATAGGTAGATATATTAATTGGAGATTAATTTTATAATACTAAAATAATGGTATATGGGAAAATATCTAAATTTATCATCAATCAATCAATCGGTCAATTAGTCCGTTAATCAATCAATCAGTCCATGAGCCAATCAATCAACCAACCAGATAGCCAGTCTATAAGACAGTCAACTATTATGATATAATATAGTATTGCATATATAAATTGAACATCAATCAGTCAGCCTAAGCAAAATGCAAATTCAAGAAATATGTCTACATATACACAAAAGAGAAGTTTTACGATATAAGATAATGGAATTTAAGATAATATCTAAATTGAGCATCAATCAGTCAATCAAGTCGTCAATCAGTTCCCCGATCAATCAGTTAATAAGTCAATTAATCGACTAGCCACTCAATCTATCAGACAATTAAGGCAAATAGTCAAATATTACGATATTATATACTATTAAATATTTAAATTGAGCATCAATCAATCAGTCAAGCTCAGTCGAAGCAGACAGTCAAATAAATCCTGTTCAGTCTCTAAATTGAACACCAGTCAGTCAGCCTGACACTCAGCTAAAACTATCAAAATAAGCCCTAACTAAACAACATTTCATTGCTGATGATGTAAATGAAGTGGTAATCAAATCTATTCCCCCCAACGTTTGCTACTTAAATGTTAATTAATTTTTTACACAATATAAACATGTTGCGAAATACGATTCGGCTGCCCGACAAATCCGATTCGGCCTGCATACAAACGAGTAAATTATAATGCAGCTGTTGCCAGGACTGTTCACTGTCCACTGTCCGCCACAGCCAGCCACAAATCCTAAACCTGGCTAAGTACGAGCAACAGTCGCCCAAACATTTACAAATCAATTCATTTCGAGACAGGATTCATGCATGGGGAGGCAGGACCTAGAGTAAATACAACCTGCTTGCTGATTATGCCAAAATTCACACACAGACACAGACACATTTACTACGCATTAATTATGCGTGACTGTGTGTGTGCGTGTGTGTGTGCGAGAGTGTGTTTTGTATTTGGTTTAATCATTAACAAGTTTGCTCAATTACAGAAAAATCCCTGGACCTAAGCATTTGTAGGCCAAAGCCGAAGGCCAAAGGACAAATATTTGCTCAACGCCTTGCGCAACACATTTAAATGCCAAAAGCAAACACAATTTGCCTGCAGCGCATAAGAAATTGCACAAAAATAAATACAAATCAAATGCAATTTATAGACAGGCAAATAAATCTGGGCGCACGATTAAAATTGTCCAACTCCAAGTCCAAGACAAGTCAAGGCAAGGCAAGGCAAGGCGAGTGTTATAAATAAGCCTTGTGCTAAATTGTGACCAGAAAAACAAAAACAATTGGAAGCACTATAATCGAGTGTAGTCGACAGCGGAATACTCCTTTCAAATGGGTAAATTTATTAATAATTATATATTAATATTTAATGAATATATATTGGCATTTATGGTTCAATCCATTAATTTATTAATTATATTTACTTGTTCTTTTTACATTATTAATTTTTTTTATTATGAAAATAAATATCATTTTAAAATTTTTTTATTACTTTATTAATATTTTTTTAATTTAATTTATTTACTCATTTATTCATTTATTTGTTTTATTTATTTTTTATTACTTATTTAGTTATTTATTTGATTTAATTATTCTTTTTTTTATTAATATATTTTTTTTATTTGTTTATTTACTTTTTATTTATTTACTTATTTAGTTATTACTTTGATTGAATTAGTCTTCTATTTTTAAAATTAATGAATTTAATTTTGTTTTTTAATTATATATTAGTTTACATATATGTATAGTTATTTATTTGATTGAATTATTCTTCTTTTTTTTAAATTAATTTACATATTTTTATTTATTTATATTTTTTTTATTTATTTATTTACTTATTTATTATGCAAAACCAATATACTCTCTTCAAATATATACTCTCTTCTCTTAGCGAGCATCAAAAATGGCACACAAGTTGCTCGTAAATTAGCACAGTTTTTGATACGAACCTTGAAGGGTATAGCCCAGGCATAGTGAGCGATCCAAAAGAATTGCATTATATTGAGCGTGTCCTCCGTCATGTGATTCGTGATGGCACCGATGTCGCTGAGGCCTGTGTGCGAAGCAAACCCAATAAATAAACAACAAATCACATTAAGTATTAGTTAAAGTCAATTAATAGTGTACCAAAAAAAAGAAAACAATATTGGATAAATATATGTTATATACATGGCTGTTTTGCTTAACCTTTGTAAGCTTTTGGGAATTGCTATAGTGCCTGTAGCACTATTTATAATAAAAACTAATACTGTTTTCAACTAGCAAATGTTAACCTTTTCGCAATAAATAATAAAAAACAAATAAGAAAAACTAGTGGAAACACCGCGACAAGAGAGCTCCCGAACCCCGGGGAAAAACCCCTCTACCCATAATAATATATTTTTATGTACACATGCAATAGACGGCATAGGGAAGGAAACGCACACACACACACACAAACGCAGACGCACACAAGCGCGACACGCGGCGGGGCGGGGGCGGGGGGGAGGGCGGGGCAGGGCGCGAGGGGAAAGTAATAAAAACATAATGCGAGAGAAGAGTAGAAGAAAGATAGAGCTGGCGCAACGTGAGCAAGAGAGAGAAGGCAGCAAAGCACGGCCAAAGCAAAAGGAGGTAAGAGACGGGACACGGAGCGGCGAGGCGGCGGGGACGGGGCAAAAAAAATAAAAAAACACAGAAAACGCGGAAAGAGAACACAAAACAAAAAGCAAAAAATGAAAACACTAACGATAAAGAAGAAATATATATAATAAAAAAATAGATAACAGATCATGGCTTAAAGGGAAAACAGAAAACAATAAACTGATAACGATTTTTCATCCAACCCGAACCGGCACAGGGGAAGCGACACAAACAACAAAAAAAAAATCACGCTCTAGCCAAGGGGAGGAACGGACGGACGGGACGGACGGACGGACGGACGGACGGACGGACAGACGGACAGGGCTAAATCGACTCGGCTTGTCTCCTGATCAAGAATATATATATTTTATGGGGTCTGTCACGCCTCCTTCTCCCTGTTACATACATTTCAACAAAAACATTATACCTGATTTTCCCATTTTCAATGGGTTCAGGGTATAAAAAATTAAAAAAAATAAAATATATAGGATATACATACATATCTAATAAATATATAAAAAATATATCTCAGCATATTTATTTTAAAATTGCGAAAAAGAACTAATATTAATTTGTTGTCAGAACAGTTTCATTTGTTTATATTATTATTATTATTATTTGTTTTTCAATTTTATTTTCAATTATTTTTTATTTTTTGTTTATTTTACAAATTTAGTAAAATGTTTTTATCTAATTTTTTTTTATATATTTATTTATTATTACATTATATTTTAATTTAATATTTTTTTTTTGTATTCTTTAACATATTCGAAAATTTTTTTAAATTTATTTATTAAGTATATATTTATTTAAAATAAAATTGATTTAGTTAATAAATCTAATGCTGAATACCTTTATTAATTGGCTTAACCTATCATCAACTACATATTAATTAATCAACTAGCTAAATTTGATTAACCTCATACTTGCTCTACTTTAATAGAACAACTCGACTAAGTAAATGCCTTCACTTTTATGCTTAGCTGATTCGAAGTCAATCAGCTAAAATTCCTCATTGATTTGGGTATTTCAGCCAGTTACGGAGATTGTCATAAAAGCGTGTATTGCAATAAGGCTAAACTCTGTTGGTCGGACTAAGCCATTCGAAAAGCAATTTGTCTTTACGGGATACGAAGAACGGGATCCGTCTCTCAGTCTGGCAACTAAAAACAAATATATAGCTATTCAGAGGCCACGCCCACTTAAGCCAATTACACGTGGACATTTGGGCAGGGTTTAGCCAGGTAGCAAACACTTCAGCCGTAAAACTTTCAATTAACACCAAACGCACATTTGCCTCTGTCAAACAGAACTTGGGCGCATATAGAGATTGCGGGTAGGCGGGGGGTGGTAAGGATGGTAAGGATGGGTGGGATTGTGTGGGGCAGAGGCAAAGCCAAACACTCACCGCCTGAACGCTCCGTTTGTTGTTGGGTGTCCGCCACCTCGACAGGCTTATCATTGGGAGTCAACCTAATGTTTTTGCCATTTTGCTGCACATCAGCTGCGGAAGTAGTGGCCGTGGCGGGCAGTGGGGCAGAGTCAGTGCCAGTGGCAGTGGCAGTGGCAATGGCTGGTTTGTCATCATCAGCGGCATTGTTGCCACAACCGCTGCTGGCATTTAGAAGCAAACTTTTGCGATAAATTAGACCCTGTAGCGATGTTTTAATCCTGATGCCCGTCATGTTGAGCACATGCGTGGAGGCCTGCGACAATGCGGCCTGCGCCAATGCGGCCAATAGCACCAGCCAAGCAATGCTCCAGCCATTTGTTAGCAAATCCGACCATCTGGCATAGTAAATTCGCACATCACCAATGCCAATGCCCATGCCAATGCCCATGCCCATGCCCATGCCCATGCCCGTGCCAATGCCCATGCCATCAAAGCCCCCATCATCATTGCCAACATCATAATCTTCGTAGTAAACAACATCGGCACCATCTGCGGCCGCATTAGGCCCAAACATTTGACTGTCCACAGACCGAACTCCCAGCTGTATCGATCTATTTGCTGCAGCTGCCTGTGCGTCGACCTGTGCCCGAACTTCTTCCTGTGCCGCCGCATAGAGTCCCTCAATATACTGCACTATTTGCTGTATGGCAAGTGGACCAATCAATGCAAATAAATCACCGGTCAACTTCAAAAAGCCGCCCAGCGCAAACATGCGCCAACTGTTCTTTATATAGCAATACCACAGCGAAGGAGATGCATTCGATTTTTTCTAGAAGAGAGAGAAAATTGAATACATTATAAAAATATTAAAATTATTTATTTACTTAAGAGAAAATTAAAAAAAAAATACTAATATTATTTATTTATTGAAGGGAAAATTTGTCCAATTATGTACTAAAATAATAATATTATTTATTTATCTAGCTGCACATTTAAAAAAAATTTTTTTTTTTTATATATGTGAATTTATTTGGGAGAACATTTTAAAACGTATTTTTAAGTATATTTATTTAATTAATTTTTTTTAAATAAAATAGAATATTATTATACATTTATTTTTTTTTAAGAGAATTAAAATTAAAATAAATTGGTATAAGAAACTCTTTTATATGAAGTAAAGTTATAGTAAGAGTGGATGATAGAGCTCTTAACTTTCATGGGGAATATACCAAACTAAGTCTTATTACGTATGTACATATACGTGTAGTTTATATTCTTAATAAAAATGTTTTAATAAATAAATATCCTTTAAAATTATTATTGAAAAATCATTTACTTTTTAATTTACACTTTTTTAAAATTGAAATAATTTAAGAGAAAATTTGAAATAATTTAATTAAAATTATAAACTTGTGATTTATAAACATGATTTATTTTCACTTAAGACTTTCAGAGGCTTTCCGAGACTTTCCCCACCCCCTTTCAAATAATTGACATACAAAATTCTCGCATTTCAATTCATTCAATTTTTGATTAATAAGCTTGCTTTCAATATACATATATACACTTTAGATATTACGTATACGTCATGTGGCTCCTATTAAGTGTAATTAATAAGCACATTAATGCCAGACGTTTAATATATCCCTTGGCTGCTTCGTTCGCTGGCATTTTATAATAATTTACACAGTCAGTTGCCATTTTGTCATTAAAAATTGCGCACAAAATGCGGCATATAAATTAACATTTCGAAAAAGAAAAACAAACCAAGACAATTCCAATTCGATTCAAATACCAACTAGTAAATACCCTGTTGAAATGGAATATATGAAATGAAGCCTGTTATCTCGAATTTTTAAACAACTTAATAAACTGATATTCTTTTTATTTTCTCTGCTCCTTTCTATTTGGAAATGTTTTCTCTAATAATTCTACCCCTTTTTCTCCTTTATCTGTTGTCTTCTCCCTTCTTGCTTTTCAAGCTAGCCCCTGCGACCTCTCGCCTTTACAGGGTATGCCTGAAGCAAGCTGACAAAGGCCACACTTTCACTTTGTTATCAAGCAAATGGCCACATCTCTGGCCCATCGCGTGATATATTCAAATATATGCGCAAAGGTATACACATATATACATACATATGTGCAGATATATACATATATACATATTTTATTTGCATTGATAATTTATTGCCTTTGGCCAACGGCGGCATTGCATTTAAATAAATAATTCAGCAATTTGCTTGTTGTGCTTTTTGCAAATGAAATACAATATTTTCTTAATGGAAATTCAACAGAGCCGGCTGGCCAGGCCAAGCCGGAAAGAAGACTCAATTGTAACCGGGCTTTTTGTTGTTTCTGCTACTTTTTTTTCTTTCTTTTTTTTTTTTGCCAGTCGCATTTAATTATTTATTTATTTTTTTCTTTTGCGCTTTTCTTTTTTGTTAATGTGTAATTTTTAATTAAATGACAGTCAATGAGCACAGTCGCCGCTTAATGCCTTTTTATATAGGTTATTATCACTATATTTAAGTGCAAAGACTTGCGAGAATGCGTGAATATATTAACGAATATTAACGAATATATGTAACATATATTCTTCAATTGTGTCATATGCATAAAAATATATTACACTCTACAGCCAAGAATTTGATCACAAGTTACTCTTTGCACTGATTTCTTCAATTTAATTGAATTAAATAAAAATAAAATATTTAAAAATGTCAAAATAAAGAAATAAATTACTATATTATGTAATAATAATTTTTAAAATTTAAAACTCCACAAATATAAAAAAATACAAATTTTTTAAATAAAAATAAATTCATAATAAAAATAAATACATAAAAATAATAATAAAAACATTTTATAATAAAATAAATATCAATCTCACATAAAAACATTTTTATAAGTTAATAAATAAATAAATGTTAAAAAAATAAATAATTAATAAAATAATAAAAAAATACTTAAAAATATAAATAAATAATTTATTTTAAAAAATCTATAATTATATATGTAAATAAAATAAATTTAAAACAATAAAAAAATAATAAAATTAAATAAACAATTATCAATATAAATAATACAAATTTAAGAATATATGAATAAAACTCGCTATAACTCACCACCTCCTCCGTGTATATATACAAAAATCGATCATAATGCGCTCTGGCGCTGTCCTCCAATCGCATATGACCGAGATCTTCCTGTTCGAGCGGTTCCTTATAGCCCAGCCAGAGCAGCGAAGTTAGCCACCAGAAACAGATCTTCGAGTAGAATGTGGCCAGCGTATGCTTATAGCCAATGCAGTCGTAATCCTCCAGAAAATCCTCCCTATAACGCTGAAGTATAAGAATATGTAAATATACATGTCAAGTCTTTGCAGATTTAACAACTTTTGATGAAGTTCTGTGCTTGAGCTTGAGCTGACAGCTCACACAACTCCAAAAGAAGACAAAAGCCAGCCAAAAACTGGACCATAACTCAAAAGCAACTTAGTAACTGGCCCTAAGTTCTGACAACAAATTTCAAGCTGCCTCTCAGTGGCATCGTCTGCCATGCAAAAAGACAAGATGACATTTGAGAGTCTTGCTTGCATGTGTTACTGCCACTTATAATAATGTGTATGCCCAATACTAGAGCAAACAAAGGGTATATTGGGTTATGCATAGACATTGTAAAGTGAAAATATATATAAAAGAAACAGATACATCGGAGAAGTTAAACAAGATTGTAGTGAATCATCTGAATCTACCTCTTTTCTTCGTTGGGAAACTCAATTCTTTGCCAATGCCCAACTACTAATGGATTAACTTTTGTAAGCCTTCAATCTTTATCAAGATGTTGGCTTCATATTCAAGAGATTCATTATGAGGATCCACATGACTATGGGATTCTAATGGCATATCATGTTCAACATTTCTAGAGTTATGGATATCTTTATGTTATGGATCAGTCTCGATTATATATAAAGCACTCGCCCATTACAGGGTATCTCCCGGTCAGCCCATATACAAGTTCGCCTTTTTTTTCGTAGTGCTTGAAGTGCGACACGTTTTGTGTGCTGCTCAACGCCTTAACAATGGCACTTCGTCTGGCCAGTCTAGCTGGCCTCCTTCTACGTCTTCCTCTTTTTCTTTTTTTTTTTTTTGGCATAGCCTTTTGTTTGGATGAAAACTGTTGCAGGTTGCCAGCTTTGGTGCAGCTGCTGTGGCAGTTGTTGTGGCGTTTGTTGCACTTAGCCAAGTCTAAAGCGAGCCGTTTTTGTGGCACTCGTGGTGCGGTCAAGCGCACAACGCCTTGAAGTATGCAAACGCTTTGCCAAACAGACATAAATAAAATATTTGGCCAGTGCAAAAGGATTTCGAAGAGCTGCAAATCTGCGCTTAACCTCAATTAAAATGTAAACATATTAAAATCCCAGCGCTGAGCACTGAGCACTCCCTGCCGCCCTCGCCTCGCCTTGGCCGTGCTTTATGATAATCCCTTGTTAAATTAAATAAACCTTTTGCATTGTCAACGTCGGGTGAGTCCTTCACTGTCTTCTACTCCTCGGCTATTTGCTCAGCTAATTTTACGCGCTCGCTCGCTGCCAAAATGCAAATGCAAATGCAAACTGCGCTGAAATCCACGCCTTCACTCTTTCGCTGTTTTCCTTCCTGCCCCCCAACACTTTACCCTCTTCAACTGTACTCATATATAGTGTATATATATGTATATATATATATATATATATATATATATATATATATATATATATATATATATATATATTTATATATACAATCAACCGCCTAACCCAACATCCGTTTCTAACAACAACTAAAACAGCAGCAACAACAACAACTGCAAAATCTGCAACCAGTTTTTACTATACTCTATAGCACGTGAGGGTAATTCCCAATCCGATAATCGAATATGTTATATTTAATCAATTATTCTAAGTTATAATACTTTTAATTGACATTTATGTTATCTCTCATACATAATTTTATGAATAGAATTCCAACAAAATATTCATAAAAATTAAATAAAATATTGATTAAATCAAAATAAAAACAAATAAAATAATATAAATTACTCTTTTCTATAGTAAATAATACACTTTATTTACTATATTTGCTTCATGTTTCTGCTTCTTAGTTATATTAATTAAAATTTAAATAAATGTTTTAAATTTAATTTTTTTTTTTATCAAACATATCTTTTGTTTTTTTTTTTTTAATTTTTTTAATTTTTAATTTTTTTTAATTTTTTTAATTATCGTTTTTTTTTTTTATAAATTATATTGAAATATTTTAAATTTAAATAATATTATATTATTTTTACAGTTTATTTATTTATTTGAGCAATTTATCAATTATTTATATTTCTTTTATCTTTATTAAAAAATTTAAATTTTTAAAGTTGACTAAAAATACTCAAAGTTAGCCATTCGAGTTTGACTACATTAAGATCAGATTTCATTATATTCTTTATGCTTAAAATTTAAATTTTATTTCCCGACAGTGTATTCAGTAGTCGTACAGACCCCTGCCTTAGCGCCATCTTAGTTGTTTGTATTTTCGGGATTGCGCTCAGCGTTGCATGGCATTATTTGCACACACCCTCGGCTCAGCTATTCTCATTTTACAAGCAGCTACCTACCGCCCTACCGCCCTGTCGCCCGCCAGCCCTGGCACGCCCCCGTCCGCTGGTGGCTCTGCGACGCCCACAAGCAAGAGCTGCCGCACACTTCCTTTATTAAAATTATGCACTGCATGGCGGCATCCAAATTAGGTTGGGTCTTCCCGTGGCTCTCGTGGAGTAACAGATAAGCGGAGCACGTGAAGCGGCATTTTGTCAGTTGCCGCAGTTTCCGGCTCTTCATAGTTTTGAATTTGACTAGAGGAAGGCGGAGCGCAGGTTCAAGGGCAGGAGCACGGGGAGTGTGACGGAAAATGTTGACAAATGTCCAGCGCTCAATTGTATGCCAAAGGCTGTTTTTCCCTTTCTTTCATTCTGTGGTTCCCATCGTTTATGCAACGTAATTCCATTTGCTCCTCTGCCTGCATTTGCTCAGAAACCCTCGCAAGGAACCACTTGCAAAATGTATAGCATACTCAAGGGCGCACTCCATGAGAATTTACATACATAGTTTTTTCTATTTGGCAGGAAGACGGTGGCGTGCTGCCCCATCTCAACTGTTTGCCTTTCAATTGGCTTTTTAGCCTCAGCTGGCATTGATTTGATGTTTGAATATTACTCATACGACATGTGTATGAATATCTGGGAGCACAAGCAGCAGAGATGCCTGCTTGGCGATGCCAGAGAGCAGAGTGGGACGCATGACTTTACATAAATTTACCAGAAGGGAGAAATCGATAAAAAGAATATTGAATGCAACCTCAATAAATATATTCTGTGTTAACATTGAGCCTATATTCAAGGGGTTTTCGCTCTTCGAAATGCGAGGGTCGTGCGAACGGATGTACCTCTTTGGGCTGGGGTAATCTGTACTATTTGTAGACGAGTTATGAGTGCCTTATGATTGACTGATTTATTTGCGAAACGGAATCTTTAAATTAGCTATCTATTAATAGAAGTGAACAACCTTTTTGAGAACTTTAAAAACTTCAATAGGAATTCAAATTTCGAATTCAAAATTACTTTTTGGCTGAATTTAGTATTTATTTTAGGTCAGAGCCTTAGTAGCAGAGCACTTCAACAAGTTAAATTGGGACTGAAAGTGAGTGTGAAAGTGAGATTTAGAGTGAGATTGAGAGTGAGAGTGTTCTAGTTGCGAGTGACCGACTATGGGATACCCTGACACGCTCTTGTGCTGAGCAGCAGTTGCAAATCATTCTGCATACCTATCGATTAAGTTATCAACTTATCATAATCAATCACCTATTATAATATTTTAAATGAAGCTAATGATTATTTGAAATAAAATTGATCAGAAAACCTATTGTCAAATCTTGAGCACTAATAGGGTCCACGATCGACTGAATCTCACAGAAGGCAAGGCAAATAAATGGACAAAGAAACGGACCAACAGACAGATAGACCTTTAGGCAGTTTAAAATCAACTCCTCAGTCGGTTCTTCTTTAAAAAAATATAATATTTACAGAAGACTAAATCGAGTCCACTCATTGTTCTGATTAAGAATATAACATTTTGGGAATCAGCCTGCTTCTGCCTGTGACTTACATTAGCACAAAGCCATTATACCCTCAATTTGTATTTTCAATATATATATAGATATCAAATTTTATATATTATATATATGTATATGTATAAGAAATATAATAAATTATATATAAATATTATTCATATTTAATGATATTGATATTATATTAATACTTATCCAAGGAATCTATTATACCCTAAAATCTGGGATTATATGCTGAGCCCATTGGAATTGTGATTTAGGATTAATATTTAATTATTTAATAACTCACATATATACATACATACATACATATATATATACTTATATAGATACCTTAAATATTAATTTCTATCAGCTTTAATAAAATCAAATATGCGCATTCACTTGGCTTCCTCTTGATCAATATTAAATATCCACATTTTGGCAAACTTTAACGCAATACACCCACCCCCCACACACACACACACACACATGTGACAGGTGAACTAGTTTCTGCATTTCGGTTGCGTCTTCAAGTATGCAACAGCATTAGTGCATTTGGCTGCATAACAATGGCCGCGCACAAAGTTAAGGTGCAAGTTTTCGGTGTACGGCGCCGGCTCGTTTATGGTCCACAGCCACCGACTGCAGCGGGTAACTGGTAACTGTATAAACAGCCGTAAGCTGCGAGCTTTATATGAAGTCCATGCTGTCTGCCCACACGCCCACTTTCTTTGCATTGCCAAAGAGGTAAGCAGGGCAGAAGCGCCCAATGTAACTTTAATGTTTTTATTTGCTTTGCTACTTTGGAGCGCTTATTGCGCTGTGCCTCTTTTAGTGTTTACTACGGCTGTTTGTTGTAGATGTTGCTGTTGTTGTTGTGTGGATATCTGTGCATTCGTGTGGCATGTTCTGTGTGTCTTGTGTGTCCTGTGTGGCAACTTTGGATTTCCGGTCTCAAGCGGAAATAATGTCAAGCATGAGAAGACACAACGACTGAAGCCATCCCCACATTGCACGCTGCACGCTGTCTCTTGCCTCTTTCTACCTCGCCTGTTTAAATATTTAACTATCTTCTGGGCAATATCATATATGCATGAATGTTAATTCGATAAGCAGGTTTTAAAGGAGACAAAGAGAGATAGAGAAGCAGAGGGGGCAGAGAGATAGAGTTAAGCAAACAAATTATCAGCTCTAGAATAATATACTATGAAGTCTTGACTTCTTATAATATATCTGAGTCTAGCAGATGGAAGATTAAAGAATCTTAATATTTATATATATTAACCAAAAAGAAAAGTAAACAAGAGAGTAAGCTCTAGGGAATACCCTGCACCTGGAACTGATCTGCATTACTAAATATGCTCCATAGCTTGTATCTGTCCATAGACATACACACATAGTTACATTTGTATCATATATCTTAAACTATGTAAAAACACGTTTTAAAAAAAATTAAATTGAGTAATAAATAAATAAATACTAAAAAATAAAAAATAAATAATAAATAAACACAAAATAAGTAATAAATAAATAAATAATAAACAAATAATAAATAAATAATAAAAATAAATAATAAACAATTAATAAATAATTAATAAATAAATGATAAATATTTAAGAAATAATAAATAAATAATAAATAAATAATTAAAAATTTATAAAAAATTAATAAAAACCAAAATAAATATATAATAAATAATTAATAAATAAATAAATAATAAATAAATTAAAAATAAATAATAAACAAATAATAAAAATAAATAAATAATAAATAAATAATAAATAAATAATCAACAATTAATAAATAAATAATAAATAAATAATAAATAAATGAAAACCCAAAAGTTTCACTTCTTACATTTTTTCAGGTTACTAAAAATGCAAAGTCTCTTTCATATTGCTGACTTCCACAACTGCAATTAAATTATGACAATTTAACAATTTTGAGACGGTATTCAAAAGATAAAAACAAATCAAAAGGGTACAAAATTGATGACACGAAAAAAAAACAACTTTTGTTGAATATGGCGCCAAGTCTGAACGGCTTATAATTAAATAGCTAAAATACGATAGCGTTTTAGTATTTTAAAGGCTAACTCAGATAACTGTAGGAACTTTTAAAAATATGAATATTAAAAATTTCAATTTAAGTTGTAGTTTAACTAAAAGAAAGTTATGAGCATAACTGAATTCCCTAAGATAATTTAATTCATTCATCAAATCTGTTACGGTCGATGCCAACAGGAAGTTACCTCCGTAAACCCTGAAGGCATGTTTGAAAATCTGTCGAGGACTATTTTTGTTTAGTCTGATAATTGACTAGAGTCTCACATACATAACTAATGAACATTTCAATCATATCAGAGAACTGCCAAAATATTGATTTGCAGCCGAATATATTAGCTTCATGTCAAGCACAGTTGAATGAAAAATTAAAGGAAATAAGAGATTGGTGCGAGGAAAGATCAACTTTGCTATGAAATTTATGATGTATGGGCGGAAAATCTTCTTAGGAGTAGCTTTTCGATTAAACAACAAACAATTTTAATCAATTATGACTTCTTAAGATAATATTAGTCCAACCCATTCTGAATCTAAATCAGAATTTCTTCAGAGTTTCGCATTTTTTAATTAAATTTCAGATTATAATTCAAAATTTCGAATTTTTATTTATTTTATCTTTGCACTCACCTCTTTATAAATGGTATATCCATCGAGCGCAGCCAAGGCCAGGAGACAAATCACCGTGACGCTGAGCAGACAGTTCTCCAGCTCAAGGAGCTCCTCGTAGTAGGCCACCTCCGCGAGTTCATCGATGCGCAGCAGGAAAATCAACATTTCTATGGCGATGCTGCCGTACAGAAAGTCTAGGAAATGAGACGACGTTTGATTAATTTAGCTGGCACCAAATTATCTGACCAGCAGACACACACAATAACAAACAGAGGCAGAGAGAGAGACAGAGAGAGAGAGAGAGAGAGAGAGAGAGAGAGAGACGCACCTGTCATCTTTTTGCGCTCGAGCAGACGATGATAGGACATTAGCATAATTGTCAACAGGATGGCGGCCAGGGCATTCCACACGGTGCCCGTGCCAATGATAATCAGAACATTCAGCTCCTTGGGCGTCGAGTCAAAGAGCTGGTACAGCTGCTCCGTGCGGCGCTGGGGCAGCAGACTCCTGGCCAGCTCCACGCTATTAACGGCCAGCAGAAGCACCGAAACAGCTGCGCGCAAATTGTGAAAGGCCAGCAAAGTTTTATGGCATCTGAAACGAGAGAGAGAGAGAGAGAGAGTGAAGGGAGTTTTCAAACAGGTTGCTATAGCTGGGATCGCTGGGTAGGTGGCTCGGCAGGATCCGGCAGGAATAAGTAGTAAGTGGGCGCATAAATAACACAATATCAACAATTTTTTGGTTTAATTAAGTGGAGTGCACGACGCACAGCAAGCCAGATAGCTAAAGGACCCAGCCTCTCTGTATTTATGTCTGTGTGTGTGTGTGTGTGTGTGTGTGTGTGTGGGTGTGTGTGTGAGGTGGTTTTTACATGTGTCTGTGAGCATTCAAGTTTTCTTTGTAATTTCCACAATTATATTCAAGTGTTTATGAGGCCGCTCTATAGCTGAGCCAGACAGCCTCGCCTGTTGCCTGTCTCCTGCGCCGTCTGCCTGGGCCCATAATCTTAAGTATGATATATGACGGGCACTCGAGTGGTCCACTTTTTGATTGCATTGCCATGGTTTTCATTCAAATTAGCTAACTAACTTTTAATAGCCAAGTGAATGGCATCTGACCGCAGATTTGTTTACCGGAGCGAGCGAGGTGGCATAATCACGACAGCTTCCACGATAAACATTTAGTTTGCCTAATTAAAGTTTGTTAACTAGCTAGCAGAGCCAAATCAGAACCAGAGTTGAGCCAGAGCTGAGCCTTTGGCAGAGCCAGAAGCAAGGAACTCAGCTAGAGGCACGGCTATTGACAGAGCCAGAGTTGAGCAAGGGCTGAGTCAGAGCTGCGTCAGAGCTGAACCTTTGGCAGAGCCAGAAGCAGAGTCAGAACTCCGCCAGAGCCAGAGTTGAGCAAGGGCTGAGCCAGAGTTGAGCCACTGCAGAACCAAAGCAGAGCTAAAGCAGAGCCAGAGCTGAGCCAGAAGCGGAGAACTCAGCTAGAGGCACGGCTATGGGCAGAGTCAATATTTATTTATACATGAACACATTATATATTCATCAGAAGATATGAGCTAATTTTACTTAATATTGATTGCTTATCAATATTGTATTGCATTTCTCTGCCTTGGCGTGAAGAAGCGCCGAAAAAGAGCGCCTAAAATACGCCTCTGCGGCGTCGAACGGCGGCTGCTGCTCAGACCTGAGCGAGCCCACTGCTCGCCCACTGATCGAGCGTAGAAAATAACTCAGCAACAGGTCGACGAGCTGAGTTTGAGTTCGAGTTCGATTGGTTGGCTCGCCCTATATAGGCGAGCCTGCAGCAGGGCTTCTTCAGTCGCATGCCTGATCTCCTGGTGAACAGTCGAGCAGCGGACCTCCTCCTCTTCTTCAGTGTGCGGCAAGTGTTTAAATAGTTAATAGTATTAGGCAAACAATTGTCAAAGTTATATGCATTGTTTAAATAACAATTGTTTTTTAGTGAAATATGTTAAAAATATATATTTATGTTTAACTAAAAGACTATTAACAATTAATATTTAAACAATGCTTATAAGTATTACAATATGTATATATGTACATATATGTATTTTATTTTATTCTAAGTTAAGAGAAAACTTCCTTCTCTTGTATATACATATGTATGTGCATACGGTGCTTTATACATACATATTCGAAGGAGGGCGCAGAGAGCACTGCATCAAAGCGTAATTACGATACGTTAGAGTGTGATTACGCAATTTAATAGGAGCTCATTTACGTGAGAGCATATGAGCATATGAGCATATGAGCATATGAGCATATGAGCATATGAGCATAAGAGCGTAATAAAGCTCATGTACGTAAGAGCATAGTTGCGTAATATCACAATTACTTAAGAATGCAAATATGTAAATGTGCAATTACATAAGAGTGTAATTACGTAAAGGCGTAATTACGTAAAGGCGTAATTACGTAAACTCGAATAAACATAAGAGCGTAGAACCATATGAGCCCTGGAGCACAATAGCGTAATATCGTAATAGCGTAATAGCGTAATAACGTAAAAACGTAATAGCGTAATAACGCCTATCAACAAGAATAAATTAGCCTAGCTTCAGGTTTCCAAAGGTTTCCTAAGTTTTAAGCAACCTTTCCAAATCTATCATTCAATTCCTTAGCAACATAATTCAGAATGTTGTTGGCCTGTGAAATATATATATATATATATATTGTTTATATGACAATACTGCGTTTGTCTGGCCAGCTAGTATTTATAATAAACATATAATATAGATTTTGAATAACTATATTTATATATTTTTCAGCTGTTAGCCTATCAAGTGGGCACATAGAAGAGCCCTGCAGTCCGCATCAGCAGATCCCAAACATTACTTAACGACATTATGATCACCGATAATTACTTCAGCTTAGCAATGTGGATTGTAGATCTATGGAATTTGCAGTTAAGTGGCACAGCTCAAGGTAACGATCAAATATTTTAATCATAATTATTAAAGTTTACATGTAATTAAGAACTAAAATTTATTTTTAAAAATAAATTTAAAAATATATAAAATTAAAAAAAAAATTGTTAATAAAATTATAAAGTAATATTATTTAGCTGATAACATACGTATAAGCTAGACAGAGCAGCTGATACTCAAGGAAACCAACCTATATCAGCAAATTTTCAAATTAAATATTTAAAATTTTTTTAACTTAAAAAATTAATAAGAAAAATTCATAAATTACATTTTCTCGAAATTTAAGCCAAACTTTACCTTCAAATAAAAAGTGAAAATTGCATTTGAACTATATTCAATATCCATTTATTCATTGCCAAGTCAATTTATAGCAAACTCTACAAAATTTGTTTCCTTTTCGCTAGATATTTTTGGCTTTTCTTTTGTTTCCTGCTCACTCGAAATATATTTAATGATGTGCAAAAATGTGGCATACTTTTTGGCTGCACAACGTGAACATTTACACGTTCGCACATGGCGGACAAAAAACTAACTGGAGGCTGAGTTAGTGGTGGTTAGAGTGGGGAGGAGGAAGAGAGAGACAAAGAGGGAGGCTGGCACACAGTTAACCTGCGTCCGCAATGCCGTTGAAATATTATTTATGGCGAATACATTGTTGCATATACCATTTGGCGCAGAGGCGTGCCCAGTGCAAGGCAGAGAGAGAGAAACAGAGACAGAGAAGGATAAGAAGAACGAGAGAGATGGTAGCACTTTTTGGAGTTTCCCCCTGCATTTGTGGCTTGATTTTAATTTTTTAGCGCGCCGGCAATTTTTGAAAGTTTTTGTTTATTTCTTGTTCATTTTATTTATTGTGCTCTCAGACAGTCTATAAATTTAATGAAAAATGCCTGGCTTGACAGGGAGATAGCCGGACAGACGAAAGACAGACGACTCTTACATATTAATTACATTTTTGACCGCTCTAAAAGTGCATGAATAATTGATTTCCAATATTTTTTGGAAAAAGAAAAAACCGAAATATTTATTTTCTTTTTGGGGAGCTTTTCCTTTATTCGCATTTAAATGAAAAATAATAAAAAATGCAAAGCCTTTCGAAATTGTTTACAACATTTTTGTTGTTGCTTTGCATTATTCCAATTCACGTTTCGCCCCAGACTCAGGTGCAACATTTTTTATTGATGGCAAACTCTGTTGTTTTCGTTCTATTTTTTTTTAGCATTCGCAAATTAATAGTCGTTGATTGAAAAATTTGAACAGCTCCTATAATTTGTATATATTGACTATGTAGCTGATGTTTATATACATACATCTGTCTGTCTCTGAGTGCACTCGGCACTTTGTTGGCCAAACACTTTTGCAGCTGGCAAATTGATAAATGATAAATGATATATGATAAAATTTTAATTATTTTAGTCAGCCAACTAAATTGGAAAATTCTTCTTTTATCTAAAATATCGTTGGTTGATGTAACATTTTTAGCAGAGCTCGAAACAATAAACGAATAATAAATAAATTTTCTATCTCCAGCTCATAAGTCATGCGATTGCTTCAAATTGCTTCGAGCATGAATTCAACAAATACAATTTCAAAATTTAAATAAAGCGTAAGAATAATCTCTAGTTTATTTGAATTGGGGCTTGTGTGTGCTCAGTTGTTTAAATACCCAAGATTTAATATCAAGTTTTTAGCAATAAAACAATAAATAATGAAAAATATGAAAATAAAAATTTGTCAAATTTTTTAATTATTGGTAAGAAATTCCGTCTTTTCTTTTTTTTTTTTAGATATTTATATGTAGTTTTGCAAACTTTTGCTTTACAGTAAACTTTTAAAAATATTTGAAATTAAAGAATAAAACTTTAAAAATGATTAAAAATTTAATATCTTTTTTTTGGCAGAAGTGCCTAGCTGTGATATACCCTGAACTCAACAAGTATTTACCAAAGAGACCATATTTAAACATACTTTTAAAGCATGGTAGGAACTGGGACTATATTTTGGATGACTCGACTCAGTATGTGCATAGAGTATAGAGTATCAACCCGACTTAGTCAACACAGATATGTATGCATTTATACTTCATATTCTACAAAACAATCTTAAGTCAAAATTTCAAAATTCTCACTCCAAAGTGCTTAAATTCTCTATAGAGACATTTACGTTTATCGATTATCCCTTATAGATTATATGAATCAAACTTATGCTGCACGTGCCATGGTCTGCTCCACATTAAAATTCTCAAGTATTCAGCTCTTGAAGTAAGCGGGAGTCTTAAGAGGCAATGGATATGTCTATATAGACTCAGCCATACCTGCTATATATAGTATCATTTAAATAGTTCAATTGAACTTCATTATGAAACACTTGATTTTTATGGTGCTTTACGATCATCACACACTTGAACAAGATGTTCTTCAAACTTAAGAAAATCAGACAACAAAAGAGGCAAGAGTGAGCGACTGGCAGATGCCTTAGAAACTGAACTTAATTGGTATAATTGTTATTTATAACTATTATTATTGTAATTTATTATTTATTACTATTATTATTATAATTTATTATTATTATTATTATCTAAGAATATAGTAATATATAATGTATAGTTATATATAGTGTCCATATAAATATAGTATTCCCTATATACCCAGCTCCTAATCATAATCTAATTTAACTAGTTTCAACTCATATACTCTTTCTTTTGGCTTTCAACTAAACTTACTCAAGCCCAATATACCCATTTCATAGCCAGTCAATAAGCACAGGGTATGCTAAAATTGACAACAATATCGACAACACATTATTTCGCACACATTTTAAATGCAATTTCTTGTTGCCTGATTTGCTGTAGAACATGTACAACAACTTTTCCACACTCTGGCAGCCAGCTCTCAACACCTGTGTCCCCCTCTCTCTCTCTCTCTGCCTCTCTCCAGCTGCCACACCTTTACGTAATGCTAGAGCGTCAAATTAAGATATCTAATAAAACTTAAAATACACTCGCACACGCTGCGCTCGACTCTCGATTTGAATTGGACCAAATGATTTGTTTACCAAATGAGCCAAAAATACCAGAAAATTGCAGTTGCCGTTGCAGATGTTGCAGTTGCAGTCGCAACTGCAGCAGCAGCTGCTGCTGTTGTTGCCTTGGCACGGGACGCTATTTCTCAAGTGCCGGATATATTATGGCCATCGGGAGTTGATTTTTTATGAATGAGCCCGGGAGCACAATGAGTGCACTCACGAGTGCGAGCGCGAGTGCAATTCATTGTTGCTGTTGTTGTTGTTGTTAATGCATTCATTTCAAACTGTTTATTGATGCGCATCCTTAGCTCACTTTCTTTTTTTCGGGGGGTGTGAGTGATATTCAAGCACTTGAAGTATCGCGCACTGAGCTCTATTAGTTTCGGATATCAATGATATTTGGAATGAATTCAAGTGGCCGTTCGATTGCTCCAAATTGGAAGCGTGCCTCGAATACATCCACTTGTTATGCACTTTGTTTATATTTGACTCATTTGGATTTATGTGTTATATATTTTTGGGGTCAAGTTCATTTGGAAAAGAAAACAATTCAGAATTTAGCTAAATGTTATTAAAAATTATGGTAACTGGGTGTACGAGATAATGTTAACAGATGTATCAAAACTGTATCTCAAATATTAGCAAATAATATTCTTGTAGTCGGGCGTGCCTGACTAGGAGCTACCCTGAACCGTGCATAGAACTGTTATATAAATCATTAATTTTTATGTGCCTCCAGACGAACATATGGTGGCTATAAATGGCTCTCCAGGTCGTCGTCCTGTTCAACAATATATATACTTTATATCATCTGTCACGTCTCCTTCTACCAATACAATCTATCTTTATAACCTGAATGAAATCAAGTAGGAATGATATATATATATATTTGTGGAGGTATATAGCGAAACATACTCTTTTATTTCGTAAACGAGCGAACAAAAATCCATATATTATATAGTGAACCCATTAATTCCCGTGCAAATTTAACATATAAATATACTGAAATCTTTTAATTATAAACAATTTCTGTAAATGAATAAAGGGAAACAGATTTGTGCATGAAAATGGTTTAACTGTTATAAACGAGCAACGCTCGGCTGAGCTTTTACGAAATTATGAAAACATTTAAAATGAATTATTTAAGCTGGGGGAATGTCCCAAGCAAGAGCTGACAAATCATAAAAATATGAAAATTAATAGCATGCAATCGTTTCTAGTTGGGAATTCTCGAAAAATACATTGCCCAGCTCATCTTAATCTGACTCAATTTTTAATTTAAAATTATATAGTTATACAAATAATTTAATTTAAAATTTTAAAACAAATTATAAATATTTTCAAAATAAATTTTTTTTCCCAAAATAAATTTAAATTTTATATAAATTATTGAGCAGTATTTTTTTTTAATTTAAAATCGTTTTTGTTAAAGAAACATAATTTGAAAATATTAAATAATATTATAATAATTTTGTAAATTATTATTTTCTTTAAATTTTATATTTTTTAAATTTAATGTAAACTAATTTGTTTTAATTTAAATTATTTCTCCCTTAAATAACTTAAGTTTTGCAAAATAAAAAAATATAATAAAATATGTTTGTTTTATAAAAATAAGTTTTTTTAACTGAAATTCATTTGTCTTTCATCAAATTTTATTTTAATTATTTTTTAAAAATTCTTTTCAAAAGTCAATCCCCTGGAAAAGCTTATAGCTTAAGTGCATCAATATTTGTGGCACATTCCTAGGCATTTGTGCACGGACTTACTTTAATTAAGTCCATTGAATTGACCGCAGATAAATACAATGTGTATGACAACAAATATTGAAATGACAATGGGGACAACTGTTTAATGCTTTGCCGACTCTCGCTGGCAGCTGCAGCAGCTGCTGCTTCCATTTCGAACAGATGATTAAGATATATGCGCATATTGAATGACCAATGACCAATGATCCGGCGATCCGAGCTACGGACTGCAGCCACGCCAAGCGAGCCCAGAGCAGTCTGCGATGCAGTTCAGTTCATTTACGAGCATACTCCATGGCCAGCACGCCGATGACAAGACCAAATAACCAAAACAACGCCAAACAAACGCCAACCAAAACACACATCGAAACGAAATTCCTATGAAAACTTGTGCCCGCCTCTTGATTACATATCTGTCTCTCGATGTCTCCCTGTCCCGCCGTCCGTATGCAAACTGGAGTAAACTTTTATTAATTGAGCTCGGCAAATGTATACATACAATACAATACAATATATAGATAAATATATAGCGTGTGTATATGTAAACACATGCACATCAAGCAAAGAACAACGATGACGTCGCAATGCAGCCGCAGCCACAGCAGCCACAGGCAGTCGCAAGCGCCGCCACCTCCGGCAACATCGTTCATTGATCCACAGAGCCATAAAGCGTATGCGACACTTTATACACTTTGAGATGGACTGGCAAATGTGTTACTCACATCTCTAAATAGCTGCGATCAGATACTCAGAATACTTCCAAATTATTTGCGGTAGCAAATCGAACTGGTATCTGGAGTAGAACCTGACCTATTGTAATCTATGTTGGATCAGACTATTTGTAGATACTTATTTGAGATGCTACTCTTTAATATACCTAGCGCATATCAATTTGAATCATTTCCAAAGTTATTTGTATTAGAAACTGATCCCAACTCAATTTTAATTGAAAATATTTTTGAAACAATTATAACTTAAAATAACTTTAGTTACTTCAGCCTTGCGTTTAACTATCTTTTATTTACTTTCTATTCATTCTAACATCTTTTTATCTATCTTCATTCGTTCATTCAATTATTCATTATTCATTCTAAAGACCTATCATTAACTATAAGTCAAACTAGTTACACCTAGAACAAGAACTATTTCATTTACAAAAATAATTAATTAATATATTTATTTATATTAATCTAAATGAAATTATTCCTTTATTCAGCACTAATTGACTTATGATCTATCCAAATTCATTCAAGTCTAAACGAACTTAAACTGATGTAACTTTATAGAAAATCAATTTAAATATTATTAAAAATAAATTTTATTAAATTAATTTATTATTATACATTAATTTATTTTTATTGTTATTTATTTGTTATAATGCAATCTAAACTAAATTAACTTCATCTATCCAGATCTCAGTCAATTCTCTAAATATTTTAAAATAAATTCTCAAATTTTGATCATAAACAAATTATTAATTAAATTAAATGCATAAATTATAATGAATAAAAAAACATTAAAATATCCATAATTTATATTTAACCAAAATTTTGTTTTCCGCAAGAGTATCTTTGCGCCATGCAATAAAAATATTTCTCGGTCTATAATATTTATGAAATTTCTGGGACTTTTTTTTATTATTGTTTGACTTTTGTCGCGGCTGTCAGTAAATAATTCAAATGATTTTGCAACTAGATTTAGATTTCATGTTTTGTGTCGCTGTCGCCGTCGCCGTCGTCGTTGGCGCTCAATGGAAATGTATCTTTTTATATATGTATGTATATATAATATATTTACAGCTGTATGCCTGCCTGCATCTGTAGCTGTTTGTTCGCTTAAATCGTGCAGTCGGTCGGTCGGTCATTAGGCAAGTGTCTGGGGACGTATAAAAGCCAAAATTCGAATTAAACAGCGAACGGCGAACCGAGCACCATGGGATTTTCACAAACGAGAGATATTCAAATGTTTTACCAAGAAATATGCATCTCAAATATACTCAGATACAGATATGTACATGCATATATAAGATTTATGAAAAATAACACGTAGTTGAAAATTTTTGATTTCATTGTTGTCTGTTTGGCTGTGCTTTATCCATCTTTTCTTCTTCTTTCCTTTTTCATTTATTTCAACAGCTGGCCAAGCGCCACATGAGTAATTCGCCCCTCCTTGCCCCCCTCCTACTTATATATACAAAGAGACCCCGTCGGCTTGTTGCCTCTTTTGTATGTTGTTTATAAACGCATGTGCTATATTTAAATAAAAGTTCCCAATTTGTTTATGCCCACAGAATATTCACATGCTTCTAGTCACTTGTTCTGCCCACAGCCAAGAGCGTAACTCGGCGAGGAACTGGGGAAATCGGATTGACAACACGCCCGAAAATGCAATTTACTCTTGAAAATGTTTCAAAACACACTAAACCGTTACGATAATACAATTCTAAATATAGCTTATATGTTTCGACAACAACCTACAACAAACATAAATATGTTGCGACTGCTCTAGTCGGGCAGTGCTGCAAAGGGAGGTAGCTGAAGTCGATAGCCGTCCTTATTATGATCATTTTGTTATTCAAAATATCATTAGTCTGATTATCAATGACATTGTCAATCTCATTGGCATTATTGTCATTATTACAACCATCAGCTACATCACTATCATCACAATCGTGATAGTAATTAAATCGAGAAAGGCTAAAGTTCTGAAAACTAGATCGAATATTATACTCTAGTTAATTAATATATTAATTATATAAGACATTATCCAAATTACAGCAAGTTAATGGCTTTGGATTCTCGAATCATTCTCAAATTATTAGAAACTGTTACAATCGGACTCAAATATAGTCCTTAATTTGGATACTATGCCAAGAACAAATCTTAAAACATCAGGGATATATAAACGGTTCTTGGGCAAAATTCTCAAGCAAGCTGCGAGCTGTGTCCGTTATACATAAATATGCTTCAACTCGTCGCTGAAGCAGTAATTCCAAACATTTTTTACTTTGTTATCATTTGATTGGGATGCATTCCGTGCTTCAACATCGTCTTGCGCACCGTGAGGCCATCGGAAACGTGCTGCAGAACCACGGATTTAGACGGGCTCTGTATCAGATTCCGTCCCACCCGAGGCAATAGGGAGCGCAACAGAACTGACACAAGTACTTTCAAGATAATTTGAGATGGCATTTTACGCCAAATTTTCAATCAACAAAAGTCAAGACTACAAAAAAAAAAAACACAAATTACAACACACAAATGCTTGGGAACAAACTGAAATCTATAAATCGAATAAACATTTTCCCAGATATATAGTACGCAAAGTTGAATTCAATCTGATTTTCGGTTGCTTCGATGCAAAACTTTTCGAAAATGAAATTTAAAAAAAAAATTGTTTTTCCAAACATTTTGAAGCTTGCTTGTGAGGCCTCCCAGAATTTCTCTAGTTCTATCAATTAGTCACGAAATATTCCAATTAATATTCGAATGCATTTTTAAAAATCCCATTCAGTTTCAATTTGGGCCTCTTAGAAATGATCATGAATATAAAATAATGAATAATGGGCATGCTTCGAATATGAATACTTAGTTGAAGGTATGTATGTTTATATATGTATATATGTGCGTATGTATACGAATCAGATTAGATTTTTCATCAATGAGTTATACAAATTTGTTTGCTAGCCCGATACAGACAGACATAGATATTTTCAATATGTATTATTCATTTTTATATACAAATATATCTGTCTAGCATTGCACTGAAATTTTAAAAGAACATAAGTGTTTGATTATACATATATGTATATATGTACATATGTACATATGTATACATACACATATGTATGTATATAAAGTAGTTTCTTTATTTAAAAGGTTTCAGATTTTTTATAAATATATTTATGTGTATATTCATACATATATACACATATTATACATATATTGTTATATAGTTAATCAATATTTAATATTATTATAATATTGTTATAAATTCAAATAAAATTATATATTTTTATAGATGTTTTTCAATTATTTTTTTATGCATAATCAATTTTAAAAAATGATAAATTTAATTAAATTAAAAAGTTTGTCAAAATTAGAAAATTAATTAATTTACATATTCAATTTATTAATTTACATATAAATTAGTCAAATAATTTTTACTTTTTTCATCAAATATTTAAAAAATAATACAATAAATTTTTAAAATAATTGAGTCACATAATTAAGTAAAAAAGAAATTTTAATTTTGACAAAAATCAAAAATCTGCTAAGGCTTTAAAATAATAAAATTTAAAAAAAAAACATTTTGATATTTTAGCATATGAAAACCTTAAATTATTTATCAAGTTTAATAAAAGTAACTAATATTTAATACATGTATACACATACATACATACATATGCACATATACGTATGTCCATTTCTAATTTCCCAAAAGACGAACTCACCTATCAGATTTTCTCCAAACATAAATGCATCCAATGATCAGCACGAATATGCAGAAGCACGTTAATATATATTTCACACGATCTATGCCACAGATATCGGTCTGCAGATTATCGTAGGCATCGCGCGAACGATTGAACAACTGATCACAGCGTATAACATTGAATAACGGACCCATTTTCAAGCAAATAACGGCACTTATAACTTTCTCAGAGATCACAAACAATTAAATAAATATGTACACACTGTTTTCGAACTTCACATAGTATTTCGCATGTTGTATTTTTCAGATATCATTTAGGTTTTCCACATTTTCCCAGGCCAGACGACTGCTCCCCTCTTCTACAAATGAAGTATTTTGCGCACGAGAAATGTCGATATTTGGAAACCGCACAGAAAATTGAAAATGTAAACAAATTATGTATATATTTCGCAATTACAAGTGTACAGAGCAGCAACTAGTTGGCTCTGCCGTATGTACGTATTTTATTGTACTTGTTTTGCCTCAAAAGATATTTCGTATTTTAGATACACACAGTGTATGTACATACATATGTATGTATGTGTATATGTTATTTATTTATTTATGTATGTACATACATACATACACATATAGTATTTAAACATAAAACGCATGCCGCGTTCGCGTTTTACTTTTAATTTGGTGTGTTTTATCGCAATTATTTTGAATATAAACAAAACGGCCGAGACATTAAATGAAATATGCGCACGTTTCTACTGATTCGAAGAAGGCCGAAAGTTTTCCCTTTAGTAGCCAGCTGCCCCAACCGTCTGCAGCCGCGTAACGCAACGTACTGAAAGAAACGGTAAAGAAAGAACTCTCGCTCAAGAAGCTGTGCGTGCGTAAGACAGAGAAAGAGAGCGAGATCGCGAGAGAGAGGGAGAGCGCGTGTATGCAAGCGAAGAACCGAGCAGTGAGAGACCGAGCGCTGGAGCATGCATGCACGTGCACGATCGCGCGAAAGCTTTCGCGTTTTCCTTTTATTCTTATACCCTAACCAAATGGCATGACGAAGCATGCACAGTGGACGAACAGACATGAAGGGAAATTTTCAATTTTCAATATTTTCTTAGCTGAGCCAAACAAGTTTTAAATAAATCTTGTTTATTTTTATTGCGCGTCATTAAAATGCACTTTTTATGCGTTATTTGTATTTATCCATGCAAGGTGCGAAGTATATTTTAGTTGGGCACTCGCCATTCGATGTGCCGTTACGTAATTGTGTTGATTTTTGTGCTGTCTGCATTGTTTTTGTTTACATGTGTTTCTTTTTTTTTTTGCTTATTTGCCGGTCGGTGTTCGGCTACAGTTTGAGAGTCGCTGTGGCTGTCAAACTGACTGGCAAGCAAAACAAGCCGGTTTGAATCTGAATTTGAAATTTTCTCTGCTGTTCGAAAACAAAATAGAAAAAACAAGCAGAAAAAACTTGAAAATCATGCCATTTTTATTATTATTAACATATTTTTCAAATTTTTATGTAAAATAAACTCCAGCGTAGCTGTCGCCTAGAATGACACGCGGCCTCAGGTTGCCCAAGGCACGATTTAGCCTGGCTAATGGCGCAACCGTGCCCACCGTGCTCGTCCACGGCGGAGCCGGGCACATTGAGGCCGACAAGGTGGAGTGTGTCAGGTACGGCGTTAAGCAGGCAGCGAGGAAGGGCTACAAGATGCTGCAGAAGACGGGCAGCGCCCTCGATGCCGTGGAGCAGGCAGTGAACGCTATGGAGTCGGATATTCACTTTAATGCGGGCTACGGGTCGGTGCTGACAACGGACGGCAACGTGGAGATGGATGCGGCCATCATGGATGGATCGAGGCTGGACGCTGGCTGCGTTACGATGGCGCGTGACATACTGCATCCCGTTAGCTTGGCCAGGTGCGTCATGGAGAAGACGAAATATCGCTTCCTAGCAGGCGACGGCGTCATGCGCCTGGCTAAGGAGGAGGGATTCGCAATACTGCCCAAGAACGCGCTCGTAACGGAGGCATCACGAAAGCTCCTCAACGTATTTAAGACCTCAAATACGGACACGCTATATAATCTCTCGCGCGGCACCGTTGGCGCCGTGGCTATCGATGCCGCAGGCAACGTGGCGGCAGCGACATCGACCGGTGGCCTGACAGGTAAGTTGTCGGGCCGTATTGGGGATTCGCCACTGCTGGGCGCTGGCACCTATGCGGACAATGAGGTAGGTGCCGTGTCGGCCACCGGCCATGGCGAGTCGATCATGCGCTACAATTTGAGCTCGCGCCTCTTGGCGCTGGTGCGGCACGAGGATCGCTCGATCCAACAGGCAGCGGAAATGATGCTAGAGAACATGACGAAGCATTTCAAGCAAACGGGTGGCATAATAGCCATCGACCGGCGAGGTCAGCTGGGCATCTATTTCACCACGAAGTTCATGTCCTGGGCCTATCAGCGGGCGAACGAGCTGCACTGCGGCTTGGCAGTTGGCGAGGATGACGTGGAGACAGTAGACGAGTGTACTTAGCAGAGCTTCAAGAAATGTATAAAACAAAAATATAATTTAACAACTAAATAAAAACATACTTAAACTTAAAACTGGTCGCAGCCAGAATAATGAGAATTTCTCCATTCAAATGGAGCAACAGAAATCACAGCTGCCGCAGATGGCGAACAGGCAGTTTCCCTTGGGCTGTGCCTCGACGAAGAACCGCAGCGCCTGGGTGCAGGTCAGCTCGTGCTCGTTGACTTTCTGCTGGATCAATTGTTCCAATTGTTGCTTATCTGCTGCGTGCTCAAAGCGTGCTCCGCACTCACATGTGTAAAGGGATTTGAAGCGCTGCAGGGACTTTATCAAGCACACGGGACAAATCAATTCAAGGTCTTTTGGATTGGTGTCCGGCTCGGTGTAGAGTTCTTCCAAGTGCTGCTCTTGGAGTGCATACCACTCATTCACATCGGAGAGCAGCTCCTCATAGACATGCTGCTCCAATTCGACATCCTGGTCCAGCTCCTTCAGCTCCAACCGCAGAATGGCTTCAAGCTCCGACTAGAAATCCATTTATTTTAACTAATTGATTCTATTTAGTGTCATCATATTACCAATTGAACCTTGCGATTTCCATCGACCCTCTCCTTGCGTGCATTTAAAATGCGTATGCGACATTTCTGTTGATTAAATAGATTTAAGTTTCGCATCAGACAAACCTAAACCAACTTTTTTCTTACCTCTCTTAGCAGCTCGCGCAACTTGGGCATGCCTAAGCGTTGTCGCCTGGCTACACTTTGTGCGTGGCGCTTTTGCTCCACACTTGTATGGTAAATGGGACTGTTGGGACACTGCATTTCGCCAATTCTAAATAATGGCGAACAATAACATGAAAATCAGATTTTAGCAAATTGTGAAATGCGCGGGCCAACGCCACCACTCACAGCTGATTAGTTATCGGTAATCTATCGAAGTACAACTGTTCAATTCTTAATGCGCCTAACAACACTGCCGCGCAGAGTTGCTTTGAGTAAATTTTGACATTTGCAACATGGCGTACTTCATGCTTCCGCTCTTTCTTTCCCTTTCTTTTACCAACGTGCATAGTGTCTAGTAAAAGGTTAGTGCTATTTTTGATAAATTTTCAAACGAGAACCGTTCTAAAATGTTGCAAATTTGTGCCTTAAACAGATGCCAGCCCCGGCCGTTAAGAAACCAGCAGCTAAAAAGCTGCCCGCTGTGCCGGAGTCCAAGCTCAAGTTCAGCAAGAAACAAATCAGCAAGCGTGTTGCTGAGACGAAACGTCGCCTGAAGCGTGTCGCTGTCATTGCCCTGCGCAAGAAGGAGAATCTGGTCCGTGCCGAGAAGTACCAGAACGAGTACATCAAGGCCGATCAGCGTGAGATCAAGCTCCGTCGCTTGGCCAAGAGCCGCAACCAGTTCTACGTGCCCGCCGAAGCCAAATTGGCATTCGTTGTGCGTATTCGTGGGTGAGTGATGGTCGATATGTCATAATTATCGCGCGGCTGTTGTTGTTGTTTTTTTGCCAATGCTAAATCTTACTTACACTTGCAGTATCAACAAGGTTGCACCAAAGGTACGCAAGGTGCTGCAGCTGTTCCGTCTCCGCCAGATCAACAATGGTGTGTTCATCAAACTGAACAAGGCCACCATCAACATGCTGCGCATTGCCGAGCCCTACATCACCTGGGGTTACCCCAATCTGAAGTCGGTGCGCGAGCTGATCTACAAGCGCGGCTTTGTTAAGCATAACCGCCAGCGCGTGCCAATCACCGATAACTTTGTTATCGAGCGCAAGCTCCGCAAGGCGCACAGCATTCAGTGCGTTGAGGATTTGGTCCATGAGATCTTCACTGTTGGCCCCAAATTCAAGCAAGCCTCCAACTTCCTGTGGCCCTTCAAACTGAACACGCCCACCGGCGGCTGGCGCAAGAAGGCCAATCACTACGTCAACGGTGGTGACTTCGGCAACCGCGAAGACAAGATCAACAGATTGCTGCGCAAGATGGTCTAAACGGCAGAGCGTCGCAGTGAAATAGTTTAAAAACACACAGTAAACGGTCTGGCAACAGCAAAAGAAATAAAATTAACTCTTTTTATGAAAGTACCAAAATGCCGTTCACAAAACTCAAAAGTGTTTTCACTTTTTACAGAATGCTTAATTAGTAGAGGCAGATGAAGGAAGAGATTGGATGTGGATAAATTGCAATATATGACAAATGTAATGTGACCTAAAAGCAAGTGCATTTATATATTCCATAGTAGAATCAAAGAATTATGCCCTTTGGCGATCGTCAGATAATGACCGTAATTTAAATTCTTATTTCACTATGTGTGAGGATAACAGTGCACTTGACAGCATTGAATTAGAGATGAGCTTCTAAACAAACTTAGATTTCTATCGTGATCGAAGTTGTAACTAGCTTCGACATTTCGGACTTAATCGTTTATTGAACCATCTCTAAGACAGCGTGAAGTGCATTTTCGACTGCATAATTCTTCAGGAAAAATTATGAATACTGCCAATTTCCGTACCTTTTACTGCTAATGACGTTTTTTTCTTTATAATTGGTGTTGCCTGTGGAAGAAGTGAACACTGTAAGACTTGTTGTTTCCCGCTCCAAAACGATGCAAGGTTTAGTTTTCATCCGATATCACAGTAGCTGGAAACTTATATTCTGCATTTCAGGTTTTTTGAGATTACCAATTAGTTTATTATTTTTACAGGGGGAATACATAATTATTATTAAGTGGTTAAAATAGATTATACGGCCATTTCCATGTGGATCTTGCCATACGGATTGTAGCCAACAATATCGAAGTCCTCTAAGCGAAAATCCTCAATGTCCGTTATTGGCCGCTTAATCACCAGTTTGGGAAAGGGGCGGGGCTCGCGTTTCATCTGCTCCAGCAGCGGATCCACATGATTGTTGTAGACGTGAGCATCGCCAAGTGTGTGCACGAAATCGCCTGGCTTCAAGCCCACCACATGGGCAATCATGTAGGTCAGCAGGGCGTAGGAGGCGATGTTGAAGGGCACGCCCAGGCCCATGTCGGCGCTGCGCTGGTATAGCTGGCAGGACAGCTCACCGCGCGACTGCGACACGTAGAACTGGGCCAGGCAGTGGCACGGCGGCAGCGCCATCTGGGGTATGTCCAAGGGATTCCAGGCGGACATTATGATGCGGCGATCCGCGGGATTGTTGCGTATGGTATCGATCACCTGCTTCAACTGATCGATGCCCTGGCCGGTGTAGTCGTCAGTGCATTTACCATACTTAGCCCCAAAGTGACGCCACTGGAAGCCATAAACCGGACCCAGATCTCCCACCTCACGATCAGTGTGGCCGCATTTATCGAGGAACTCACGGGTGCTATTGCCATCCCATATGTGTACATTCTTCTCCTGCAGAATCTTCGCATCCGTCTGCCCGGCAATGAACCATATCAGCTCCTCGGCCACTCCCCGGAAGAAGACGCGCTTCGTTGTCAGCAAGGGGAAGCAGTTCCGCAGATCGAAACGCATTTGGGCGCCGAAAATGGATCGGGTGCCCACCAAGGTGCGATCGATCCGCACATCGCCAAACTCGATAATCCTCTTTATCAAATCCAAATACTGCTCCTCATCTTTGTTCCTGTACGTCTTGACCAGATCAGCATCTTTACTACGTTTCTCCGGCGAAGACTCCAAGTCCAATGTCTTCAGATGCGCATCCAGGCGCCTCTTCTGCGGCGAAGGAGATTGTTTCGCTTTCGTAGGACTAACCATTTCCGAAAATAAGAAAACAAAATTCTGTCAGATGATCACGGTCGTTATTGACTGACTAAGCTTTTGGCGCTAAAACTGGTAGAAAAGCCCGCCAAAGATTTTGAGAAAATACAACCATGCGAAAGGGCGATAAAACGAATTTGAAATTATTGATGCGATAAACAAAACGTTAAAACTTAAGAGTTTTTAATTTAAAGTTAGTAAACTATTAAAATCTTCGTTGATAATAAATTTAATGAATTACCCAGTCTGCATTTTGCAGCTGAATAGCAAATCACACATTTTGTTGAACTTCGAAAGAAAAAACCTTATCAAATATTTGTAAAAACTAGCAAACATTCGGAATATTCAATGAACTTTATTTATTTATTTATAGCTCAATTGGGTTGACTAAAATGGGATGTCACTATCGGACTTGCCCTGCAGAGAAAAAAACAAGAGCCGTTCCAAAACATTATCGATAAGTATCGAATGGAATTTCAGTTAGCGTACCACATCCACAAGATTTTAACTGTTTGCTTGCAACTCCAGTTAATTTGTACAATTATATTATATTAATAATCGTTAAAAGTCAATTGATGATAATTTCGATGCGCAAACTGAAATTAATACTTGCTGTTTTGATGTAAACCAACAATATTATCGATAATTAGTTATCTTAGTCCTTTAATAATGAGGATCATCGATTGTATGCCCACTGTTAATCGATCGCCACGAAAACACAAACTAAAACTATTTATGAATATCAAATATTCAATTTTTGATTGTTTTTATATTTGATCCAAGTTGATCGCTTGCTCAAATGCATTCTTCTGCTATTTAACATTGTTTTTTTTTTTACAGCAAAAACCTTTAAAACAGAAATGTTAATCTTGTAACATGAAATTCCGAGTTGCTTTGATTATTCAAATAATTTTGTTTAGCGAACAATAAAGAAATAGTTTAAAATCAATATATTAACTTGAAATTTTTCTTTTTTGCCTCACAGCTGGCAGTGCTTGCAATTAATTTTATAATTGTACAAAAGCCGAAAAGTACAAATAAAAGAAATAAAGTCAAATGTGAAAAAAAAACAGCAACCAATTTACAGATCTTTGTTGTTTGTGTTGTTGTCAAAACATATGCGATTTATATAGCATTTTACATATGTATGTCACTTAATCTATATGCTAACGGTATTATGCGCAATTGTCTCATTCCGACTTATAGATTGTTTTGCTCCTATTACTGATGTGTTGTGGTAACGTGTATATTCTGTACCAGACGCTGTCCCCAATACTCCTCCAGATTGAATGGCTTGAAATTTTTTAATTGATTATCAGATTCATTGCAGTAGATAACAGGTGTGCCCTGTTCGCTAACCTGTAAACAAAACAGAAGGAAAATCATTAGCGTGAAAAATTACCTGCCGCAAGATGCTACAAATTGTCTTGCCAAAATTTATATATATATATACATATACATCGTCTATAAATACATATATATAGATTTTCTCTGCAATGCTTACTTTATTCCAAGCCTCACGAATGTAACGTATTAATTCATCGTGCTGTGATATGGGCATATTTTGCTGCTGCTGCTGTTGTTGTTGTTGTTGCTGTTGCGAGACAGTTGCATAGAGCACATTAGTGTTTGCTGTTGCATTATTAATGCTATTATTGGAGTATTGGGAGCTGTGCGATGTGTTTGTTGCTGTCGATGCCGAAGATGGCGAAGCTGACGACGCAGCCGACGCCGAATTTGCATTGTTATGATGATGGTGATTGTGTGGGCCGTTGCCGCTGCCCTGGCGGCGAATGTAGGGATAGCGTCTGCAATAGTGTTACATTAGATTAGCTACAATTCGTTTTTCAATATCGCCTAACTAAAAAAAATATCGCCTAGTTTTTCACGCACACACACACACACACACACAAAGGCACACGAATACGAACACCCTCAAACACTGAGTGTTTACTTTTTTCAATTTGTATGCGTCACAAGCTAGCCGTAGTATAAACATTTTGTGTGTCACGCTAATATCGCACTTACCCGTTGTTGCGTTCCATTTTGTTAATGTGTTGATAGAAAATATTGCTTTAGTTTCTTGTTTTTGTTTATCACACAATTCCCAAATCTATTATTGGGAGTATTGTGAGCTATTTTTTTCTTTTCGTTGTTGCATTTGACAAAAATATCGATGGCTTGGCTATCGATTACTAAAAACGTAGTGGCAGCGCCAAAAGCCGGTTGGCTAACAGCATGCTAAAATTGAGTTAACAGCTATTGGTTTTTGCAGACGTTAGAAATATGAAATAATAAATACTCAAATATTTTCACAATTTCGTTTTACGTTTATTTCTATAAAATGCATAACATATATATTTTGTTCAACTGTTAATAATAAATGAAAAAATAGCTGCACATATGCGTATACATATACTTACAATATAAAAAGGAAATGTAGAGAGTAATCATATAAAAGTTTTTTATACAAAAGAATTACCATATATACTATATATATATAGTTTTTACTGAGCATTGTTAAACACAACACAATGTTACCATCTCATATGTATTTCGATAATAAAAACTACGTTTGTCTTTAACATAATAAAATGCACATTTGAGTTTCGATTTTTGTCATTAGATTTGGCAGCACCAAGGGGCACGGGTAGGGACTAAGGGAAGGTATATATATATATATATATGTAGGCAAACGTACCGTTCAATTCGTCATATCATTTGTCATTTTGTATGCTTTGTGCTGCATAACATATTCATATGTATTACGAATAACAGTTAGATTTGTGCTAATAGTTTCAATTTCTTTAAAAACAAACTATTTTGGCGACGCGCTGTTCACGAATGGAGCAAACAACAATTATTTTTTACACTTATAACATACACACACATATGGTTAGAGCAGTGCTGGAAAACGATCGAGCGAGCGTCAAACTGTTGTCGAAGAACTAGTAGTTGCAAATAAAGGTGACCATACTGAGAGTGGACTACAGTTGCAGGTGCTCGTTAATTGCTTTCCAGCTCCGCCAGGAAGTTAACATACGTAAAGATTACGGTTCATCATTACAGATCATCGTCGCCAATGCCCTCGAATGCTTCGTTGCGCACGGACGCAGTCGTTTCGTCGTTGCGGAAGAAAACCGCCGCAAAGGTCCGAGCCGTAGTCAGCTTGTGCTGCTGCTTGGAGCGCTGCGCTAGAAACTTAACCGGCGGCGTCATCGTTGTCGATGTGCCCGATGTCGTGGTGCAGGACGAGGAGACTGAACTGGGCGTCGATGTGGTCGACTCCGATGCGCCGCGCGAGGTGCTCGCCTCCTGCTCATCGTCGCTGCCGCCGCTGGCTCCACCGCCACTGCCATTGCTGTCGCTGTGGAGCAGCTCGTCGACCATGGCCTGCAGCGACACGGACATCAGCATGGCCTGCTGGCTGGTGATCGTTATCCAGCGTAGGGTCTGCTTCGACATCAGATACTCAAAGGAGAGCTGCAGCTGCGTCGGCTGATCCCGCGACTCGTACGTATTGTGCATGGCGCTCACGCGCCAGCAGCGCATCCGTGTAACCCGAAATTTGGTCTCGTAGATCTTGGCGCCACGCGCTGTGCGCAGACTCAACTCACCATTGCCAATGGTTACCAGCGCCGAGGTGTCCAGCTCCGGGTAGTCCACCTGCGCGCCGCCGAACTGCAGACAGCCGTAGGAGGGCAGCTGACGCACTAGCTCCAGATACTGCAAGGGCCGTGACTGTAGCTGCAAGCCACACAGCTGCCGCCGCATCTCGGGCGTACAGATTATCCATTCGCGTGCCACGTCCGCCAGCGTCTGGTTGTAGAGTAAATTGAGCGCGACGCTGTTGCTCAGCAGCTTCGAATCCCATCGAGAATTCCAGTAGCACGTGCGCAAGAGCAATTGACAGGGCTGCGCATGCATGCGCGAAATGAAGGGAGATTCAAAGTCCATCAGGCGGCGCAGCAGCAGCACAGTGGACGGATCATCGGGCGAGGAGGATGAGGGGCACCCGTCCTCGGATGCATCCACGTTCCGCATGAGATACAAACAAAAGAATTGCATTAGTTCATCCGGCAGCTGGAGCATGCGGCAGATGGACTGCATCAGAGCGCTTGCATTTTGCTGCACATGACAGTTGACCAGCAACTGTACACCACTCGTTTCCGGTCCTCCGCCCGGTCCTGCTGCTGCCCAGTCACTGTACACCTCCACCTGGAGCTGCTGCTGCTCGTCCTCGCGACTCACCGAGCACTCGGCCAGCGCCGTGTCCAACTGAGCGCGCTGCAGAAACTGCTGTAAGTATGTGAGGCGTGCGATGCGCGCATCCTGGCCAATGATCTGCAAGTAGTGCTCCAAGGCCGCCCGCCGCGTCTCCAGCTGACTGTTGCTCAGGGGCAGCAGCCGCTTGGGTGGGAATGGCGGCAAGGCGGCGTCAGTGCAACGCCTACGCAGTTGTTCGTGCAACGCGTGCAGCTGCTTGTAGCGCAGACAGCAATGATAGTTACCATTAATGTAGATGTTGTATACCGTGTACGTGGGCGAGCCACCGCTCCCATCCGCATACTGTTCCTGTGTGTCTGGTATTGAGAAATGCATTGTAGTTGTAGTTATTGCTGCTGTTGTCGTTGGTGCTGTTGCTGGACGCTGTTGTTGATGCGTTCACTGTTTCATTGCGTTTCACTTGTACGTCATTGACGTCTCTAGCCTTTTGTTGGCCGATTAGTCACTATTCTTTTTTATTTGTACATGTATTAATTTATTTAATTAAAGAAACTGCGATTGAGTTTTTTCACCTACACGCTGGAGGTGAGCAACTCAATTTGGCACTATCGATGCTTATTAAATTACTTCGCTATCGATATTTTTCAAGTCCATATATTTTGTAAATATTAGAGATGGGTACCAAGGCGGACAGATTGAACCATTAATTATACATGTGATTAGTGATTGGACGTATATATCAATATTTTCTAATTTCTACTATATTTAATCGTTCGATTTATGAATGTAATTTGGGCTATCTTTCATATTAAAAAATTTTAACATACATATAAATTAAAATAAGCTAACGTAGGGTATACCATGTCAGCATCATGCACTTTTACTCTTCTCACATCACTATAGTTGCCACTTATGAGCTAATACACTACTATCGATAATTTCCCTTCCACCTTGCACAATTCGAAAATTAAATGATTGAAGAATTCAAACTAAGTATTGAATGGTTTATATCCTTTCAGCTAATGTTAGACATTTGTTTAAGATCAAGTTTAAAATTAAATCAAGCATTAAGTTATTGAGATTCATTGCTTCAATGGGCGAAGCTCAGCTGAGTCAGCAGCTGATCCGTAACTATCAGCTGAGAGTGTTTTTAAAGTAGGGAAAACGTGGACGCCACGAGAACTGATCAACAAGCGGATCTTGAATGGAATTGCCAAAACAAAGACCACACCATGACATCGGAGCTCTCTTTGCAGACGCACAGGGTTTCCTGCGGGTCAGCGCTCCCATGGTGAGATACAGTAAACTGGAGTTTCGAAGATTGCTGCGACAGAATGGAGTCCAATTGGCCTTTACGCCTATGATGATATCGGATTCGATCAACAATAGCGAAAAGGCCAGACAGAATGAGTTCAGCACTGGCTTGGATGATGAGCCTCTCATCGCCCAGTTTGCCGCCAAGGATGCATTGGAATTTGTGACGTCCGCCCAGCTCATCTATCCTTATGTGGATGGCGTGGATTTGAATTGCGGCTGCCCGCAAAGCTGGGCGATAGCCAAAGGCTACGGCTGCGGCCTGTTGCGGCAGCCAGAGCTGGTGCGAGACGTTGTTCAATGCTTGCGGCGCACACTGCCCACAGATTTTAGCGTATCCGTGAAAATGCGTCTGCTGAGCAGCAGCGACAACCAGACATCAGTGCAGAAGACGATTCAGCTGGCTCAGCAACTGGAGCACTGTGGCGTCACCTTCTTGACCTTGCACGGACGGACGCCAGCACAGAAGCACTCCAAGGATACGCTCAATGTCGAGGCCATGGCCGAGGTGGCCAAATCGCTGCAAATTCCGCTGATAGTCAACGGCAATGTGGAGAGCTATCAGGATGCCTGCGATCTGCATGAGCAGACACAGGCTGCGGGCGTCATGGCCGCGCGTGGATTACTCGCGAATCCGGCGCTGTTCAACAGCGACTATCGGCAAGCCAGCACAACACCAAAGGAGTGCGTGGAGCAGTGGCTGGACATCGCAGAGTCTTCGGGTGATAATTTGCATTTCCAGTGCTTTCATCATCATCTTACGTTTATGTGGAGCAACGCCATGAAACGTACCTTACGCATTCAATTCAACAGCCTCGGCAGCAAGGAGCAAGTGCTGCAATTCCTTGCCCAGCACCATGATGTGCATCCCAGCTGTAGTAGTTCTCCATATCAATATACAAATTGTACCTATAACCACTTCACGCCACCCAAACATGCTCGCCACCTGGCGGCGGAGGCGGAAGACAAAGGTTGGGATGCTGCCAGCGATGGTAAATATTTTACAGACTTCAAAAGTCAGCAAGTGTCCAGCGAAAAGGGGGAGGATCTTGATCTGGGAGGTCTGTTCCTAGACGATGACTGATATGAGTTAAATAAATCAGGTTTAAGGTGAAAGGGAAATGTGAATAAAATAAAAAGTATTTTTCGTACAGGTGCAAAATGTACTTTAAAATTAATACAAAAATGATTAATAAACACAAAACAGCTAAAATTTCTTGTTTAACAGAGATTAATAACAGCATTCTGTTAGACCTCTTGGTTGGTAGTCGATAATAATCGATAGTAATTTCGAATGTTCAAAAACATCATTTAGGTTAAACTTTTATAGGCTAATATTTTTAAATTTTATTATATTAATTAATTGTAAATACAAGCGCCACAAAAAACTGCTGCCGCATAAACGACATTTGTGACTTGATTTATGTATATTCTATTCGATAGTCGGTAGCTTACAACATATTCGTACATCAAGCGTCTCCCATCACTAAAAAAACAAAGCAGGAAACCAAAACAAAAGACAAACACGATAAAAATGCGTCGCCGGGAGCTACAAACTATACAATTAAAACTCTCCGAGCTCAAGGAATACGAGCAGGCCAAGATGGAGCGCGCCAAGGCACGTCAACAGATGTCCTCGCCACGCACGCCCACGCCCACCTCGGACAGCGACATCATGCTGCTGCCCTCGAGCAGTGTGCCGACCATTTTGTTGGCCAACAACACTAGCAACGCCGACGATGATGCAGAGGGAACGGCCACCGAGCCGAGAGATTCATAAGTTCCGCTTACAGTATATGGTGAGTTGGTTTTTGTAGTTACGATTTACAGTTTTAGATTCTTTGCTTTAAATTACATTAATACTCGTTGGCAATGCTGCTATTGTTGTTGTTGTTATTGTTGTTCTGAAAACGCACCGTCTCGAAGCCATCGACGAGTATCTCGCGATCCTCGGTCTGCTGTCGCTCGCGCAGCCACTGCTCACGCACTGGCACATAGCGGCGCAGTCCTGGCCATTTCCGCCAACAGCGGCGCTTGTAGAGCAACCAGACCAGCGACAGGGCGCAGCCAAAGATGAAGCACAGTAAGAATATGCTAACTCCACGCACATGCGAATGCGACTCCTCCCCCTCGTCATCCTCCTTCGCCAGCACTGCCTGCACGACTGCATCATCGGTGTCCGGCGCCAGTGTTGGCGGCATCTGGCTCTGCTCCTTGTCGCACCACGTTATGTTTATGTAGTTCGTAATGACGTCGCCTGCCAGCGAGTGGACGCGCACGGCGCACTCGTTGTAGGTGCCGTTCAACGTGGCCTTATGAACGTAGTTCGCCCGGGCATGCTGTCGGCGCGTTAGGCAGCTCAGGTGCGTTTCGGCCACCTGCTCGGACACATTGTTGCGATAGTGAATCACGTAGTTGACAATCAATCCGTTCGGCTGATCCGGCTCTGCGAAGCGCACGATGTAGTCCATTGTCTTGGGCAGGCGGCAGGCCGTCAGCTGCGGCAACAGATCCGCGCCAATCGTGAAATTCGTGCGCTCGTGCACCGTCGTGGAGCTGCTGCATCCGAGCATGTTGCAGGCCTGCAACTGCAGTGCATACAGGCGATAGCGCTCCAGCTGGCGCAGCTCATAGGCCGTCACATTGGATGCCAGGCGTATCTGTTGTCCTGGCTTCGGCTCCGGGATCTCGCAATTCTTGGACTCGTTCAGACTGCAGTGATACATCTCAGCCACTTGGCTAACGAAATCCTGATCGAGCGCTTGATTCGCCTGCCGCGTGCAGCACTCATCGTAGTCATCTTGCTCCTGCCGCCAGCGCACTGCTTCCATGTCCTGCCTCGACGCCGGCTGCCGGCAGAAGTTGCGCTCGTCCATGTAGGCGACATCGTCGATCAGCTCATGCACCGTTAGCATATAATACTCCAGCTCCTCCCCACTTAAGCGTAGCGTCAGCGTGTTGTCCGTTTTCTTGCTGACGACCAAAGCTGGAGGCTTTGGTATATCCATGTGCGTTTCCACGTAAATCAAATCGCTGCGCGCGTCGAGCTGCGTGTCGCCGCCAAAGGTGCGCAGCAGGCAGGCGTAGCGCGAGTGCGGATGCAGCTGCTCCAGCTGGTAGCTATAGTGGGTGCCATTATCTTGCAGATCGTCCACGAAGAGCAGCAGTCGCTGCCAGTTGATGCGCGTGCACACAGGCGCCTCCAGCTCACTCTGCTCGGCGTACTTTGTGCCCAGCGGCACGGTTCTGTAGATCAGCTCCAGCTGCACGCTCATCTGCGATTTCAGCCAGCTAAGCTGCAGCGTGCGATGGGATATGGCCTGGGAGGAGAAGACATATAAAATGTGGACAAATTAATACGAGAAGCGCATAGAGAGGCGATGAAGATTATATAGAAAGGTCCTGGGAAGCTTAACATACTCAGGGACGGGAGGAGAGGGAAAGGAATCCATTGTAAATACTTAAGCAAAAACAATATTAGAGTGAAGTCCGCCTCTCACCTGCACGCTCAACTGCAGCTTGGCTGGACCGCACAGGACCTCCTGATCGCTGGTCTGCAGCTTGTCCATCACCTTGTCGTGTATGACGCGATCCTGGAACTCTTTGATGTGCTTGTTGCACAGCTTATTGTTGCGATCCATGAACATGCCGCCACTGACAAACTCGAGCTGCTTCGTTGGCTCCCACAGCTCGCTCAGGTGCTTGTTGTCGTACAGGATGAAGGCGTAATGGTGATTCTCGAGAGGATCGCCGTGTATGCGCCGTAGGTTGCTCAGAAACTTCAGGCTGCTCAGCTGTGAGGCACTGGAAATGAAACACTTCAATAGATAGATCCAATTTATGACCAGGAATGCGCACCGATAGATCTTCAAGTGTCCGCGTATCTCGCGTATGCTGCTGAGGCTGTGCTCCAGCTGCTGCTCATTGACCTTGTTGCGTATGGTGATGATGAGGCTACTGTTGACAATTTGACAGCCGCGCAAGTCCTCCGCATCGGCCAGGTTGTATATGACAATCATGCCATCCATGTGCTCCGGTGAACAGACGCTGATGCATGCCTCGCGCGCCGAGCAGCGCACGCAATCCGAGGCGGCATTGGCCTTGTAGCCGCTGGGACAGAAGGCGACGCACTTGTAGCCAAACGTATAATGGCCATGGATGTGGATGCACTCATCGCGGGTGTAACAGCGTTGATAATGCTCCAGCACATACCTGCAAACGGACTAAGACTAAGTGGCAATCAACCAGACGCCAAGCCGAACGTGGCTCAGCTGCTCACTCACTTGTGCGCCGGGCAACGCTTCACGCAGACGCCCGCATCCGTCAGTCCACGGCAGACGACACAGCCGGCAGCTGTTGTATTGTGACAGCCGCCCAGACACTCCTCATGGCAGCTCTGCAAATTTCTGTAAAGTTTGGAAAGCCGTTTAAAAGTTAAAATTATTAGATAAAAGCAATTATTAATTTATTTACATTTTTATAATTGCTTATTAATATCATTCAACAATTTTTATTCATTTTTATTGGGTTAAAAATTTGTATTTATTACGAATTAAAGTTGACTTTTAAATCAAATCAATTTACTTTTCCTAACTCAATAACAGCCTACTGTTAATAACAGCATTGCTTATAAACATTAACATGACAATGTTAATATTTATTTCTGTTAAGCGACTGTATAATAGCTGTTAGACTGGTAGCTGAAGACCACGATTGAGTAACACTGGTATCTTTGGTATCTTTTAACAGTGGCTGAAGACTGGCTGAAGCTGGTAAAATATGAAGAGCTCTATAAATAATACCTTTAGCTATGATCAGATTAGTCTGATTAGCAATTCACTAATCTAAGCTGCCATTATGTAATTATTTCAGGTATAAATTCTAAACAAATTTTTGACAACTCACAGATTACTGACAAATACCGGGCTACTATTAGCATTGACAGTTCCTGGATCATAGCGCATATGTACTTCTTTTATATTATAAATAAACTAAATTCATGCACCCACCGATCATAGTGCACCACATTATCATTTTCAAAGCGCTGACAGGTGAAGTTCGACCAACAGTAGTTGGAGGCGCAGCCTTTGCAATTAGCGCGATGCGTGCAGTTGTTGTTGCCAATGACAATATGATTCTCCCCAGCGCTAAGTGTGAGTCTATCCCAATTGATCTACAAAACGAGAGTTCAGTTAGCATATCTGTATACTTAGATATTAGGCATTATGCATACCCTGTTCAGCTGGCAGAGCTTGTGGCAGTTGCCGATGTAGACGTGACCGTTTTGTATGGCAACGAGAGATTTGAATTCCAGCTGAAATTTAAAGAGAGAGAGCGAGAGAGAAACATTAACTATACTCGAGAATTCCAAAGAGATATCTTTTGACAACAGTTGGAGTTGGTTTATTTTATTATCTTGAGAAATTCTAGAAATTCTTTATTTTACAATTTCCCAATTTTCTTTATAATTTCCAACTTACCAGCTCCAACTCCGGCATGCTCGTAATGCCCAATGCATAGTTGAGGAATAGTTTGCGGCCGCGTATTACGGTCAAATTGGGAAACATATCACGAATGTTGGTCAAGTCCTTCACCTCCGTGAATATCATATAGTCCGTAATTTCGCGCAGTTTGGGAAACGTATAAGCCGAAAAGTTGCAATTTTGACTGGGCAACAGGGTGATCATTACGTAGCCAATGATCACTGTACAGTTATCCAATAGTTTCATTTTGCTGCACTCGTTGCGTATGTCTATGCTGGTGCATTCCCTGAACTCGGCCGTCGAGTTTGGACGACTGGGCTGTGTGGCAGCCAAGGCCAAGGCCAAGGTGAAGATGTTAGCAAGCACTAGCAACATGTTTCCAAGCTTTAGCAGCATGTTGCCGAGTGTCTGCTGTTCGTGCGTGCTTATAATTGTTGCTGCAAATGGGTATGTTGCTGATGTTGCTGTTGGTTTTGGGCTGTTTGTTGCTGCTGCTTACATCGGCGTCTTTTCAACATTGCTCAGCCTTCTGCTCTTTCATCAGATTTGTTTATATGGTGTAATTTACAATTATTTCGCTCTTGCAGTTTCTCTGTCTCTTTAGCACCGTTCGCCTAATTAGCGCGTTGGCTTTTTTACCGATCGAACCCGAATTCCCGATTAGCCGCAATTTATGACTTTCCACACTATCGTCAACGAGAATCGCCCAAAGAGACGAGCTAATTCTTGGTCACCGACTTTTTTTCGCTTAGTTGTCTAAAAATTCACACAGGCAAAGTAAAAACACACGCACACGGACACAGTTAAAATAATTATTGCAGTTTCTGCTAAAAATCACAGCGTCGCTTTTCTCCCCTTTAAAGCGAACGAGCGCGAGCCACGAATTGATTTGATTTCAATATTGCGGTACTTTGGCTGCTGAGTCTTTCCACTGACAGCGTTGCCACTTAACTTAAAGTTCAGGAAGGAGCTGGTTAATGTTGGGAATGTTGAATGAATCAAGGGAAAATAAATATATTTATTATTTCAGTTTATATGTATAAAATATATAATTTATTTTTCTTTAAATTATTAATTTTGAAAATTTTTAAAAAATAAAAAATGGTATTATTTTTTAAAAATTTTAATAATTATAAATATATTTATTATTTGAAAATTTGGAGTTAAGATTATTTTTTATATCATATTATTTTTAAAAAAATATTTTTTATTTATGATTAAAAATAGTTATTATTTAATTTTAAAAATATTTAATTTTTAAATTTTTGTATTTTATTTAATTTGATTAAAAAATAATTTTTTATTCAATAAAATTTCTCAATGATAATTTTAAATATTATATTAATTTTATAGTTATTTACTTTTATAAATATTTTAAATATTCATTTAATTAATTGATCTGTTATTTTTTGAAGAGTTTTTATTTTTAACTTTTTAAATATAAATAATAATTGTAACTTTTAATTTTTTTATTGCTACATAATCATAAAAATAATTTTTTTATATTTAATTATTTTCCTATTAATCATTTATATTTTTTTTTTTTGGCTTTTATCGTTCATTTTATTAAATTTGATATACTCTATAGATTTTTTAAATTACGCATTTATAATTTATAATTATTCCAAGCAATAAATCTAATTTTAGTTCACTTTGTTTTCTTAAATAACTTGTCAAGCTAAATTTATTGAGTTCTTTTTTAACAAATCGAATAAATTGGCAAAAATTGTTGATCAATCAAAATAGTTTCAACTTAAAAATTTACCCAAACAAAAAAAACGGCAATTAAGTAATCAAACATTTGAGTGGTTTAATTGAAACTTGTTTTACTTTTTCAGAAAAAAAAATATTTTTTTATTTATAAGTATTATTAATGAAGTAAATTATTATTTTTTATTGATTCTTATTAAATTTCTTTTGTTTTCTTTGCAGTTGACCATCATCAGAGAATCGAGCGACACTATATATATATACACACCACTTTGACTTAATACCTCGGAATACTATATATGGGAGATATAGTTTATCACTTGAAAGCCCAGAGTAAATGAATTTCTTATAGGCACGCCTCATTAATATTTATTTTTAAGTTCATAGTTCAAATAGTTCAATTGTATTTATTTAAATTTTACATTCAAACTGTCAATGATTTACTTTATGTGTTACAATAAAAAAGAATTTGTAATTTGTATTGTCGAATCGAAGGCTTTAATTTCGGATTTGGAATTTCGAATTTCGAACAGTCGCGGCTGCTGAGGCGCGTTCGCGACGATCTTGCTGCGGCGATGCCCGATGGCCGACTGGACGGAGGCGAATGGAAGCCACAGAGTCTGGGCCGGGTACTTAACGATCTGTGCGAGCCATCAAATTGATTTTTTATTTAGTGTGTATGCCCGCTTACACTGCGCATCGTGGCTGGTGGAACGTGCCAGCGCCAGCCCCGACTATCGTCTGAGTCGTACGGCGTTTCGAGGGCAGGCCGTAAATTAATTTGAAGCATTTGATTTGCCGCCGATGTCGCTCGCGTTCTCAGTTAATTTGTCGACTGTGCAGCTGCCTGTTGCATAATGCCCCAATTACACATACGTAGAGTGTAATTTCTCTCAGTGCACTCACTGCACTGCACTGCCTTTCCATTTTAAGCCAGTTCCTGTTCTTGGCTATCCTCCTCCTGCTCCTGTCAAACAGCCAGCTGATTCGTATGGCTCATAAAAACAGCTGACTCCAATTAGCCACATGGCATATCGACTTTACGGGACCCTACACACACACACACACACACACACACACATACACGCTCACAATTCCATGACTGACAACTACCCATGCATCAGAGCAGCTGAGGCCTAAAAGCTATTAACGTTAACGAGAGAGGCATAAATATGGGAGAAAAAAGAGCTTAAATGAACCAATTTTCCAGCTGGGCCTACACGCTGACGGCATTTAAGGAAACTTTAAATATTTTATTATTTTTTGGAGAATCTCAACAGATCTTTGCACATTTTACAAATTTGGATTTTGAAGCAGTTGCCATGATTCTGAAAATTAAATTGTTTTTCTATTTTTCTTTTTTGGTTTGGTTAAGTTGAAGCTGAAGTCCATTAATCTTTAAATAAGATATTTTATATGCTTAACTCTTTAAGAGAGAGAGAGAGAGAGAGAGAGAGAGAGAGAGAGAGAGAGAGAGAGAGAGAGAGACAGAGCAGAAAGAGGCACAGCTATAGGGCCTGAAGTCTGGACGGATTCTTTTTCTGTGTCAAAATTCATTATATTTTTAGTTTTTTAAATAAAAAATATGTATATGTAGATAAATTATATTATTAAAATTTTTTAAACATTTTGTATACCTATTTTTGATTTAATAAGTTATTCATTTCATTTTCAATATTATAGCTACGAATTATATTTTTAAAATAAAAAATATTTGAAATTAATCCAAAAATTTAAATTTAAATCGTATTCAAACATTTATACGAACAATTAAAAGGGGAAAGGGAATGGGGGGGGGGGAGGGAAAAAAATGGGGAGAAGGAGGAATAGCCCGGGGGAGAGAATTTATATTTTTAACTAATAAATAATAATACTAAAATATAAATATTTAATATTTATAATTTTAATGGAACTCTTGGCGCAGCTTTGAAGAGAAAGTTGAATATTTTGAATTAAAAATTTGAAATATATTGAAATAAAACAGTTTAAAATAAATCTGAAAATCTTGGATATCGATGTATAAAGGAAACTCTCTATAAATACTTTATTGATCAAACTTTGTTTATCTATATCAAATAAAAATACAATATAGAACCCAGCACACAGCAGAGACACTCGCATGAGTTCAGTTCAATTCATGAATATTTTTAGATTAGGACATCGCAAATATTTCATTTGCCATTTAAATATGAAGCAAATTTGCGCTTCAAAGTCGACCGATAATAAATAAACAACGAAAAAATAAGTGAAATATTTATTATTTTCTTTGCAACGCATTATTTGTATGGAAAGATCATTTGTTGTTTGGAAGGCCCCGATGCGCGTGTCAAAGTTCAATTGATTCAATTAAATTAGTGGTGTGCGTGTGAGAAAGAGAGAGAGAGTGTGTGAGAGAGAGAGAGAGAGAGTCTGTGTGTCACATATGAATCCAATAATTTACATAAAATGAAAACGCTCTCGCTTGAGGAAAAAATACTTTTGGACTTCTTTATCAATGCAGATCAATATGAGTACATAAGTATATACCAATATAAATATATATATATAAATATATATATATATATATATATATATATATATATATATATATATATATATATATATATATATATATATATATATATATTTATACATATAAATACATATGTTAAATGTTAAGCTTAGTTTAGGATAAAAGTGAACTGTAGCTGGGTTTACTCCGGTGGCGTATTGTCGTGTATCCACTCCTGGAAGTAGACCAAGCTCGTGTAGACGCTGGGTATGCGCAGGCCGCCGCAGTTGTCAGAGCCAAAGGACATAATTCCGATCTGGCGGGTGAGAGAGAGAGAGAGAGAGAGAGAGAGAGAGAGAGAGAAGGGTTATCATTTCGTCATATGATGCCCAGCTCACCTGTGAGTAGATATTGTTCTCCTGTATGAAGAGTGGCGCTCCGCCAAAGCCTTGGCACACATCCTTGCCCTCGCCGCCGGCGCACATCCACTGGCCCTCGATGGAGTTGGGTGACTCGAGTGCGCCCGTGGAGCCATAGTTGCGCAGACAGAGGTCCCAGCTGGTGAGCGGCACATCCAGATGCGACATCTCCGGCTGGCGTATGCTCGAGGTGGACATCTTGCCCCAGCCGGCGATGGTCGCCCGTTTGCCCACGACCAGATTGGCGCGTGTCTTTTGCAAACAGATCGGCTGTGTGGCCACTGCATTGGAGGAGCACACAAGATGAATTACAATTTGATACGAATCTAATTTTGGGTCTTTGCAGGCTGCAGACATGCAACGCCCCTTGATCGCGGCCAAAGGATAAGGCATGAGGGATGGGGCAGGGCAGAGCAGGACAGGGCAGATCGTGGCTATTGCAACATTGTTGCTCTCATGCTGCTGGGCCCCATTGATTGGCCTTGCGCTCACGTACGCCCATAAAACGTTATAAAGCCATAAAAACCACCAGCCAACGAGCCTGGCCAGCAATTAAGGTAACGCCCCCTCGCGATGGCAGCGTGGCTAATGTGTTGTTTACGGGTTTGCTTTCCTCTCCAGCCAGCCCACTGACCAGATGCTGGCGGTAATGGCCCTTATTTGTTCAGATCGTAATGATATTGACGCTTTAACATTCAATTTAAATTTATGTTTCTACCTTTTCCTCAAAACTTAAACTCCTTCTGAATTCGTGAGAACACGAAAAGCTCGAATTACAAGAGATCAGATATATATATATATTATAGCAAATAAATCCGAGTACAGAAAAGTTAGTACTAGAGGCATATTTTTTTTTAATTTTTAATAGCGTATATAAATATTTATAAGATAAAATTAATATTCTAATGAATTTAGCTGTTTTTGGGCCATGAACAAAATATTATTACTCTACCAATTGAAATATATTATGTCTTGGGATATTCAAGTTGTTTTAAACTATTGGCAAATATATTCAAATTCAAAAGATATATAGGTATATAGATATATAGATACAATGACCTATGTAGTTCTGCAGGTGATCTCATATACAAAAAAATTTCTCAAAATTAAAATTTGTATCCATTGGGGCGTAGACAATTGAACAATATATATTTTGAATGAATTTAGCTGTTTTTGGAGCGTAAACAAAAAAAAAAAAAAAAAAAAAATAATATATATATATATATATATATATATATATATATATATATATATATATATATATATATATATCTTGTTGTGATATAAGTTAGAAATACTACTACTAGTATTGGCAATCCTGTTTATATTCTATAAATATATTTCCTATATTTATTGTATAAGTTTTCAAATTGTATTTCTTTTATGTATATTATATTATATTATATTATATTATATTATATTATATTATATTATATTATATTATATTATATTATATTATTATATTATATTATATTATATTAAGGATTTTTGTATATACAAATAATAATAATTTAATACAAAACTAAATTAAATAGTTTAAAGAGTCTCTCAAGAAGTTCTCTCCATTAATTTCAACTCCATAAACAGAGAGTGAAAAGTTGAAATCGGAAATTTCAAATTTGTTTCAGATTTCAAAGTCCAGACAGAACTATTGAGCTATATCTAAAATCGAAAAGTGGCTCATTATTTGCTACACTAAGCACAGAGCTTGGCTAGTGTAGCTGGCCAATTAAGCTAACCCCTATTAGCCCCCTTATAGGCCCCCGCCCTGTGGCTCTCCCATTCGAATTGTCACCCTAGCCCCAAATTAGCAAACATGCAATGTGAGAGACGATGCGACGCATGTGTAGTTGACATTATTGAACTTGGCGAGTCGAAAATAACAAAAAATAGAAGAAATATCACAGAGCAAAACGATTTTTAATTAACGTTGACACTGCGAAGCGTAACCAGATGTCTCCCCTCTATGGCCGGGCCCCCCTCTGCACCCCTTTCAGTTCCATGCCCTCTGCTTACCCGAGTAATTGAGCGGTGTTTTGAGCACCAGCAGCGCAATGTCATGATGATATTGGCCTTGCTTGTAGTCGGGATGCACAATCACATGGCTAATGGCATGATTCACTGAGCGCGGTGCACAGAAGCCCGTGCTGGCGCAGTCCGGATCACTGGAGGTGTCGTACTCGCCAACGCGCACCGATGAGCTGACGAGGGAAAGTGAGAGAGATAAAAAGAGAGAGAGAGAGATAGATGGCTCACTTACAGTCGATGGCCATCGGCCTTGGCCAGTGCACAATGGGCGGCAGTCAGGATCACGCGTCGCGCTATGATGGAGCCAGCGCACGGATAGGCAAAGGCGCCCGTGTTGACATCTGTGTTTGCGTGAGCTCCATAATAAAGTCTCTCTTCCGATATTCAATTAACTCTACTTACGCTTGAAGCCCACTCGCGCCACAAACGGATACGAGCCGAGTCCCCTGTAGAAGTGTCCCTGGACCAGCGACTTGCCGCACACCTGATTCTTCTCGAGCGGACTGCTGGGGCAGCACACGTAGGGCATCTCCTCGCCGCCGCCACAGTACAGCGACTTGTCGCCGTAGTAGCAATTCTTGGCCACCTCGTAGATCATGGCCGTGCAGTCGTGCAGCGGCGTGCACTCGGTGCCAAAGGCGCACTCCGTATTGCCACCCGCCTGGTTGCCCAGATAGGAGCGAGCTGAGACCGAGTGGCTGGCGCTGGTGTTGCCATTGCTCAGATCTCTCTTGGCATAGGTCGGCGGTATCACCAGTTTCTCTAGTGAATAGTAAAAGTGAGTTAAGTATAACTATACGTATTTTCTTAATTATAAAACAATATTATTCTGGTATCATTCTAGATATCAAATATATATTATATACAAGATATACATATGTTCATATCTATATAAAGCTAATTTTTTGTATTTTTTTATTAGCTTCAAAATAAATACTTATTACGATAAATGTGTCTATTCTTTGATCTCTCAAAAGATATACATTTAATCTTTTGCGAGCGAAGTGAGTAGATAGAAAAAGATCATAGCTGGTTAGCTATAATACAATCTGGAATATTTGTAATTAATTTAAATATTGAATAATGTTTCAAAGGTGCAAAATTAAGCATAATTTAATAAATTATTAACAAATATTACCTACAATAATATTCTTTTCTATTTGAAACATTTAGTAAATAATAATAAATAATAATAATAATAATAATAAAATTTAATATATTTATAATATAATATGTAAGCTAATTACAAATAATATTTAAATTAAGACACATATTTAATATTACAATTAAAAAAAAAAAACATTATAAATAACAAAAATATATTTTTTGTAACATGACAATTCTAAAAATAAAAAATATTGAAAAAAATATATAAAATATTTATCATAAAAAATAAATATTGTACAAAAATAATAAAAATAAATCTTTTCTAATTTTCAAATGTGGATAATAAAATATATATTAGTTATTATTAAAATCTGTTTTTAAATAAATATATTAAAATTTCAGATTTTTTCTAAATAATTTATTAAATTGAAATAATAAATAAAACAATAATTTCTTAAAAGTGTTTGATTTATTATTTTACAATTATATAAATATTAATGGATAAATAGTTTAAAATTAAATAAAAATATTTAAATTGAAATTTAATAGAGTTATTCACAATCACTTCACAGCTTTAACTTCCCAGTTGCAAAACATTTTAATATTTAATAAAATTTATTATATTCTTGCTCTGAGTTTGCCAGGATGCATCAAATTGTATTTCTGATCTCCCATAATTCTACATACATATAAAATCAGACCACCTACCGAATTCGCCGGCTTCAGCTCGAATGCTTGCAAATATATTGCAAAATATGAATAGTGCATAGAAGGAATGCATCATTCCTAGAAAGTCGCCAAACACTTGTGTGATTTAAGCAAATTGTTATGGAGGCAATCAAACTATTGGCATCACTTCACTTGTTTAATGGAGTTCTGGCAGCTGACCGAACCGAACGCGTTAACAAAACTCTTTCGACTAAACGATTCGACGGTGAATCCGGCACTAAAAATCGCGCTGCCAAATGAAAACGAAAACTGAAAACTAAAAAAGCTAAAAAATGAAAAATGAAAACTGAAATCAGAAATTTTATGGCCAGTTGGGGTAGCTGCTGCCGCCGCTGCTACTGCTGCTGGCTGACTAACTGATTTTTATGACAGTTTGGTCTCGATTCCAGGTAGTGTCGTGTTTATTTTTTTTCTGACTCCGATACGATCCGGGCACGCTCTATGTACTTAATGTGTGATATATGTGGATCATAGCAACCCGCACTGCCGGTCATTAGTTAGATGAATGCAGTTTTTATTTACCAAATGAGATGAGCACATATTATATAGAACTGTGGTTAAGCATATACCAGATATATATATAACTGTTGCGGACTGAAGAGACATACACACATACTACATATAGCTGACAGATCGGGCTATGCGAGGCAAATGATGCCACTGTTAGTTGCACTTTTTCCCTTCGTAATTGTATATAATTTGTTAAATACATGAATGTATGAAAAAAGCTTCTTAAATTAATTCAGTATATATAAACATATATTATAGTTATCAATTTAAATGATTTGAATTATTATAGAAAATATACTAGAAAGGAACTAAATAAATATTTATATATATCATGAAATCAATGTGAAATGCAAATTCTAAAGGCTTATGAGATGTGCACAAATATAAACTTAAATAAATAAATACAAAAAATATATAAATTATATTAAGTAACAAAAAAAAACTACAAACAAAATAAAGAAAAATAATTAAATAAACTTAAATAAGAAGACTATGTAAAAGAAATTATTTTTAAATTTTTAAAAGTAAAATATGTATAAATAAAAAAAATAGTATTAATAAAAATAAGTAATAATAAATAATTTAGAAGATTTTTAGAAGAATTTAGAACTAAACAAGTTAAGTTTTTAAAAAAGTATGAACAAAAAATATGAACAAAATTTTACTAAGGAGAAATAAAATAATTTTAAATTAATAAAAATAATTAAAATAAATAATAATAATAATAATAATAATACAATTATAAAAATTTCGATGTTAGCATATTAAAACTTAAGTTTGATAAAGTCGATTTTTAGAATGGAGATAAAATAAACTTGCGCTCAGCAGATCTTAAGTCTGGAGTCTTAATACAGCCATATTCATAAAGCAAATTAAAGGCAAACAATTTGAGATTTCATTGTAAATGAGATAAACCAAATTATGTCAAAACAGGTTTATGTCAAATATAAATAACTTCTTTATTAAATTACAAATTTAACTTGTTTAAAAAATATAAATATTCATTTAACTAAAAATAATGCAGAATATTAATTTTTGTTTAATATTTAAATCATTTCAAAAGTGCCCAGAATTTCCTAAATTGTTTTTCAATTTAACAAAAAAAAAACAAAATTATTTAACAAAATAAAAAATAAATAATTTTTTTCTAATTAACATTAATTTACTTAAATATTTATCTCATTTTAAAATTGCCTAGATTTTCCTACAATATTTTTCATTAAATTATTTAACAAAATAGAAAATAAATAAATTTTAATCAAATTGTAGCGCACATTTCACATTCCACTCGGCCGAAACTTTCTTCCGTGCTTTATTATTTAAGTTAATTTTACTTGCTTTTTATTTAGTTATATATTGTTGTTGTTTATATTGTTATTGTAATATAAAATATTATGAATGAGATCATTTTGATTTGATAAGCGGCCGACTGACCAGAGCGACGGTTCCACTTTTTTAAGCATGAAAACAAGCGCGACAAACGCACATTAAAATGTTTTATTGCACCAACAACTATATATGTGTGTACCTAGTCTATGTCTATATAGATGTGTATGCTATATATACGGGTATATATATATGTGAAGCTTGTGCTAGGCTAATTTGTTTTCTTTTTTAGTATTTTTAGCTGTATTTAATGGTGAATTTTACTTTCATTGCGATTAACATCATTTATCGCGCTTTGACAAATAAAAGCAACAAGTAAAAGTGCTTATGGCTGGGGAGTGCACGACTAGCAGATACACTGTATTGCTGTATATGGCAATTCCAGTGAGAGATCGAAAGATGTGCAATACCAGACGTAAGCACTGCTGTATAGTTTCACTAATATACACGATTGACCAAAGGATCTCTCGCAGCATACTTAGTATCCAAGAAATCACTCTGATAGTAATTTTTTAGATAGTCAGTTGAGTTCGGGCTGAACTGTTCTCGTCATACCCTGTCGCCCACTTTCAGTAAATCCAAGACAGAGAGACTATCGATGATATCTGATTCTTAATACTTTACTACGGATATGGAATAGTTTTCATAATACTTAGCCTACAAAGTGCACATCACTCAGTTTGTTTCATCGCTGCTGTCTAGCAATTGCTCGTCCTCCTTGAACTCCTTGTCCTGGGCCGATCCGCTGCCGCCGCCCAGCTGGGCCAGGGCGCTGCGCACCGCACCCTCGTAGTAGTCGCAGCGGGCGGATAAGTTGGAGGTGCCGCTTACGCTGGACACTAGGCTGGAGAGGCTGGCACTCGACTCGCTGGCATTGTTGTCCATGGAGGTGCTGCTGCGTGCCTCCGACAGTTGGCGGCGCCGTTGGCGCTGCAGTGCATCGTACACATAGTCGTAGTCGTAGGTGCCCTCGGGCCGCGCATGCAGCGGCATGGGAAAGTTATGGAGCACCTGGCGGAACACCTCGTAGCGATCGCGCAGCTCAATGTCCACCTCCTCGCCGCGCCGCTCCTCGGCCTGCATCGAGTGCAGCATGGAATACATGAACACACGATTGGCGATGTGGCAGTCGGGCAAGAGGCTGCCCTCCACTCCCTGGTTGGGACACATTGCCGTCTACCAGATGCCGCAGAAATACACAATAATCGAATACGGATACGGCCCACCTATTGGCAATGCAATTCAGAGCTTCGCTAGCGTTTGTCGCTGTTGGATTTATTTAACTTTGTTTTGTCTTTTCGAGCAAAAACAAAAACTTCAATTTGAAACGAGCGCTTAATTTTTCATATACATTTATTTACTAAATCAACACAAAATAAACTGGGACACCCAGGTGGGAAACATTACATAATTACGTATCCATTTCTAAAGCTTAGAACAATGCCAACTAAACGATCAGCACATGAATGAAATGAGCAGCAAACAAACATTTAGCACAATTACTAAAGGCGGAAGTTAAACTACATATTATTATATCGTTAACTATTGTAGTACAGAATTTGCATTATTTAATATAATACACAATAAATAACAATTAAATTAGAGCATATTTATTGTATCTATTTATGTGGAATATGCACATATAGAACGAAGTTAGAGTGTGTGAAGTAAATACTTCCTGTAGTTCGTCGTAGGGTTTCTATAAGTCTGTCGCTGCGGAAATTTAATTCATAAATATAAAACTAATAAACTTTAGAGAACTTTCTTTATTTAACGTGTAAAGAAAATTCTTCGTTCAATACTAATTTTCCAAGTTATCAGAGCCATTTTGATGATGTTGAGTTACTTGAGTCGTATGAATGAATACCTGATAGTGACTTGTGTCAGATGCTTCTATTTCGATATATATATATATATATATATATATATATATATATATATATATATATATATATATATATATATATATATATATATTCATATCCAGCTAAAATATATTTTAATTCATTTTCCTTTTTCAGTTTCTTTTAATTGATTATTTATCTGATCAAGCGCGAGCCGAATTTCAAATGGAATAACAGAGCGTTAGATGTTATGTCCTAACAGAAAGAATACTTAACATAAAAAGTAACAGAAGTGCTTTTTGCGCAAACGACTTAGCTGCTTAGCTCGATTGAGTAACACTAGGTTGCGCAAAACGGTCTGTTAAGTTAACAGTGAAACGTCACTCTTTCCCAAATTTGCTAAGAAAAGTTTTGACACTGTTATCAATCTTATAGCCAGCAGACAAAATAAAAACGTAAACGGCCGCCAGTTCCAAGTTATGAAAAGATTCCCAAATCTTACAAAATAAAGCTTTTAATAATTTGTTTAGTTCTAAGCCTTTTTTGCGGTCATTGCTTAGGTAATCCTCTGACCGCTAACACTTTCGTGTTGAATAGCTCAATACTTTATATGCCAAGGCTTGAGTTACCAAAACTAAATAGTATTAATAGGAATTATTCGTTTTCCAGTCTTTTAACAGTGGTTGCTTAGCAAATAAACACTCATAAAGGCGGAAGTACCTTACTCTCTCAGCTTAGCATAAGACTGCTCACGCACTGTTAAAGTATTACTTCATCGCGCAGCATACTGTTAGTTAACAGTATAAGCAAAGACACTGCTCTTTGCATAACATATCGAGTCTCTTTAACAGTGCAGCGAAATGTCCCACAAGACACAGCCTCATTTACATATGTATGTATAGCAGAAGTGCTGCGGCAGTTTAGTAATTTGCATATGTATTTATTGTATGGGATGGTTACACACACATTTATACATGTTTTTTTGCACTTTTTATCGAAAGCCATTAAAAAAAGAAGTACCGTTACTGCTGATATGGGCCATAATTGTGCCTAAACTGCCATAAAATTGTCGAAATAAGCTAAATTACAGAGCGTGTCGACATTTTGGAGTACTTAAATTTATTATTCTTTAATCTTTATTTGAAATACAGAATGTAATAGAATGTATGTATGTATATATGCATAAATGTAATATTAATATTGAATAAAAATGTATTTATTATAACAACGACCAAACAGAGAGAGAGAGAGGGTGAGAGGGAGAGGGGGTGAGAGAAAGAGGAAGAAAGTAAGGATGCACGCAATGCATCTCCAAAATAACTAATATAAACACAAACAATTGGGGCATTCAATTTCGAAAACAAAAAACATAATTTGTAACTGAATAATCGAAAAAAATAAAGTAAAATAAGTAGATAAATGTATGAATATGCATGTGGTTATGCATGTTGTGTGTGCTTAAATATTTAGAAAGACAGTGATGGGGCAATGATCGCTGCCCAGGCACTGGCTGCGCATCACGTTGTCCACGACGCGCGAGACGAAGCGCTCGGATACGATGCAGTAGTCCAAGCGCCAGCCGACGTTCCGGGCACGCGCATTCGACATGTAGGTCCAGAAGGTGTAGGCGCCCGTCTGCTTGGGGTACAGGTGCCTGAAGGTGTCCACATAGCCAAGGGCCAGCAATTCGGACATCTTCTCGCGCTCCTCCTTGGTGAAGCCGGCGTTCTTAGTGTTTGTCTTTGGGTTGGCCAAATCGATCTCGGAATGGGAGACATTCATATCGCCGCAAATGACCACTGGCTTGAGGGCGTCCAGCTTCTGGACATACGCCTGGAACAGCTGCTCCCAGCGCATGCGCATTTCCAGGTTGACCAGCTTGCGTCCCGAGTTCGGCACGTACACGTTGATCAAGTAGAACTTCTCGTATTCGGCGGTGATCATGCGACCCACATCGTCGAACTCCTTGTTGCCAATGCCGTACTCCACATTGATGGGCATTATTTTGCTGTAGATAGCGACGCCGGCATAACCGCCAGGCATGCACAGCCAGTACGGATGGTAGCCGGGCAGACGCTCCATCTCATCCGGCAGCTGATCATTAGAGCACTTCGTTTCCTGCAATCCGGAGTACATATTGAAATTGAGAATACTCGAAGTTTATTTGGATGACATACCTGCAAGCAGAATATATCCGGCTGTTCACAGTCCACGAAGCGCAATCCGTCTTTCTTTAGCCAGGCGCGCAGACCAGCCACATTCCAGCTGGAGATTTTCAAGTTGAATGCCTGATCCGTGGGCGATGTGAATTGACTTTTATCGTAGGCCTCCGCCTTGGGTGCTGCTTGCTTTTTGGATGCCTTTGCCTTGGACGCTGGAAGACAAAAGTTGAGCACATTTTGCAAACTTTTCAATACCGCAGTGCCACAGCCGGGCTCCGTCAACGTACTTCTCGAACCATCGCCTTCGTCGACCGCAATGGCCTCAGCGTCCTCCTCAGCGACTGCAGCTGCTCGCTTGCGGCCGCGTGCTGTGGAGTGGAAATGGGATAATTGGAAATTGCTAGATATTAGCCTAGTTGCTTGCTCACCTGGCTTGCTCTCCGGCACACTCAGTTCCTCATCCGGTTTGCCGTTGGCTTTCTTTTGCCCGCGTTTCTTGGTAGTTGCTGCGGCCTCTACAATGGGCACCTCCGGCTGTGGCTCCTCGGCTGCTGCCTTCCTGCCGCGCTTCTTAGCCGGAGCCTCGACGTTCTCGTTATTGACCTTTGTTTTTGTTGGTTTGGAGCGCTTCTTGCTCGTGACCTGTGCTTCCGACTCTGGTTCAGCGTCGTCGTCGTCGGCTTCGACCAGCTCGGAGATTTCACTATCTGCCAAGCGTTTAGTGCCGCGCACACGCTTTGCTGCTGCTGTTGTTGTTGTTGCTACTGCTGCTGAGACAACTTCTACAGCTGCAGCAGCTTTTTTTGCCCTTCCCTTGGTGGCACTGTCAGCTAGAACCTTTTTGGCACGTCCCTTAGCAGCAGGTTCCGGCTGTCTGTCTGCCTCAGTCACATCGCTCTTCTCAGCCTCCTTCTTGCGACCGCGCGCTTTTGGCTCCTCCTCCTTGATCGGCAACTCGGCAATAGCTGCCTTCTCGTTTAGGGGTGTTTTTACCTTCTTGGCCCGTCCCTTATTTACTTCCGGCTCTTCAGGCGCTGGGGTTTTCTCTTTTTTCGCGCGCGGCTTTGTGGCTTTGGCTTTAGTCTTTGGCGCATCACTCACCTCTGCAGACAATTTCTTAGCGCGTCCCCTGGGCTTGGGCGCTTCTGGTTCCTCGGCCACAACCTCTTCCTTTTCCGCAGGCTTCTTTCGGCCTCTCAGTGCAGACTTCTTGACAACGACCTCCTCGTCCTCGCGTGCATCAATTGCTTCACCAGCTGCCGCTGCCGCTGCCGGCCGCTGCCGCTGCAGTTGCTGTTTTCTTGCTGCGCGCTTTGCCCTTAGCTGGCTGTTTGATGCCAGCGACCCCCTCCTCAGATGAGCCTTCGTTGCCATTTGTTGCAGACGACTCTGATGCTGATTGTTGTTTTGTTGCAACTTTCAAGCGAGGCATGTTAGTATTGTTTGTTTCTGGCACTCAACTAAGGAAATTCAATGTTATATGACACACAGTTTGTATTTGCGATGTTTTCCCGTTTTGCTTACTTTTTGCAATGTGGGTAATACAAAAACAACTACCGACCATGAACTCTGCGCGGGCAATGGCAATGCCATCCCAAGCCGGTATCATTTTTTGCCCGCGTGAAGCTGACAATAAAATCATCGATATTATCGATAGTATTATTTAAAAGTTTAAAACCAAATCATTTTCCAGTATATATTTACTTATCTAATATTGCGAAGTTACCTGTAAATAAAACTACAATTTTCTAATTTAGTTTTGTTTTTACCCTGTTTTTTTTTATCTGATTTTGATTCTAATGCACTTTTTAAATTTGTGATTAACATAGCAGTTCCTATTGCAGTACGATATCGATAAGAACCAAAAATTTATCTGGGAACAGTAACTGCATGTCATCTCCACTCACTATCGATTGTGACATCGATTGTTTTTTCTGCTCTACCCGCTGTATCTTTTATTTAAGTTTTTTCCTATAAACAATTTGTTTTGTTAACAATTTTTCGTGTTCTCAGTGTGATGTGCATATAAATTTAACGGGGCTTATCAGCATTCTAAGACAAGGCTCACAAAGAGCACAAATTTTTGCTAAGACCCGCATCAGCAGTCATCATCGAAACAGCATCTCGCCAAAATGCCTAGTGAAATAATTACGCTCCAGCTGGGGCAATGCGGCAATCAAAGTGAGTACAATTTGATTAGTTTGTTGCATGCTTGCAAATTGTAAATTTTTTCTTAATTATTAATAACCACACATTATTTTAGTTGGCTTTGAATTTTGGAAGCGGCTCTGCTTGGAACATGGCATCTCGCCTAGCGGCGTGCTGGAGGACTTTGCCACCGATGGCATGGACAGAAAGGATGTGTTCTTCTATCAAGCGGATGACGACCACTATATACCGCGGGCCGTCTTGCTCGACTTGGAGCCGCGTGTGATTAACACCATCATGACTTCAGCTTATTCCAAAGTAAGTAACGAATAGTATATTAAATAATAATAATAATGATTTGGTTTCCTGGTTAGCTCTACAATCCGGAGAATGTATACTTGTCGAAGCATGGCGGTGGTGCCGGCAACAACTGGGCATCTGGCTATAGTCAGGGCGATAAGTTGCAGGAGGAAATCTTCGATATAATTGATCGCGAAGCTGATGGAAGCGACTCGCTTGAAGGCTTTGTGCTATGCCATTCCATTGCGGGTGGTACTGGGTCGGGCATGGGCTCATTTCTTATGGAACGCCTAGCGGATCGTTATCCCAAGAAGCTGATTCAAACGTACAGCGTGTTTCCCAATCAGGACGAAATAAGCGACGTTGTAGTACAACCCTACAACTCCATGCTAACGCTTCGCCGTCTTACAACCGCTGCGGACAGTGTCGTCGTCCTGGATAATACGGCGTTAAATCGCATTGCGTGCGATCGCCTGCATATACAGAATCCGACCTTTACTCAGATCAACACACTAGTCTCTACCATAATGAGTGTGAGCACGACAACGCTGCGATATCCATCGTATATGAACAACAATCTCATCGGACTGACGGCCCCCTTGATACCGACGCCCCAGTTGCACTTCCTCATGACGGGCTACACTCCGCTGACCAGCGATGCTAACCTTAGCAATAGCGTAAGTGGAGGCGAACAGGTATATATAGATTTGATAGCAGCACTTATCGAGTGACTTATTGTAGCATGATCCCTTGTCCTCGACCCAGGCTGTAAACGTGCGCAAGACCACCGTGCTGGACGTGATGCGACGTCTGTTGCAGCCGAAGAACATGATGGTGTCGACTGGCCCCGACAAAACCAATCACCACTGCTACATCTCGATACTGAACATCATACAGGGCGAGGTGGATCCCACGCAGGTGCACAAGTCGCTGCAGCGCATACGTGAGCGCAAGCTGGCGCAGTTCATCCCATGGGGACCCACCTCCATACAGGTGGCATTATCACGCTCCTCGCCGTACGTGCAGAGCAGCCATCGTGTCTCGGGCTTGATGCTGGCCAATCACACGAGCATTTGCTCTCTGTTCGAGCGCACTTTGAACCAGTACGACAAACTGCGCAAGCGCGGCGCTTTTCTAGATCAATTTCGACGCGAGGATATCTTTAAGGATGATTTAAATGAGTTGGACGAGTCCCGCGAGATCGTGGACGGCCTCGTGCAGGAGTATGAGGCGGCAACACGCATGGACTATTTGCAGTTTTCGACAAATAGGCGTGGCGCCAAGGGCGATGGCGTAGGGGACACTAAGTCTGAAGACACCAAGTCGATAAACAGCGGTGATCTTTAAGCCTTGAAGTGTACCTTCCCCTTGTGCCGTTAACGTGCCATGATCCAGAAACGAAGTATTCTACACTTGCTCGAATATACATGTGTATATGTGTGTAATTATTTATGAATTCTTAACACGAACGGATTGCAAATCCTTCAAGTATTTTACATCATAAATTGTTTGAAGTATCTTATGTTTGCGTGTATTTATGTTTGTTAGTACACTGTCCATTTTAACAGTAAAAGACAAAGACTACACGATTTTTCTACCATTTAATCAATTAAAATGTTAACAAAAACAAGATAAACGAATAAAGTTACTGTTAGATGATTTCGATAAGCGCAATAATTGCCAAAAGGGGATTAAGCCAGGTAACGAGAGAATTTAATCTTATATTATTGATAATTTCATTTAAAGTCAACTGATAGCGAGCTGTAAATTGTTGTGTAAAATGCCGATTGCAGTCAAACGGTTATCTTTTTAAATTTATTGGTGTGGTGAGTTGGGAGCTGCCTATCGATAAGCTGTGGAGTGTTTATAAGCGGTGGTGGGTGGTCGATGGTTGGCAGTGCTTATCTATTCCTTGTAAGTGAATAATTCTTGTTTGTATTATGTTTTCATTTATTTTACACATTTATGTAAAATGAATTTCATAACAAAAAATATTAATTAGCTAAAGTGAATATAATGTTTATTTTCACAGCGTGAAAATAGTACTAAAATTTATCTCTTATTCTAATCTCTCTGAATGCTGCTGTTTCTTCCAATTGTTTTTAAGCATATTTAATTAGCCACAATTTTAATGGCGCCAAATACAACTGTGGACGCCAAACCAAGCCATGAGCAGAGGGAGCCAATCTCGACATTCGCAGTGTTGGACTTGGAAACATCGAATTTGCCCCAATTTAACAACAATCGTGTTAGCATCACGGAACTTTGCATCTACGCCTTTGATCCTGCTGTCTTAAAGGATAATCAGAGCTCGGACGATTCGGAAGCAGCTGATGAATCGTCACCCCACGAATTGCCCTCGCCGCCAAGAGTGATGCACAAGCTGAATCTGCTGTTCCAGCCGTCAATGCTTGTCCATCCGGAAGCAGAATATGCGACTGGTCAGAAGCATGAATGACTCATGCTGGAAATTCCACCTGAATAATGTTTTGATATCAACCACATTGCAGGCTTAAACAACTACATTTTGGAGCGCGAGTCAAAGCTGAATGAGAACGCAGGCGAACTTATCAAGAGATTCCTGGAGCACTTACCGCCCCCAGTCTGCCTAATCGCGCACAACGGATGGTATTTTGATTTCCCCATTGTTAGGCAAGTGCTTAATAAGCTGAATATCAGTTTGCCATCCTCGACGCGCTGCGTCGATTCATTGCGTGCCTTCGATGAAATTGACGAAATGCGAGCTACGCTGCAGGCTGCTTTGCCAGTTGAAGTTACGGCCGAGCCAACAGAGATTGCTGAGGATGCCACTAATGCTGTCACCCCGAAAGAAGTCGACTGGCAGTCGGTGAACGAGCACACGCCGAAGCGCCCAATACTGAGCCGCCAAGAGGCCCAACTCAAGCGCAAGCATATGAGAGATGATGAGATGGACATATCGGCCAAGAGGAGCGCGTCTCATGATGTGAAAGCGCGCCGTCAGCTGTTTACTGATCTCAACTGTTTCAAAACGAAACGTTATCCGCAGCGCGGTCGTTATCGCTTGGGCCACATGTATGAGCGCATATTCCACCGCTCGGCTGAAAATGCCCATCAGGCGGAGGCGGATGTCAAGATGCTAACACAGCTCATCCAACATTATAATGTAGATTTTGTAGCCTTTGCCGAGGAGCAATCCGTTCCATTCACATGTGTTGTGCCACTTGGTGGCAGGGCGTCAAATTCCACTAATTAAGCATTATAACTTGTTTACATATGTTATGCATATAGTTTGCATGACAATTTTAAAGGTTTGTACAATTCTGATTTTAAATTGTGATTTTATATGAAAATGCAATATATTTTTATACTTGAAATTTTTTACATATAATAAATGATGTATACATTTAGCTGCTGATGTTCTCTATTGATGTGCAATAATTAAATCTACATGAAATATAAAAAATTTGAATATATTAGTATTTAATTGAAAGCTAAAAGTAAATTAATATATGCTTAGGGGTATATCGATAGTTGTTTACTGAATATTTTTGTACAGTCACAGTTATTTTAATATATCGATAACACTTGCAATACTGCTACAAATCAGCTGTCCCCAAACAAAGAATCAGAACAATTTACGTTGCGAAAAAAACAGTACCTACATATATATTAGCGAGCAAAGATCAAAATACAAGTGGAAGCAACAGAAAAATAGAAAGTTTTATTTATTGATCATTTCAAACGCATCAAAAGGAAAAGAAAAGAAACAGAAGAGGGGAAAGAAAGTGCATTATGAATTTATCCTTCGCTGGCTGCGGGTTTCTCGGCATTTATCATGTCGGTGTGGCCGTGTGTTTTAAGAACTATGCGCCCCATTTACTGTTGGAGAAAATTGGAGGTGCATCGGCAGGCTCCCTGGCCGCGTGTTGCCTGCTCTGTGATCTGCCACTTGGCAGCATGACGTCCGATTTTTTCCGTGTAGTGAACGAAGCGCGTCGCCACTCGCTAGGCCCCTTCAGTCCCTCGTTCAACATACAGACCTGCCTGCTCGAGGGTCTGCAGAAGCATCTGCCCGAGGATGCGCATATGCGTGTCAATGGGCGGCTACATATTTCATTGACGAGCGTCTACGATGGCCAAAATGTTATCATCTCACAGTTCGAGTCCCGCGAGGAGGTGCTCCAGGCACTGCTCTGCGCCTGCTTCATTCCGGGCTTCTCTGGCATTTTGCCACCGAAGTTTCGCGGTGTGCGCTACATGGATGGTGCCTTCTCGAACAACTTGCCCATACTGGATGAGAACACCATTACGGTCAGCCCCTTCTGCGGCGAGAGCGACATTTGTCCACGGGACCAGAGCTCCCAGCTCTTCCACTTTAACTGGGCCAACACAAGCATCGAAATCTCACGACAAAACGTCAATCGATTCGTGCGTATTCTATTTCCGCCCCGTCCCGAGTTCCTCTCAAAATTCTGTCAGCAAGGCTTCGACGATGCGCTGCAGTTTCTGCACCGCAACAATCTAATCAACTGCAGACGTTGCGTTGCTGTTCAGTCAACGTTTGTTGTCTCTGAAACAGTTGCTCAGCCACCAGAATTCGATCCCGAGTGCCACGAGTGCAAAAAGCATAGAAAAGTAAATAACAATTGCATATATATACCTACATATCTTGATTATGATTTTTATGTGTTATGCAGGACGCTTTGACCTCAAATATGCCACAGACCGTGCTGGATGTAATACAGGACTACATTGAGCAGGCAAACAAGGGATTGGCCAACTGGATATTCAGACATCGCGGCCTCAAGCTACTCTCGCTGCCGGCCACGGTGCCAATGGACTTCTTGCTGGCGACCGTCTACAAAATCTCCAGTCTGACCCCGAAGCTAACCAAACAAATGCGACAAGTGATTGCTCAGTTGCACACTGCAATTCAGACGCGTCTTTTTAGCAAATTCACGCTTTACGATACGCCGCATTTCGATGCCACTGGATTGCTGCACTCCAGTCGTTTGTATGGGCCACGCGTCTCCATACTGGTCGATGAATGGTCTGTAGATATTTGTGGATATTCCAAGGTTCATAGGCATAAACTTTGGCTCTATTTGCAGCGGCGCAACCCCATGGAATGTCGATGTTGATAACTTTGAACATGTCCTCAAGATGAGCACGCACAATGACGCCCTCTATGCCTACTACTACACTGATAACAGCACAAACCATGTTAAGGTGACGGAAATATTTGATTTTGATGATATGACGGAGCACGGTCAGCTGGCTACAGACTTGCAGCTCTACGAAGGCTCCGTCGAGGATCATCCCAATCCACGCCAGTCACACTCACACAATGCAGTTGTCAGTGAGTGGAATGGTGTTGAGTCCGGTTAGTATAACTCACGATCTTTTTGGATCACCATCATGTTGTCGTATCACACCATCCGGATCCATCAACATTTACCCAAACATTTCTTACAGTGCAAATAATGCCCACAACACCAGTATTACACGATGTTGCCTTTTAATCACTCGCACACGCACTCACACACCCATGTATTGGCTATATAAAAAAAAAGCTAAACTATATGTTCATATCATTATCAGGTATATTTCGGATATATCATTACTCACTTAAGATTCACTCATAATTTGATCATATAAATTGATATCTGATATTTACTTTACAGACTTCTTCATAGACGCTCAAACGCCCAATTCGACGGAAGAACCCGAATCGCCGTACTTCAACACGTTAAACATAGAGCACGATTCGGAGGAGATGGATGGTGCTTTGGCTAATCGACAGGCGGCTCAAACATCCATAAACAACACCGATTTATGCATAGAAATCGAATGAGCTTTCCACTCATGACAATCGAAACTTGAATTTGTAACGAATGTAACGATTCCAAAGCGGCTCCTAGCCAAGCGAAGAGCCTTATTTAGCTTTCCGTTAGCTTGTAATACTTATATAATTGTAGTACGAAAGCGTATGTTTGTATGTATGTAATTATGTAATTCTCTTTACATATGCTCTTTGCTTCATCCGGTTTTTTTGAGTTGCAGTTAGAGCACGTTATAAAACGTTGTTTTATCCTTGGCCGTTTACTCGTATTTCAAATGCCTTGAGAACATCTATGTTTAATGTCTTCAATAATAAAAATGTACACCAATTAATCTAATTATTCGTTTTTGTGTTGAATTTAGATGTTTGCAATGGAAGGAAGCAAAAGAATTTATAGAATTATTACGGTGATTATCCTGAAGTGAGATGAGGTATACGCGATAATGTGCATTGCATGTGTGGTTAGAAAGGATAACACTAATGTATACCTACTGTGGCAAATTGAGATCATCTCAATCAGATGTTATCATAGAACTTAGCTGTGCAGCATACTTTTAGGAACTATGAGCAGAGTTCGCCTAATATCAAACCCCTATCACAACCTGGTTTTAGACAGTACACAGCAAATTCAATTTGGCAGATTCATTGTTTTTTAATTATAAAAATCGTTGCCCTCATTGTCCAATCGCATTCAATAATCGCAAGTGTTTTGTAATATAATTTAATGATATACATATTTATAGACTTCAGACACTACAACATGCGTAATATACTTATTCATATAGATTAAGATTAACTACAACGTCTCCACTGACGGCATCTATAAATATATATTGGCTTATACAAGTGCAGCTGCACCAACATTGAAACGAAACATTACAGAATTTAAGTTTATCCATTTTTTTGTTTATATTTAACATAATCGATTTATTCAATGTTTTGTTTATAAATATAGTGAGAATTTGTTATTTTCAAAGCTTTCAAAAGACTTATAGAAGTGGCATAAGCCCGTAATTAACTGTACAGTATAAAAAGGGTTTAATGAAGAAACTTAAAGCCTACGTTTTATACAAGGGAAATTGTAAAATTATCTTATTTACGTAATTTGCCCGAAACGCCGACAAGTACTCAATATGCGGTTCATATATAATTTAAATTTACAGTACAATTTATAAATAGCTGCTATATATAATTACTTGTACATATGTTTAGCTATGTATGGTACCTAATCTGTATCATGCGTATTCTGATTTCGCTTGCGAGTGTGTGTGTGGGTATGAGTTGATGTGTGTTTGTTTGGGTGTGCGTGTATGTGCGTATGAGCAGGTGTTTTGTGTGGAAATGTGTGTGTGTATGTGTGTGCTGCTGTTGCTCATGTTTTGTGTCAAGATCGGTTCGGAAAGACTTATCAATTAGCCGCGCCCGGCACAGACACCACAGCCAAGCTTAAAACTAGTCTAAATGTATATACAATAACTGGCGGCATTCGCTCCTCACGTCTGCGTGCGCCGTTCATAATCGCTGCGTCTATAATCAGCAGGATATTCTCGCGGCATGACTGGATAGCCGCGTGGTTCATTCCGATAGCCTGGCGGCGGTGGCGGCAAAGCCATGCCATTCGGCAAATAATAATTAGACGGCAGGTAATGGCTCGAGTAGGCATGCGGCGGCACAGCGGACGGGTATCTGTGTGAAAGGAATGAATCAATCTCGAAAACGACTTGGACTTTGCTCACGATGCTTACCTGCGCTTGTCTGGTCTTCGTTCCCGATCACGCTCACGATGATCTCGATGATAACCGCTGCCGGCAGCACCACTGCCTCCTCTTGCATATAGTGAATCATATCGCTCGCGCTTATAGTCAAAGTTGTAACTGCAATGAAAGTAGAATTAATTTTCAAGTATCGATGACTAGTTTACTGGCTTTCACTTACCGGTCACGTGGATGCCAACGATCCATTTCAGTAGCGTAGCCAGAGGGCGCGGGCGATGGCTCAAAGCGGCGACTGCTGCCGCCGATTGCTGATGGTGAGTTGAGACCAGAACGACGTGCGTCGTAGCCACTCGGTGGCCCTCCGCCGGCACCTCCGTAGTAGTCATCGCCTCTATGATGCTTCTTGCGCTGGTCTTCGTGGCTGCCATGTCGAGAGGGTGCAGCTGCATCCATATTGAGGCGCTTAAACGACATCGATTTCAGGTTGTCGCTGATTCCAGAGTTGTTTACAGCCATGCCGCTGGCATCCGCATCGTTCTCATCACGTTTTCGCTTCATTGGCGAATCGTTGGTAAAGCGGCGTGTAGACTTGTCATCGGAAGGCGCACCTGAATAGCGACCCTGACGTTCTTTGTCCTTATCTTTCTTCTTCTTCTTGCTACTCTTATCACGCTCCTTTTCCTTGTCTGCCACGTCGCCGTTTTCAGCTCGCGCACGTTTCGACTTTCCGCCATCACCAGATGGATCATCCTTTTGTGTTTGCTGCTTAAGCGCATGCTTATAAATTTTGAACAGGCGCTTGGCGTCCAGCTCCGTGAACTTGGACACAAAATACCACAGATTGCTGCGCCACTCCTTCTTCTCAGTCTCGCCATAGGGCTGCAGGCAGACATCAATTTGTCGTCCGATCTGCAAAAGACAATCTCGCGTGTGCTGCAACTGATCCTGATCGGACAAACTAAGATCGGGCTGATCGAGAGCTTTAAGCGCCTTCTTCACCGGCCGCATCTTCTCCTTGCATTCGTTGAATATGCTCGGATCCAAGTCACCAAGAACTTCCAGGGCACGGGGCTCATTGTTGGCCGTAAAGTGCATTGGTTTATTGCCATTGTTGTCGGATGCGCTTGATTTCTTGCTCCGAGTCTTCGACTTTTTCTTTTTCTGTGCATTGCTATGTTCTGTCGCCGACGCGGATGCAGTAATTGGCGAGGCAACAACGCTGCTGCCATCTGCTGCCTGGCGTAAGCTACTATCGCCTGTCAGCGAGGAGTTACCTTCCTCAACAGCTCCATCCTTTCGCTCCGGCGTACTGACCGCTGTCGTGGTTGAATTGAGATTTGCTTTCTGCTTGCGCGGTCGGCGCTGACGCCGCTTTTCGCCCTTCGTCAGCTCAACGTTCTTCTTGATAATCTTCAGCAGGTACTCCGCTCGAGATTGCAAGTGCTTGGCTTGCGGTTTGCGTGTGTCGTTAAGTAGTATCTTCTCGCTCAGCTTGAGTGTTGGATCCAGCTTCATTTGCTCCCAGGAGCCAATACCATATTGATAAATGCCGCGCAGCAAATGGGTGTCCTCATCAGCGCCCCACTCCACGTCGAAATTGGCTGAACGTGTCTTGATGTTGAACACCCATTGCTGACGCTCGTGCACCGAACTGGGCATGATCTCGTTGAGCGGATGCAGTTCTTCCTCACAAGCCAACAGCGTTTTAGCATTAAACGACACGCCACCCAATTTTATGGAGTAAGTGGCACGGGTGCGTCGCTGTTTGCTACCCTGCTGCTCCTCATCCTTGACAGTCTTGATTTCTTCCTCCTTGTGCTCCTCCAGGAACTGCACGCAACGCTGATGTAGCATCTCGCCAATGCGCTTTAGCTCGGATAATGGCTTTTCCTGCAACTCCGCATCGCAAGCAATCGCCTCAAGACGCTGCAACGGCGCCGGAAACTTTTTGTAGCTGCGTATAAAGCGCCGTAGTTCTGCATCGGTGAAGCCAATGATTTTCTCTTTCATTGCGGGTCGTCCGCGTTTGCGCTGCCTGCCTCCATCCTCGCCACCAGCGACGCTGGCATCGGAGCCCAATTCATAATCTGAATCACCAGAGTCGTCGCCCTGCTTGGAACGTGGCCCGCTCTTGGGTGTGCCTCGCTTGCTCGCAGAATCGTTCTTATTTGCGGTAGCCGTTTTGCGCCGCGGTGGCAGGTACAAATCTTCCATTTCCTTTGCACGCTCCTGATCTTCAATGACTTTTCGGAAACCCTCGGGTATAATGTCGTCCCAATCTTTGCTGTCATCCTCTTCGTCAGCCCCTTGCTGATCCTTGCTGGCGGACTCACTGGGTTCATCCTCCTGGAAGGCAGCTATACTGGCCACCTTGAAAGCTGATAGCAGATCGTCGCCCGGCATCTCCGGATCTTCATTTCGTGTCTCTGCTCGACGCAGTATTTCATCAATATCGCATACAAGCTCCTCCTCGTGCTCCTGCTCATCCTTAAACAGTTCTTCAGCTCCAAACTTAAGAATGGCCGACAAGTCATCTTTGTTAAAAGGATTCGAATTGGACGAGTGACCATTGCCGCTCTTGTCTAGCACCGTTCGGCCTGTGGTGTCCATGCGCTGTATAACCAAATGATCGAGCACCATTTTTTGCTTGGCGCGCTCCACAATTTGCTCCTCGACGGAACGCGCTGTGACCAAGCGATATATATTCACCTGATTCTTTTGCCCAATGCGATGGGCACGAGCCTGCGCTTGCAAATCGTTCTGTGGATTCCAATCCGAATCGAATATAATGACCGTATCGGCTGTGGCCAAATTAATGCCCAAACCGCCGGCACGTGTCGAGAGCAAAAAGCAAAAGTCCTGACTACCCTCAGCATTAAAGTGATCCAATGCTTGCCGCCGCATTTCACCCTTAATACTGCCATCCAAGCGCTGGAACGAGAAATGTCTCTTCTGAAGATAATCAGCGAGCACGTCAAGCATGCGAACCATCTGTGAAAATATGAGCACACGATGACCCGTCTCCTTCAGCCGACATAGTAGTTTATCCAATAGCACAAGCTTGCCGGAACCCTTAAGCAGCACCTGGAGCGCTTCATCCTGCTGCAGTCCGAAAAGCTCAAATTCGGATGGACGTATGAGCGCCGCATGATTACAACACTTCTTCAGTTCAATGACAATGTTAAGGAAGGTAGAGGTGGAGCCTCGTTTGCCCTTTCGCAACGCATCAAAATTTTTGGTAAGTATCCACTTGTAGTACTGCTTCTGAAGCGACGTCATCTCCACGCGAAGTATTTGCTCTACTTTGGCTGGCAACGACTTCTCCACATCTTTCTTTACACGCCGCAGTATATATGGCTCGAGTTGTTGATGTAGACGCGTGTAGCCTTTGTCCTCGGCATTACCATGCTGCAGCTCAAAGTTGTCCCACGTATCGAATTTCGCAGGCATTATAAAGTGAAGCAGAGCCCACAGCTCCTTTAGCGAGTTCTGCAATGGCGTACCCGTAATGAGCAGTCGATGATTTGTGTCAAATTCCTTGAGCGATTTATACAACAACGAGTCATCGTTCTTCAGCCGATGCGCCTCGTCAACCAGTAGCGCTGCCCACTGAAGGGTGCCAAGAAATTGTTTGTCCTTCAGCACAATCTCATAGGTCGTTAATATGCAATTGAATTTCAGTCTTTTGGAACCTTCAAACTGCCACTCGTATTGCTGTATTAGTTCACGCGACTTAACGTCACCCAGATATGTAACTACATTCATATCGGGCGCCCATAAATCAAATTCCCGCTGCCAGGCGGTCATTGTACTGAGCGGCACCACACACAAAAATGGTCCATACAAATGATGAATCTTGAAGAGCGAATAGAGGAAACATATTGTTTGTATGGTCTTTCCCAGACCCATCTCATCGGCCAGTATAACAGAGTTCTCCTTGCACCACGAGTGCAGCAGCCAGTTCAGTCCATCCATTTGATAGTCACGGAGTGTCAAACCATCTACCAAAAAGTCAGGTTGAGATTTTATACGCGAGAACTTGGGACGATATTTTATCACACGGCAGTGACGTGATGGCGTCCACTTCGAGTTTTCTCGCTCGGTGAATTGCTCAACACACCGTTGCCACTTTCTCAACACCAATGTTGCATCCTCCCACGTCGACTCCGAATAAGGCAACGATTGCCATTTGCACAGAAACTCCTCGCTACCGTCATCGGGCTTGGTGCCACGCGCTATTATACGATCCACATTGTTGTAGGACTTGAGCAAATCGTGCTGCAGCTCTAACTGGCACTCAAAGTAGTCGATGTCTTCAGGGCCTGCATGGCGACGCCAGTAAGATGTGTCCTGCTCCTTCTTGATGAAGTTGTCTAGCTTTTTCATGCCTTTGGCCTTCATTTCGCGCAACGTAGTTTCCGACTCCCAGGTATTGTGTATGTAGCTCCAACCCTTCCATTTGATCAGGTATTGCACCTCTAACGCTTCTGACGAGTCCTCAAAACCAGCATTCGGATCGCATCCATTCTCCTCAATGGCATAGATCGTCGTTTGATTACCAGTACAACCTTTCTTGCCGTCACGCTGAGCAAGTATACGCTCTATAGTCTCACACTTCTCGTCCTCCTCAGCGGCAGCGGCATTAGCAGCTGCTTGACTTTCATCGTACTCAAATTCCAGCAGATCCTCCGAGTCGGTGGCCTCGTCCTCAGAGGCCTCTTTATAACTCACTGCAGCTGCGGTGCGACGAGTGGCACATCTGTTATTAATATAAATTAATGAGTATTATTCAAATAATTAAATGCTTTCATTGACATACCGTTTGCTAGCATCATCATCGTCGCTGTCGTCAGAGCTAAAGGATTTCACGCGACGTCGCTGCTGTTGATGTTGTGACTGTTTGTTGCCGCCGGAACGAGCATTGAACTTGCGTTTCTGTGTTGCGAAAGGTGCGTCATCGCTATCGGCGTCATTACTTCCGTCGCTCTCATCGGAGTCCCAACTGTGTATGAATAGATGCTTAAAAGGATTCGCTCAACAATTCTAAAATAATACGATTGCACTGCCTTTTGTTTGATCTATATATAGAAAAGCAATTTTATTGCACCGCATCCTTTTAAGCAAATCCTAAAAAATGTTCTTTGAGAACATTTCACAGTTAGTTTTGTCTTAAAAAAGAATAGTAAAATAAATCTTAATGCTACCAATTATTGTACTCAGTACAGTTAGTAATGACCTAAACTTAATGTGACTAACTGGAAAATTTCTGTATGCAATCAATCTAATTCTAATTTATATAACTTACGTTTGGCTTTTCTTCTTCTTTTTGGCAGGTCTCTTTGATTTCTCAGCAACTGATGGCGCTGCCTTGCGCGGCTGTCGCGTAGATCGCTTAGGTCTGTAATCATCCTCCTCATCTTCCTGTCGAGATGTTTAACGAACTTGAGCTAAGCTGTTGTCAGGCTAAAAACTAGGATAGGGGTTTCACTTACGCTGCTGCTACTGCTGCTGGAGGATGTGGGTGAGGCATTGGCGGAGCTATCACTGGCATCATCTTCATCGGCGCTTGCTTCGCTGATGGCCTGTGGTTTTTGTGTCTTCTCTTCTTCACCGTCTTCATCATCATCATCATCATCCTCATCCTCATCGTCGTCGTCGTCATCCTCCTCTTCGCCAGCCTTGGCAAGGGTTGCTGCAGAAGTTCCCGAGGAGCTGCTGCTACTACTCGTGTGCAACTTGCTGCTGTTGTTGGTGTTGTTACTGTTGTTTGTTCTGTCTGGTTCACCGCCAGCCTCCGCATCTGAGTCAGAATCACTGGCACTGGAACCACTACTGGAACTATCGTCCTCATTCCCATCCGTAAAGCCATTCGTTTTGGTATCTGCTTGAGCAGCCACTGCTGTTGGTGGAAAACCTGCCACCGCCGTTTTGGCAACCGTTGGCTCCGGCGAACTGCGTCCGTCGCTGGAGTTACCTGAGGAACTGTCTGAGTCAGAGTCGGAACCCGAGGATCCACTCCCACTACCGCTGCCACTGCCACTGGCCTCTTCTCTTGTGTCATCTTGTTCGTCTGAGCCTATACTATGCGACGATTCATTGAGTGCCTGTGAAAGAATAAAGGATTTCAAGAAAATCATGTAGCTTCCACTAGAGAATCCAATCCTATACAAATATCACTCTTATTGTCAATTTTATATTTCAATTAGCATCGCACTGATTCGTTATATTAATTTAGTTAAGGATCAAATACAAACTGTGTTACAACCTCCTTATCCTTAACCCAGTCACAAAATCAAATAATTGTATCTATGGGGTATGAAGGAATTCAAATATAGCTGCATACCTTATAGCTTAACGTACATATATTCTTAAGAATATGAAACACCTCAGGTATTCATACGGGGAAAGTTTATAACGATCAGCTTAACGCGTTCAAAGAACCGATTGTTTGAAATTTAATGTGATCTTCCCTCAATCTAGTGTTCAACCAGGGTTCAAATTTCAGTAAGACTTCACCTAATGGTACTGTTAGGCAAGGTGTTTACTGAAGTTGATCCAATCCAGCATTTTACCGGCTAATCCGTTCTATATTCTTAGTCAGCAACTACTTTCTTAAAAACGCGATTTCGTGCTTAAACAGTCTTACCACATCATTGGAAAACGGTTCTGGTACAAGATAACAACTAAGATCAGACAACATCGAAGAAAAATGGCGTGAATCCTGGCCAGAAACTAGCAAGATCCTTATATTACCGTTAAACCTCAGAGTGCATGCAAAACTAAGGAATTCTTGTAGTTGTCACCGCCTAAGATGTCACCAATGTAGCCGAGATGCCTTGGAATCAAAAGAAAAATCATGTGCATTGTATTTTCACGGCTAATCCTCTCCAGAAATGCTGTTTATCGTAGTTGGAGGACGCTTTTTGATACAAATACCATCACTTAGCGACTGCAACACGTTGTCTGACCCGGGTACTCATGTGTACTGCTGCGAAACGGATGAATAACACTTTATACGCGATCCTGGAGAGAAAAGCCGGTAAAAACATGAAAAATACGCGGATTTCATGATGCTGGCGGGATTTTCTTGGTCAAAATGCACAAAATTGCTGCTCAATTGCACAGGAATCAGACAAAAATGATTGAAAATAGAATTTAATACAAAAATTGTGCTAAATCAAGACTAGTTCTTTGCAAGATTCGTTTTGGCGGGCTGATATTCCAGGAAAATTGGCCAGAAATTCATTGATTGGAGCACGCGGAAAACTTTGCACCTGACAAATTGTGGTTACGTAATCGATGAAAATTTTCAATATCTACTGGAAATGTTCGAAAATAATCAAATTATGCATTTTTTGATGCGGCATTCAACGAAAACAAACTGAAATGCCCAAATTCAAACGAAATTTGCGAAAATGGGTACCCAGTGGATTTTCAGAAAATTAACACTGGCTGCCACGTTGAATCCTCGGTCATCGTTTGACGTTGAAAAAACAGTGAAACACTATTGAATATATGATATTTAAGCACTTTTATGTTGAAAGCCCCTTTAGCTGGCGTACCAAGTGCCGTATGTGTGACGGAGTCTCAATCGGGGGGACACCTCTTGGGTCAGTCTTCGTGACTGGCACATGCCACACCCACAAAAGTAACGTAGAAATTGAATACAGCACAGTTTTTTAGAGTAATACTCACACGACGACTAGAGCTCAACTGATTGTTGTTGCCTTGTTTTGAGTGATAGTAAAATTTCATAGTTTTCTTGTTATTTTTTTCTCTTACACGACGTTCACTGTCACAGCTTTTTCAAGGCCTACTTACCTGGCTCATTATATTTTCGTGGTAGCACACAGAGTTGCCTTATAGCGCTCATTAAACATGCAATACACTATTTAACGGTCTTGATAAATGTTTGTTTTGTTTTCAAAGTGAGCCACTTGTTTTTAAATGCAGTTTTCAACTACACAAAAGATGTTCACGTCGTCTTGGTCTATTGCAGTAAAAAATACGCCATTTTGTTTTAAGCAGGAGTGCTTTGGCAGCGAAAACTATCGAGTTAACCAGAGTCGCAGTTCCGATAAATTCATCGTCACAATACACCTGTTTTCGACTACACGTCCAGCTGATTTATTACTAAGTTGGCAGTTCCGCGACAACTACACTAACTACGTCGACGCTTTTCGATCCAGCTATTTTCCCAAATTTACAATGCCTTTGCATTAAAACTGAAAGAATTGCAGCATGTAGCAGTTGTGCATACTTACGGACGTGTTCAAAATGAAAGAAGTGGGCATAGCGCTGCCCAAATCGCGGGGTGTAGGCGTAGGCATCGTTGGCGCTTTTCTTCTAATTTTTATTTTCTACTATTTTTATGGGGGTTACATGACGCTTACGCTCTTTGCAGCTATTTTATTACGTATGTAAACATGTAATATATCTGTGATGGTTCCCATAGAGTTCTTAATGTATTTTGCAGTTATCTTCTACCATGCACAAGACCTACTCTTGTATCATCCGGATTTGCCAACAAACTCACGCATTTACATACCCATCCCAACAATGCACAACCTGCCACATCTTACCGTTAGTATAAAGACGCCTGATGGCGTTACGCTCCATGCCTTTTGGATAAGTCAGCCCGAGGAGCGCTGCAAATCGGTGCCCACATTGCTTTATTTCCATGGTAATGCTGGCAACATGGGACATCGCATGCAGAATGTAATCAGAGTTTAACCAAAACAGTTACTTCGTACTTCTTATACTCATATATTTGTATTTCTTATTCAAAGGTCTGGGGCATTTATCATCATCTGCACTGCAACGTCTTGATGGTGGAGTATCGTGGATATGGTCTATCGACTGGCGTACCTTCCGAGCGTGGTCTGGTGACAGATGCACGTGCCGCAATTGATTATTTGCACACGCGCCATGACCTGGATCACTCACAGCTTATACTCTTTGGCCGCTCGCTGGGTGGCGCCGTTGTAATCGATGTAGCTGCCGACACTGTCTATGGCCAAAAGCTAATGTGCGCCATTGTAGAGAACACATTTACCAGTATACGAGACATGGCGGTCGAACTGGTGCATCCATCTGTGAAGTACATACCAAATCTATTGTATAAAAATAAGGTAACTTTATTTATAATCATTATTCTTTATTGGTGCATTTATTGTGAATATCCGCTTGTCTTTTCCAGTATCTTTCACTTAACAAGATAAGCAAGTGCTCGGTGCCTTTTCTATTTATATCGGGCCTTGCAGATAACCTAGTGCCACCGCGCATGATGCGTGCCTTGTATACCCAATGCGGTAGCGAACAGAAACGAATGATTGAATTTCCGGGGGGCTCACACAACGACACTTGGATAGTCGATGGGTAAGCTATGAACCAACTAAATAATTATTTAACGAGAGATAAGTTGGCCAAGTGTCCGAGTCAGGCAACTGAACAAGGAACAACTGGGATTAGAATAAAGTTGACTTCATTCACGAGTTGTTAATTGATAATTGCTTTAAATGGTCCAATTAACTAACTGACTTCCTCATTTTGTAGTTACTACCAAAACGTTGGAACATTTTTGGTCGATCTACTGCAACAGCCTTCTCCACTGCAGAAGCCACCCGAGAAGAGCAACGTCTGGGTCGAGCTAGAGCATAAAATTATTGACGTTTAACTCCCTACACATACAAACTTACACAAAAGTGTTCTATTGACTGTGTTAACACTACATTGGTATATTGCTGATGCATATATACACGCATGCAGGCCATATCGTGTGAGCTAACGATATTTGCTGAATGTGTGCGTATGTGCAGTGTTTTTTAAATCTGAATTGTGTACTAGGCTAAGAAATTTTACATGCTTGTAGTTCTGTTCATGAAGTTGGCAAGCATTAGCATATTTTAAATGTTAAACTAATTATGTATATTAGGTTAATTGTTAACAAGTAACAAAAGAAGCTAGTTTTTAGATTAGCCTAAAGTCTAAATCAGGTTCCGCAAATGCAAAAACAATAAATTATTTGTAAATCAAACAACTAAAAGCCTAAGAACTCCTCAGCGCTATTATCTGGATCAAAGTCTTCATCATCCTCGTCTTTGGCTGTGCTTTTAGAAGTCGACTGCTGCTGCTCCGATTGATCATCTTCGTTAATGGTGGCCGTTGGCTTTGACTCCCCCTGTGAGCGATGATGGAATACAAATGAAACACATTTGCTTGCAGTCCACGCCTGGGATAATACGCTATCCGGCAAGCCACGATTATTGGAGCAGTGGAACCACTGCGACAGATGTGAGGTGCAGTCTGTATTCTCTGCTGGAGGCTGTCTCTGCACGTCCTGGAAACAGCGCTTGCACTTAAGTCTGAAAGGAGCCAGAAATACATATGATAACTGTTACATTCAATAAGCCACAGGCACCTACTTGATATGCGTATCGGATAGCACGTTGGCCTCGAAGCTAAACAAATCCTTAAGATCATCGCGTGTGAAGTGCTTCTCCGCCGACTCATTATTGTCTATGATTGTGCTGGACAGCGACTTCTTGTGTGTTTGCCTCTGCAGGATTTTCTCCTCAATCGAGCCGCTCTGACATAATATAATATATATATAATCGAAATGGAGATCATTTGCTTTAGCACACTTACTGCCACCAATCGATAGATGTAGCAGGGTTTCTTCTGTCCATCGCGCCAGACTCGAGCCATGGCCTGCTCATCGTTAGCCGGATTCCAGTCGGGATCAAACATGAATAAGCGATTCGCGCCAATCAAATTTAGACCGCAACCACCAGCTTTACTGCTGAGCATAAAGAGGAAGCAATCGCTGCTGGGATCGTTGAATCTGTCCACAACTTTGGAGCGCTTCTTAATTGTCATGGTGCCATCCAACCTTACGTAGCTGTATTTGCGTTTGCGCGCCAGCTGCTCAAACAGATCCAGCGTCTGCGTATAGTTTGATATGAGCACCACTTTGTCATCGCTATTGGCGCGTATGGCAGCCAGCATAAAGTCAAGCAGCATAAACTTGCCGCTCAGCTCCGGGTTCACATCTCTACAAATTTATCCAGATATTAGTATAATGCAAAAATATATAGTTTATAAATTTACTTTGGCTTGTAGTTGGACGGCAAAACATTCTGCGAGTTCTCAAAGCCCTTTTCCCTTGCAGCTATTTTCTCGTAGATGAGATCCGGATGATTGCACAGCTTTTTCAACGTTGTAATGTCGGCCAATGCCGTCAGCGATGCCTTCTCATTGCAATCTAAATAGAATATATGTGATTTAGCGGAATTATTGCCTTAATATAGACTCTATTCTTACCTGCTAGACTGCGGCGCACCTGATCCGATTTGAGAAAATTTGTATAGATTTGCAATTGAACTGGCGTTAGCTTCACGCACACGACCATTTCGAATTTGACCGGCAGATATTTGGTCAGGATTTGATTCGTGCGTCGTATGATGCATTGATTGACCAAACCAATCAATTCCTGGGTCTTCTGCAAGGCGCGTTCACGCTCTGCGTCCGTGGAATCGGCATTTTGACCGCGTAAAATTGTATTTTCAAAGTTACGCTTAAAATCGGCCGCTGTGCCCAACATCTCCGGATTGACGAAGTTAACCAAACTGAAATACTCCGTCAGATCGTTTTGTATTGGTGTGCCGGAGAGTAGAACACGTCGTTTAGTCTTCAGGCCCATCAGAGCCTGATATGTGAGGTTGTCGCTATTCTTCAGTCGATGGCCTTCATCACAGATGACCATGCCCACCTCCGTCTTGCAGAGTATGTGGGCATAGAGGCGGAATGTTTCGTAGCTGATCAGCAGCACGGGTGTTCCACAGCGCGTTGCTGTATTCATGGCGAACTGTTCGAGGGTGCGGGTCGTTTCTTCCTTAGAGCCTCCCTCCATGGCCAGGCAGTGCATGCGGCCGTGTAACCACTTAGTGAACTCCTTCTCCCAGTTTTTCACCAGCGACGAGGGAGAGACAACAATAGCCTTAGATATCGTTGGTTTGCAATCGGCGCTTTGACGTAGTAGCGTCCACGTTAACGTGACGCACTGCAGGGTCTTGCCCAGACCCATTTCATCAGCCATGATGCAGCCGTTAAAATTACCGCGTTTACCTTCCACGCATTCATACATAAAACGCACACCTTCCCGCTGATGCGGACGCAGTACGTTGCTCAGGATTGGGTCAACTACGACATGTACCTGCAGCTTACTCGGATCCATTGACATACGCTCGTGCTCCGTGTAGGCCGGCGGCACATATAAGACTAAAGCGTTGCACGCCTGTGGATCGTGCAGGGAGCGTCGTACAAGTGTCCGACGAACGCCCAGCGTACGATTTCCTCCATAATCTGGCACATAGTTGGCAATGGGCACTTTGAACTTGCGCGCCAGCACCTTGGCAATGGCCTGCTCATACTCGCTATTCGCAGTGAAGCGAATGGGAAGAGGAAGCTCGACAAGATTGGTGGCATCGCGTAATCCACTTTGGCGTTTCTCCAGCTCCTGCTGACACGCACGCTTATGTTTCTTTAATAATGGCGGAGTAAAGGCATCCTTTGATTTGATACGCACTCCCAGCCTTTGGCTGGGTGCCAAGCTGCGTCGCTATACAGAAAAAATACAAATTTATTTACATTTACTTCAAATTATTACGATTTTAGAATATATTTGCGCTTACCATTTTGTATATATTTAATTCAAAGGCGCGGGAAATCAGCTGTTGTGTTGTCGTTTAACAGCACTGGTAATTCGAGCTGCGTATGGGCACATTTTTAAGAAAGCAATAGAATGACACTTTGTTTTGTTGAAGTTTAAAGCCCAATTGAAATCATTCGGTATTACTAACCCTTAAGTTTCATCCTTTGTTTGTATTAATGTAAAATTATCAAGCTGAGTTTTAAATATTTTCAATTTTAGACTTTCGTCAATTTTCAAATCTGAAGTTTTTCATAATTTGACGGCCTCATCCCAGCACAATTTGATTTGGGTGACCATAGAGTACGAAATACAAAGATATAGTTAAAAATATATATACATATTTTACAGCACTAGTCTTTTCGCACTGTAACTTACTTCATAGAATTGATAAGAACTAGCTATTTAACCAATTTAAGAACAGCCAGCGAAGCTTAATTATAGACGAACAACAATTACTCATATGTGGCATCTCAGCTAAATACAATGTGTACATACTGAACATCTGCAACGTATAAATTTATCTCGCACCGAGCGGTCGCTGCTCGGGTTTCGGCGATTTGCAGTCGTGGTGTTTTGTTATTGGAGCACCAGCAGGCAGCAGCGCAGCAAACAAGATTAAAAATAAACTATCTTGAAATGTTACTACTTTGAATGAAAAAAAAAAAAATGCAAACAACGCAGCTAAGTAGTACATCGCAAACGCACAAATGCAAGAAAAAGTGCAACAAATATTTCAAAATATTTTTGTCGGGTAAGGTTAATGGTCATAAATGTAAAGACCCATATACACGCATACATATGTATGTGCACATATGTATGCATGTATGAATATAATATATACTAATTTTTTCTTTTCACAGTCTACCATCCGTATATTTAAATGCGGCGCTGATTTAAAATTGAAAGCGGAGAAACTCTACTAAAGCGGACAGCGTGATAAAGATTAAATATACAAGTAAACCAACGAATAACACGTTCAAAGTGAAGGTCAACGTCACTAGCAGCAACAACTACAACAATAACAACAAGGTGATAGGTAACGGCAACTGTGGCTGCCAAAAGCGATAAACGAACAGCACCAGCTGCTTGGAATTGGAGCTAGCACACAAGCTCAAGCTTCAGCTCACAGTTCCAGTTCCTGTTCCGATTCCTATCCCAGCCAAACGGTAGGATGAGCTCGACAACGTCGTCGATCGTGGCACAGCGCTTGCTGCTGCCATCGCTGCTTTCCCTGCTGCTAATTGTTAGCGTAATTAGCGATGATGCGAGCACGATGCCCACCCAAAACATGTCTCACAAGGAACGCGCCGAACTGCGGTAACTAAATATAACTACAAAAAAACATTTAATTGAATTTTTATTGCGATTGTAGCGAGGAATCACGCGAAATGTTTTACCATGCATATCATGCTTACATGGAGAACGCATATCCTGCGGACGAGCTGATGCCGCTTTCCTGCAAGGGACGCTACCGTGGAGTGACGCCCTCACGCGGCGACATGGACGACGTTTTGGGCAAGTAAGTACAGTAGAAGCTCGACACCTCAGAATCTCAATAAATACGTGTTAAATGTGACGATTAGATAAAAACTTCATAATAATAACAGCAAAAGTTAAGTTAATAAGCACCTTCAAAGCGTTTGGCAATCTAATCTTGATACTGTATCGGCAATATATAACAAATAATCTTATAATAGATATGTTATACTTATCAAATTTGAACAGAACTTTTCAAGACCTCAAGCTGCAATGCTAATATTTTAAGAAATTATGTATGTATCCCATCCCATCCTATCTATGTATCCATGAGGTATTTAATCTAAATTTTTAGATTGACCTTGGATCTAGTAGATCAGCAATATTGCCAAGCAAAATAAATCTTTTGATTTCCGATTGCTCATCCCTTTCTATTAATCTTCCTGCTTTGCAGTTTCTCTATGACGCTGGTGGATACGCTGGACACGTTGGTGCTGCTCGGTGACTTTGCAGAGTTCGAGCACGCCGTGAGGCTGGTCATCCGGGACGTGCAATTTGATAGCGATATCATTGTCTCAGTGTTCGAGACGAACATTCGCATGGTGGGTGGCTTACTCTCCGCTCACATACTTGCGGAATACCTGCAAAAGCAGGCCGACGTGATGCACTGGTATAAAGGCGAAATGCTTGAGATGGCCCGTGAGCTGGGCTATCGTCTATTGCCGGCATTTAATACCACAACGGGCATACCGCATGCACGGGTTAATCTGCGATTGGGAATGAAGGATCCGCAGCTGAAGAAGTCACGGGAAACGTGCACCGCCTGCGCCGGCACCATTCTACTGGAGTTTGCAGCATTGTCGCGGCTAACGGGTGATCCCATCTTTGAGGTGCGCGCACATGCTGCTATGGATGCACTGTGGAAGCTGCGACATCGCGGCTCTGATCTAATGGGAACGGTGCTAAATGTTCACTCCGGCGATTGGGTGCGTCGTGATTCCGGCGTGGGTGCTGGCATCGATAGCTACTACGAATATCTGTTCAAGTCCTATGTGCTACTCGGTGATGACAAGTATCTGGCTCGGTTTAATCGCCATTATAACGCAGTGATGAAGTACGTCAGCGAGGGTCCCATGCTGTTGGATGTGCTGATGCATCGGCCACATGCCAAGTCACGAAACTTCATGGACTCCCTGCTGGCATTTTGGCCGGGACTGCAGGTGCTCTCTGGCGACTTAAAGCCGGCGGTGCAGACCCATGAAATGCTGTACCAAGTGATGCAGATGCACACTCTCATACCAGAGGCGTGGACAGTCGATTTCCAAATACATTGGGGCCAGCATCATCTGCGACCGGAGTTCATTGAGTCGACGTATTTCTTGTACCGTGCCACCGGCGATCATCATTACCTTCAAGTGGGTAAGCGAGCGTTGAAGACGCTACAGAAGTATGCCAAAGTGTCCTGTGGCTATGCAGCTGTTAACGATGTGCGCACCGGGAAGCACGAGGATCGCATGGATTCATTTGTGCTGTCCGAGACTTTTAAGTATCTGTTTTTGCTGTTCTCCGAGCCACAAGACTTAATCATCAATGTGGATGAGTTTGTGTTCACCACCGAGGCGCACCTGTTGCCACTGTCTATAGCACAGCTAGGGAATTCCACGTTTAGTAAGTGATGTATACATAAAACCATAAAGTTCGTTAAATGTAATGTGAGATGTATTTACAGGCTTTCGGCAATCGGACGAGCACAATGTACTCGACTTCATGCGGACTTGCCCCAGTTCCAATAAGCTTTTTCCTGAGAAAGTACGCAAACCATTGCGCAACTTCATTACGGGCTCGTGCCCGCGCACCATCAGTGGCAAGCGACTCAGTGCCCTGGATTTTCAGGCAAGCAATGCAGATCATCTGCGAGCTGTATACGACATGGGCATCACCATGGTTTCGGTAGGCGACCGTAGCCAAGGCAAGGTGCGACTGTTTCATAGTTTCTATAATGTAAGTTTTCTTTTGCTTCTTGTTCTTGTCCATTCGAGGCTTTTCATTTGTTTTTTTATGTATATATATACTTTATTATGTAGTGTATTGCCTTCCATGCCGTATCTTATTTATTGATTTATTTTCGATAGGCCAAAAGCCAGGAAGAAGGCGAAATGGGCTTGCAGTTTATGCAGGAAATGCTGGAGCTCACCAAAATGCAGACCATGAACCAGCTGGCACAGCTGCAGGTGCGTAAATCAAATGATAAGAATTGTCCGAAGAATTTCCTAACGGTGAGAATTGGAGCGACAAAAATTCAATTAACCATGTTTATGATATTAAAATCGAGGACCTTACAAATTTATGATTCTTTCATAGGCTGTTGCTTATGCTGTGGACGAGCAGTCGCAGGACTGGACCGCTTTGATGGCCGGCCCATCACACTTCAGTCCAGAACTGATCGGCGAACAGTTTGTCGAGGGTGAAATTGTGCTGGCCAGTCCATCGCGCGCCTGCGACGAGAAGCTGGAGAACGCCAGCAATATATCTGGCAAAATTCTTGTCGCGGAGCGTGGCGACTGCACGTTCGTGAGCAAAGCGCGTTTGGCACAAAAGGTGGGCGCCACGGCGCTGATTGTCTGTGATAATGTACCAGGTTCTTCCGGCGAGACGCAACCCATGTTTGCGATGTCCGGCGATGGCAAAGATGACGTCGCCATACCCGTCGTCTTCATGTACAGCCAGGAGTTCACCAAGCTGTCGGCGGCCATGCTGCGACGACCACAGATGCGCGTCCGCATCATGCAAATGGTGGAGTTCAAGCGTTGGCAATTGGCCAAGGAGGCTCATCAGAATGAAACTGCGGCGGCAGCGGCAGCTGCTGCACTCGCTGCGGGGACGGCGCCGGTGCCAAAGAAAAAGCCAGACAAGGAGTTGTAGTGATCGCTCAAATCGTGTGCGCGTGTGGACCCATGCTTTAACGCTTCGATGTGGCGCCCTCTTAAGTTTTAAAGTGCTTTTCGAGAAACATTTCACTAATTTTACAAGCATATATATTTAAGTTTATAAATGTTAACTTTCGTTCGCAACAGCTGCTTGCGAAGCTTCTTGTAATTGTAATATATAACTAATGTAGTTCTTAAAGCTAATATGTGAAGCCAATTGAGCTCATCATCCATAGCTCTCCACCTCGATCGGTCGCCCAACTGTTGAAACAGTTTTTTAGCATTTCATTGAAAAAGTTTAACGATATATAAACGTAAGCGTAACTCAGCTTCCTAGTTAGGCAACTGCCAGTCTGTTTTTTCTATCTGAGTTTGTATCCGATATGTATAATATCAAATGAATATGTGCATATATATTGTATATGTATAGAATCGTACTTATAGACCATAAACATTCACCATTTTTATATGAATTTTACTTTCGTGTAAGTATATCTTCTGTAAATACGATAGCTGGTAATAAGAAATAAATATATATAAATAATTGTACTAATAATAACTAGATCGTAATGTTGTATTTGTAACGTTTAAAAGAATGTGTAGCTGAAATTTATTAGTTCATATACCAAATACGTTAAAAATACATCATTTTAAATAATACAATTGTGTTCCAATTAATTAATTGAAGGCTGGATCGATCGCCAGGAGATAGCCCCGCCCCACGTCCGAAGTGTAAAATGTCATACTTTTAATTTATTATTATATAATATGTATATATATATTCTCTTTTTTATTCAGTTTGCTTTAAATTTAACACTATCTGCTCTCATATATATTGAATTTATCTAGCCGTGTGCCAGTGCTACGCCTAAAGCAATGTTTCTTTAAGAAAATTAAAATAAACAGATTACGTAAAGCTTGACCTGAAAGCTTAAACTAAATTGTAAAATAAATCAACTAATCTTCGTACTTCCTAGGCAACGATTGATATTGAATTCCCTTTGCTGGGCAATAAACATAATTACATATAGCTACGTTTATGTATATATATAATTATGGCTTAGCTTAAACAGATAACGATACTACTTCAAAAGCATCTGTGGTTTTATACATTTAGTTATATTTAATAATAAAGGGTAGGATGCTACGGACAAATTTTGGTAGGCATTGAAGAACTCGTTAAAAATTAACTAAAAACTATATTCACTTTTGGATCAGATTTAAAACGGCGAGGAATTTAGCGTTTAGATGTTTCCCTCGTGTTAAGTTGTCCAAATCTCTTCTCTTATGGTTTCCTTACACGGACACTGGCAACTGGGGTGAGCCAATTCTCGATTCCTTATACACGTCGTTCGCGTCTATAGTCAAATTCTGCTGGTGGGCTGTCGCCAGCTTCAATATATGATTGGATATGCTATCAACGATTAGCGTTTTCGGCGTCAATGTTATAACCTGTGACTTTTGACGCTTGTAGAACCGCTGATTTCCCTGGGGTGCCACATATGTTAGCTGCCGCGGATCCGACGTGTTAAGCCACATCTCATCGTCCTTGGGTGACTTAACTATTACATGATCCCCCGTATTGACGGCCACCAAGTCCATATCGAATTGTGGCGAAGGCAGACGATGAACGTGCAGAATACGATGCGTCGGCGTGGCATGTGACAGCTCGCAGGCAATGATGCGCAGTTCCGGCCATTTGTTCTGCTCCTTGACATGTTGATACAATACAAGCAGACTGCTCTGATCCATTTCGAAGCTTGGAAAATGCATAACACCCAGATTCTGTCCCAGATCGAAGCCTAGATCGTAATTCATTAACGTATCGCCGCTTCGATGATCCCAAATCGTGATTCGCGTGTGGCCATAGCCAATCAAGCGGTCCTCCGTTAGGCACTCAATGTGTTTCAGCTCGTGGCGCAGCTGCTTGAACTCCCGTATGCTGGCAAGCGTATCAAGTGTAGGTGCCAGCGAGTACTTGCACATGCCAGCCCGCGGCTTGCCCACCACCAGATCCTGCTGCCAAGCCATAACAAAGTAGCGCGACTCCGCTATGGTCGTGTAGATGACCTGGTTCCAATCGCTATATTGCCAATAAATATATTATTTACACGTTTGAAGGGGTTTTGTTTCGGACTCACCAGTTGACGGCATCAAGATGCACCGAGTGCAACTTGGGCCGCAGCTCCTCCTCGCAATAATAGTAGACATTCACGTACAATGATAAAAGCTTACTCTCACGCTTGTGGTGATCCAGCGGATGACTGCGCATTTCAATGTAAACGGGTGTCGAGTTGTGCGTGCACAAGTGATTCTCGTAGGGTGCCACGATTTCAATATCTAGGAGGAAATATATGTTAAGAAAATAAATTTCAAGTGAAATCTTTTGGCGTTACTCACCGTTTGTAAGACGACGCATTGCACCTAAATGCACCCATCGCAGGCTGAGGTGCTCAGTGGACTTCTCCGAATCAGTCGATGATTTGCGCGAATTCTCACTTGTGTTTGGATCAAAGACATTAAATAAATGTTGCTGAGGGTTGGTCGTTTCCTTGCCCACTTCCGCTGGTGGCTTCTGCAGCACATTGAAGACTTTCGAATACTTCCAAAACGAAACCAGCTTCTCCTGCACCACAATGAGCTGGTCGAGCTCATAGTATATAAAAAGCACCTTGCCATTCCTCCCCGCCAGCGGGTTGCTTAGCTCGGATAGTCCTTTTGCGAGGGACAAAAAGCCAGCTGCTTGCATTTGGGATGCACTAGGGCTCAGCGCTGTGCCTGCTACTTGACGGCCTCGTCGAGAAAAGTGTGGAGTACGCTGCGAAATTGGCGGAGACAGCGGATACATTAACGAAGGCTTGCTCAGTTGCACAAAAGACGGCGTGACATCGAAGAAGCCTGCGGGTGGCGACTGCTTCTGGGGCTTTGGCTTTAGTTGCGGCGGCGGAGACGGTGGTGGCGGTTGCTCTGTGGCAGACACATCCTTGGGTTGACAAACAGCATTAACATAATGACGGACTGCTGCACTGTACATCGGCGGACTGACCATAGAGTTTTTCGTGATAAAGTTTTGGATGACCACCGGTATCTGAGAATGCGGTTTTGACGCCAAGTCAGGCAGCTTTACACCTTCGTCTATAGTACTCGCCTCCTCTTGACTTTTAGTCAATGGCAGAGATTTGGCACGAAGTCGCCTTCGCCTAACCACGACATTTTTTTCGACCGCCGGCAGCTTTGGCTTCTTAGGCGGTGTGAGGGCTAGCACTTCCGTACGATTATTAGGCGAAGCTGCAATCACTTGCTCCGGCGGCGCTGGAGTCGACTTCTTTGCTTTTCTTTTAACAATTTTGGGGGATTTATTTGTTTTGGCAGGTGATGCCGAGCCACCGGTTAATCTCTTGCCACGCCCGGGAATCGCCGCATCCGTCAGCTCGTAGCTTTTCAACAAGCTGACCTTGCGATTGCGCAACAATTTCGAGTTCAAATGCGTGGTTGATCGCGTGACCAAATCGCGTTCATTTGGCGTGGTTACGGTGGCGGTGCCGCCGGTGGTGCGACGACGCTTCGATGACTTGGCGGCCATCTTCTTGAGCATCTTGCTTGACGGCCTGGCTTCTGGCGGCAGATCTGGTTTCCTTTTCTGCTGCAGGCGGTCCGGCGAATACGAGGTTAAGCACTTCGTTTCCTGTATCGCGGGCGGAGGCGGGGTTGTATTGTTCAACGACTTCACTATGTAAATGGAAGGCTTAGTTTCGCGCGCCTGCCGCAGACGATTTTGCATCGTCTCGTGCAAATCTTTTTGAGCTGGCGCTGCCGAGGCGTAAACCTTTGCAAATGCCGCCGCCAAGGACATTACGTTATCATCGTTGGGAGCCATCGTGGAATTGCCCTGCGGTTTCTGCCGGTCTTCAGTCTGAGGAAGAAGGAAGTAATTGGCAGGTGGACCGGTAACTGGAGCAGGCTTTGGATATATATATGAGGTGTTTAGCGCCGGTGGTATCGAAATACAGCTTAGACCTGTCTTTTTGGTGCTAATTGTATTGGTGTTGTTGCTGATGGTGTTGCTCTCATCGCTGCTTGAGTGATGATCAATCTGTTGGTGCTGCTGCTGCTCCTCTAGATGATCGTGTTGACTCTGATCTTGATCCTGATCCTGCTGCTGCTGGCCTTTTAGCTGTTCCTGTTGCTGCTGTCGCTCTCTCCGTTTGCCACGGACATCGCTGCGCATTCTATCCAGCTGCTGTTGTGTGCGTACGCGCAACGAACGCCGCGCCACATTACTGTTGGCCAGCTCTCGCATTGCGCTGGCCACCGCATTCGCCGTTGCCAGCTCCGTGAGTCCCAGATAATTGCAGAACTCATGCTGCTCATAGAACTGCGCGTCGTTATGGAAATCCACGCTATTCGAGCGACCTATCGAAAGAAGAGTGACAAGTTATGGGTTAGAGAAAGAAAGACACAGCTAAAGAGAGCAAGATGGAGAGAAAATTCATAGAACTCGCCTGCTAGGTGCCGTTGTGATTCCTGCTGCTGGTGCTGCTGTTGCTGCATCATGATAAGATTCTGGTCTACTTCCCTGTTGTTCGTAATTGGCACATCCAGCTGATGCAGCCTAGCTTCCCCCAGAAGATTTTGATTCGTAATGTATTCATTGCATTCCTTGTAGTTCTCTATTCCTTGCGAAGCACCAAGATCTGTCGTAGATGTTTCTTTACTGTCCAAACGCAACGACATAAAGTTTTGGGTCTGCGTTGCCTTGATAATGCCTTCCGTTTGATCCACTTTGCTATTTAGTCGGGGCACCAGTGTTGTGGATGATGGATTAACCACTACCTCATAGCAGTCATCATCGTCGTCATCATCATCATCGAGTATGATCAGCTCGCTATGCTGCGCCGGCATTGGGTGCAGTAGACGTCTGTAGCATGGCCTCTTTTGCCGGACTGCATCGTCACTGGAATATGGTGTGTTTGGTGCTGCAAGTGCGTCCATCTCATCCTCTTCTGCTCCTATTTGCATGTCCTCCGTCATTTTCGAAAAATTTTGTCGCAAATATTCGCAGAACTCGTTAAATGTTTGCTGCTTAGCTGGCTCTGCTTCGTGCTGTTGGAACACCGCCTCAAAGTTCTCCACATCCTCGACAGCCTCGCAGCGCTGCGCACAATTCCAACTGGTTACCTTTTCGATCAGGCTCATCTGAGGCTGCGACTGGCATATGTTGGCCAACCGGCGATCCATCGCATCCGCGGAGAGCGTGTTCTTCAACAAAGGCATATACTTACGCTGCCTGGGCGGAGATTGTTCCTCCGCTGTGCCCACATCATCGTCGTAGTCATCGTAGTCACTACCATTTGGCATAGAAGTAGAACTAACTGGAAACTCTGTAGTGCTACTGTGCGGTACGTCAGCCGTAGCGGTAACTGTGGCTTCCATTGCTTGATGATCTATATCACCAATGGCATGCGACTCCTCAATGCTGCTGGAAACGTTGAGGTGATGCTGCTGATGCTCTTGCTGCTCCATGGCCACTTGCTGAAACTGCATTTGCAAGCTATTCTCCTGCTCATTCACTATACAATCGTCGTCGTGGTCCTCCAGCTCGTGGTCGTATACCTCACAGATATCCGGACGGTCGTCCACATAAGTGTCGCTAGTCTGATTGGGATCTTCCTCGACTGGATCGACTAATAGTTGTTGCTGCTGCTGTTGGTGCTGTTGGCGATTCTCAAGATGTTGGTTATGCTGGTGCTGCTGATCCAGTGCTGCATCGCTGAGATAAACATGTGAATTTCCATTGGGCTCATCAAACTCCTCAGCAGCACACATATCGTTGCAATAGCCGACGTCATTATTGAGCCGCTCTTCATCATTCGCTGGTGGCAGACCCATTAAGTAGGCACGCTCCACTTCATGGTCCCCATGAACGTCGTGGGTAGCCACTATAATCTCGCAACAATGGTCATCCGTCAGCAGTACAACGTTATCATCATCATCGTATATGACACACTCGGCGTGTGATTGCTCAATAACATTCTGGCAATCGATTGCGACCCGTTCCTGCATCGTTTGATCCGACTCAGCATTGATGTTGCCATTCGTAAGCAAGTAATTTGCAGACGTGCCTGCCTCCAGCACTGCTATTGGCGCACCTACAAGTGAGAAGAGAATGGCATGAGTTCTTAGGAAGGGAGACTATGTCTATGTCTCTGGATAACCTACTTGACATCTGTGTGTTGAGATAACCATGATGTTCCCTTTCACACTCAATAAACTTATCCATATTACGGAACATGCCAAATACAAGCGGAGTGTCCACACTGTCCGGAGCCTCAGGTGCTTCGTTGTACTCTCGAACAGAATCATCGAAGCCCTTGAAGTCGCTGCTATCGGAGTTAGCTAACAGGCTGTGTATTTCCGAGTCATCCGATATGAGCTGCATCACGTTGTCCCTTGCGGGATCCACCTCCAGAGCATTCTCATGTGATTGTTCCAGCGATGCTGGTGACGCCCGGCCAAAATCCGAGCCTGTTGTCACATTTGCTGTTCCTTCGGCAGTGGGCAGCGGTGAAAAAATGTCAAGCAAACGCTCCTCGGCTGCAGAGTACTCATTCCGAGATGCTCCTCCGGGTAGTGTTCCCCGCTTTGACATTTTTTATGTTATGAAATTATCTGAGCACCGCGAATTAAGGGAAGCAACCAACACTTCGCCACCACCTCACGATGCAGCGTTTTAAGCAAAGAAAAAGTTTGAGATTAATTTTTAAATAATAGTTTTCGGAATTTAGCACGTGAAATTTAAATAAAATAAGGTAATCTCTCTGTTCTGTCCTCTAAACAATGCCGAAATCAAATCTGACATGATGCGCGTAGCTTTGTTTGTTTATTAATTGTAATCCGTACGCACACATATTTATTTTATTTCATTTTTTCAACTGTCCACTTTATTCCCCTATTTTAAGAACGCACGAAAAACAAATTTCTTGGGGAGCAACAAATCGCGGCACTTGTCGGTATGGGAAGAAGAAGCATTGAGCATCGTTTATGCGCCTCTCATTATCGCGACTTTGTGCTCACAGAAAACTACTACGATTACTCATATACAGACAATTTTTGTAGACGTGTTATTCCCTTATTTTTGTAAATGATAAATACAAATTTTTGTGAATTATTAACATATATTTATATAATAATAATTGTTATTGCGATTTAATATTAGTCTCAAAGCTTCCAATTGGCGTGTAAACATTTCTAGTGATTGGCATTTATTTTTGGTATTTTATGCATTTCCGCGATACGGCCACTCTCACAATCAGCTGTTAGTTTTGTTTAAGGGAACGTCAATTGAGTAGTACGTTTGTAGGAGCGACTAGAACATCAAAATTACACACACTTGAGAAAATCCGAGGCGTTCGCGCGCTGATAAGCAAAACAAAAACTAAGTAGCTGCTTCGGGACTGTCGAAATAAAAATATTAAACCTACTCACAGCTCGGCACAAACAACATTAGGCGCTCGAACTGTGCACGTCGCCTCCGTTTCTTCGTAGAATAATCAATGTGCTTTTAGTTCGGTATTTTCAGTGTATATAAAAATCTGCATATATAAATATATATATATATATATATATATATATATATATATATGTATTATTCGTGATTATTGTTTAGGACAATCTATAATCGAAAAGAAAAAATTCTAAAAAATTTCTATAAAATGAGTGAAAAATTAGTGAACGGTACTTGCAACAGCAACGGCAATGGCAACGGCGATGCCAGCAACAAAAAATGCAACGGTACAAGAAAGGAAGTACGCGTATGGTGCGATGGCTGGTGAGTCAGTTTGTTGATGTTCATACATACATACATTGGAATAGTATGAGTGACTATCTATTGATGGCTAAGTGTGTGGGTGAATTTATAATTTCCTACAATTATTTCTATTTTCCATTCTAACGGCAATTTCAATTGCGTCAATCTTATCAATACGAATAGTTTGTAAATATAGTCCGTCCACAGATAGATTAGCCAGTCATTTGAATTAAATTAGGTTCAAGGTCAGAACTAAAAGCGAAACCCGTGCTACCTATTACGTTCTTCAATATATATAGTATATATTTATACATATATACAATCACGGCGTAGTGCTGCAAATGGTAGCCAATAATTTATCTAATTCTATGATAATCATTATTATATTTTCTCGTTAGGCCGGTTTATGCGGCTGATCGGCTGATTGGCTATTCGGGCTAGACAAATAATGATTCTTTGTGATATGCTGCATACAATGACTTATTGCTCACATACAGATATAGATGTGTCTGTGAGTATGTATATGCATATGTCAATCAAAAGAGACTTCCGCAATTGCTCTCTTCTGTCATGCTCTGTCTCTCTCTCTCTCGCTCGCTGTTAGAATAGATGCACACGCCCAAGCAAGCAGCATCGCGTGATTCTCTGTATGTACACAATGCTGCGCACAGCTGTGGCATCAGCATAGCGTCGCGTCAGTTCTTCTCGCTCGCTAACAACGTCATCCTCTCGTTCTCTGTTTACGTCTCGCACGTTTTTGGGACTGGACATGGTTTACGTGGCCTTTCGTTGACTGTGGGCCGGTCGGCGTCTGCCCAAACATCACGTGATTTTCTTTACGCGCATGCTCCACGCTCGCCCACTTTGGGCGGCCTACTTTTGGCTTGCCAGACGCACGCCATTGACCCAACTCGTAAATCGACGACGTCATTGGCGGCGCATTTCGAATTTTCAATAGCTCACCCTAAGCCTGAGTGAAAATGTATAAATATAGTGTTGGTAATCAGTGTAAAATTTAAAATAAGTAAATATTATGTAAACGTTGTAATGAGTTATCTATTCTAATATACATAAATATGTAAGAATATAGAATATATTGAAATGTAAACTCATCTCATCGTCTATATAATATTTATAATTTATTTATATATTATACTCTGTATTTTATAAGTATATTATATATATATATATATTTTACAATATTTTATATATATATATATTTTCAATATATTATATATATATATATATATACATATATCTATATATTTTACAATATATTTTAAGTCAACCCCTTCATAAAAGTAAGTGTTATCTGTAAACATTTTTGTGCTAAAATATTTTAGTACATCTCTTCAGCATTTACAGGATATCTTGTAGTGCATCATTGCAACTTGCATATTTTGTGTGTTTGTTCGCTTGCATAATTAAATTGACATTTTGCATTGTAGTCAAGGTCAGCTGCCGAAGCAGCGCCTTGCAAATCCACCAGGGAAACTTTCCAAAGGCCAGACAGAGAATATATAAAAACTTCAATTTCGTTCATATATGTAAATATATGTATGTATATAGTATTTATGTATATTTTTAGAGAACATTTTAAAGCATTTGTAGATTGTATACGAAGATGTGTGGTGAGCAAATATTATTTATTTATTTTTTAAACAAGCAAATTAAAATGATTCACTGGCATCGAGACACACAAAAAAAACAAAAAAGCGAGGACTGGGGGCGGTGAGTCAGGGATAATTAAATAGAGGGGAGACGCGGCGCAGCACACACAGGAGAAGGAACGCCCCTCGGAATAATTTTTTTATTTTTTTGTTTATTAGTAATATATTACAAATAAATATATTACACACCGAAAGAAAAAGAAAAAGAGAAAATAATTAAGAAACAAAAAACAAATATTCACTCTTTGCCTGTTCAAATATAAATAAATATTTTACAATATAATATATTATTTATAGCTTTACAATATTATATATTGTATTATTTATGTATTACAATATAATATATTTTCTATATTTTAAAAATCTTATATATTTATATTTAGCACATATATATTATAATATATTGTGTATGTAATTCGTACATACTATTGATTGAAAGTGCATTCCTTCAAAAAATTCATATAGCAGAGCAAGTTGCATTAGAGAAGGGTATAATTCGTCATCGAATGTTTTGAAATGATAAATCACTCCTGTCACACATGATAAGCGCAGAGACGACTATAAATACAATACCAGAAACTTTATCAAGTAGATAACTATCCATACATACATATACGCATTGGTAATATGAGCTCTTACAACTATCTAAAAAGGTAGTTCCCTGATAGTGCGTACAAATAAAAGATTATATGTACCCAAAATTCTAAGTTGACTCACTTAAGAAATAGGAATTTCTGTCGTGTATATTATTTTTATCAGCCTTTTAATACTATTTAAATAGGCCAGAGTTTTTTTTTCGAGCACGTTTCAAAAAGCATAAATTATATATGAACACTTTCCGGGTACATTTAATGATTAGTGCCACAGGAACAGCAGCAGCAGCGGCAGCCCCGCGATGATCTGGGGTCATTGAGCATTGCTCGTGGGGATGGCTTTGCGCTGATAGGAGATAAGAAGCTGCCGCTCTGGCGAATCATGCGAAATCCATTCAGCACCAGCTGTGCCCCAGTCCATGCTATAAATAAGTACAGCTATATACTATGTGCTCGAGACGTGGCCCTTTAATCTGTAGAAATTGAAACGATTTCCCATCGATGGGAAAGATCATTGACGCAAGTGTTAGGAGGATGCGCATTGTCTCGATCGCTCAAAATTTTGTTTTTATTGATGTCGTGTCAATGAACTTGAGGCGTCCCAAAGCAAATGTAAACCCCTTGGGGCATCCGTTGCGCCGCCTCCTCAAGTATATGTATATATGCACATACATTTGTTTGTGTGTAAGCATTACGGCGTTGTCGCTATTTCAGTGATTCGGTTATCGCGGGAGCGCAAATTCTACTCTGAATCGCGTGATATTTTCTTAATCAGCGGCAGTCAGCGTAATTCAATTGATTAAGGCCCCAGTATGTGTGTTCTGCGGTATAGTTATATATAAATATATATGTATATAATATAAATAATTCCATTCGACACGGATTTCTTGGGTGTCGCAAAATCTCCGGGAGCAAAGGTTTTTCGGGTTGGTTCTCATTGGCGCTTTAATGAATGATGATTGGACCACACTCTGCTCTGTCTACCCAAATACCGTTTGTTGTTAGGCGTCGTCTTCGGAGCATTATCAGTTCAATAGCAATATAGAGTGAATGACGTCGCTCACTCCGAGATTGTCCAGACTTGTCAGCAGCTGAATTTATTTATGCTATGGTTAATCTATGTTATGGTCATTGGACATGCATTAGTTCTCTCTTTTCATTCGTTTTACCTCAACTTACATAATGCCGAAAGGCGTTTCTAATCGTCTGGTAATATGAGTCGTGGCTCAATCAGTCTGGCGACACGATAAAGGTGACGTCGTGGCTTGTTATCATGATTGCCTTAGCTGGCAATTACCTGGAATTCGATTGGCATGCTCGTGAGTGACTTATCACTGGTTCTATATATATTGACATATATATTTGATAAAAATATAATTTCATTCTTTTCGGCTTAGTAAGTTCATTTTGTTGTATAAACAATTATTTATTTGCAATTGGGTTGCCCTCGTCGCCTTGATATCATCATATATTAAGTTATCAACAACAGTTTCAGCAAATCGCACAAGGAATGGCACTTAAAGTTTTGGGCTTGCTATTTATCAAGACTTTGACGTCCGCTTAAAATAATATACAGTAATATTATATAGCATTCTCTGTATACTCTGCCCCTTTGGGCATATTTGGATAACAATAAAATACCAACAATAATTACACGAATAAATTTCATAAGACAAAAATTGGGAAATGCTTCATTAAGGCGGCTCGGCACGTACCAAACATTTGGCAAGAACTTGTCACGTGCTGACTAGAATTTCGCTTGGATTCCAGCATTCCATATACTATATACTTATATAAATATATGTATATATATATATATGGCACATCTGTGAAATCAATGAAACTCATCATGTCTCACACATGAGTATCTCGCGCTCACAACTGATGATCGTGTCCAAAGTGCGACGTTGCGTTCGACAAAGAAAGAAAAAGTGGAGCAAGTGAAGCACTCGCACTAGCACTGACACTAGCTACGTCCGTCCGTCCGTCTTTGGGGGCCAGACATTGACTTATTCGCACTTTGAGCGAGTTGTGCCTCTGTCTGTATTTGCTTTGCTCAAGTGCACAGAATGTTTGTAATTAAAGTCTCAATAGTTAATTGACTAATGTGGTTAGTCCATTTGTCTATTTGCCCAACTGCGCAAAGTTCTGTTTCGGGTTTCTTTTTCTTTCGCTGTTGATGTCAAAAGTCACACGGGCCATGATTGATTTTTTTGCACTTTGTCAACAACATTTCCATTAATTGCCGATGGGAAGTCAGACGGAGAGAGGCAGGCAGGCAGAGGGTATATGAACCCGGCTATGAATGGAAAACTTTGCCATCCACGTGCTAATTCAGTTGCTATAATCGGCGTCAGGGTTATCGGGTACATTTAGCTAATGTTACACATGAATCAGCTCGTCAGGGATCGCATCATACACGATTACAACAAGGTCGTTTCAGTTCATTAGCTCAATCAACTCAGAGAGCTATAGTATTAGCTAGCTATAAGGCAAATGAATTGAACTGAAAGATCTGTCAGTAGACTTTTACTTTATTTTGTTGTCGTCTTGTTCAGATATGAAACTTAATTTGTTAAACGCCACGCGCTGTGTTCCTGCGGTAGTTGATAAGGTCTTGACAAGTTGCCAGTTTCCTACACGTTTGGTTTCTCTTTTTGTTGATAAGGGAAATGCACTTCATGTTTGGGGCGGAAACGAGACACATCTACATGGTTAACGCATATTAATTTGAATGCTTTCTTCTTTCTTCTTAATATTAACAGTTACGACATGGTGCACTTTGGACATGCCAATTCACTGCGACAAGCCAAGGCACTTGGCGATAAAGTAATTGTGGGCATCCACACCGATGAGGAGATCACCAAACACAAGGGACCGCCCGTTTTCACCGAGGAGGAGCGCGTCAAAATGGTGAAGGGCATTAAATGGGTCGACGAGGTGGTCCTCGGTGCGCCCTATGTGACCACCCTCGAAGTGCTCGATCAAAATGACTGTGATTTCTGTGTGCATGGCGGTAGGTCGTTTATCAATGAAACACGTATCCCCATTTACTATTTACCGTTAACTTCATTCCAGATGACATCACAATGACTGCTGAGGGAGTCGACACCTATCACCTGGTCAAGTCGGCAAACCGTTACAAGTGAGTGGCCTACATATATATATATATATATATCACAGGTGTTTATATAACTAATCTCGCTCTCTCTCTCTCTCTCTCTCTCTCTCTCTCTCTCTCTCTCTCTCTCTTCTGCTCATAGGGAAGTCAAGCGCACCGCTGGCGTTTCAACCACAGACCTCGTGGGTCGCATGCTGTTGCTCACACGCAACCACTTCCGCCAAGGCTCCGCCGAATATGATATCGAGAAAGAAGGTAGCAGTCTATGCTTGTCACTTAGTTTAATTAATATGTTTTAAGTTGCGTTCTTTTATGTGCATCCACCTCATCAGTCAGCTGTAACCCATCAACTCATATACTTTGAACTAACCCGAACTAACAGTTAATGTTGCTTTGGACACTCTCTATTTTTTAATGTCTTCTGTCTGACACTTTCTATTTTACGATACTTTTATTTCGCTGCATGTTGAACTAACACACACATACACACGAACAACTAAATTCAAGATCCAAGTATGTGGAGAGAAGCAAAGTTATAACTCCTTAATATATCTAGCCCCATACTTTTATAGTTAATACGAACCTACCTGGGCTACGCACGCTTTGTTTTTAGTTGGTTAAATAATCTTTTCGTTAGAATCTGTCTATATAGTCCGTAGCTTTCTTTGAACCTCTAACGAAAATAAAAAAAAAAAAAAAACATTGCTTTATTTTGCTCTCTACATCTTTACTATTTCTCTTCTTTTTATTTCTATGTGCGCACTGTTTACCACTAACCAAAACTCTCAAAAAATAAAAAAAACCTATGAACTAAAATCTCAAAATCCCGTGCGTGTTGCCGCCCCGCGTTCGAACCAAAATGAATATCCTTATCAATATATATATATCTATGAAACCTGCAATCAAATGAAATCGAAATGAAATATCAAATCAAAACCTAACTGTAATTTGCGCTCTGTAATGTAATGCTCATATATACCAAAAACAAACAAAAAAATCAACAATTGATAATAAAACAGCAAAACTTTTAAAAATTCAACAACTGCAATCCCGTTTAGGTTCATCGAACATGGGCCAGGATTCGGCAGCCAAGAGTCCCTGGACCGGTTGCAGCCAGTTTTTGCCTACCACACAGAAGATAATCCAGTTCAGCGATGGCAAATCACCGAATCCGGGCGATAAGATAGTAAATATAACACAAATCATATCTCTTTATTGCATTTTGTTAATTGCCATTTCGTACGCAGGTTTATGTGGCCGGCGCATTTGATCTCTTCCACGTGGGTCACTTGGACTTTCTGGAGAAGGCTAGCCAATTGGGCGACTACTTGATTGTCGGCCTGCACACAGATCCCGTTGTCAACTCGTACAAGGGCAGCAACTATCCCATTATGAATCTGCATGAGCGTGTGCTTAGCGTTTTGGCCTGCAAAGTAAATAAGGCCAAGGGACAAGCTTAACTCTCTGATACTAACGTCTGTCTTTTCTATGATTTGCAGTTTGTCAACGAGGTGGTCATTGGCGCACCCTACTGTGTCACCGAGGAGCTGTTGGATCATTTCAAGATCGACATTGTTTGCCATGGGCGCACGCCGATCGCTCTTGAGGACGGAAAAATAGATCCTTATGCTGTGCCCAAGACGCGCGCCATCTTTGAACTGCTCGACTCTGGCAATGACATGACCACAGAGCGCATTGTGGAACGCATAATCTTGCATCGGCTGGAGTACGAGCGTCGAAATCAAGCCAAAGAAAAGAAGGAGATCGAAGCATTCGAGGCGTTGCAGCGACAAAAGCAAACGCAGAAGGCGGGTTAAAACCCGATTTTAAAACAATAGACAATGTTCTTTTTAGCTACCATTTTTCTCGTTAAGTATGTTTCGTTTTATCGTTGTCGATTCTTTTGCATTTCGTTTTGTTCTTGTGTTACGAGGCAATTGCAATTGTGATTGTTATTGCGATTGCGATTGCAAGTGCTGCGGGCCGATTGTTGCATGCCCAAACAAAACACAAACACACACACAACACACCCCACATATACACAGTTGTATGCAAGCTTTATGTATACACATATATACATATATATAATACCATAGCTTATCAAATCTAAATTGTACGTATGTAGGCTCAAAATTTGTAAATTCTTTTACTATTTTTTAAGTGTAACGAGTGCGAACTCAACAAAATTGTACGAAATATATTTAAGTAAGATCTATAAAAAGTGTTAGTGGATTATAGTTCATATATATATTTATCCACCAACGAACAACCTACTCAATTATTGAAGATGCTAGCTGCGCTCTTCGAACCAGCTTGCAGCTTTTATCGAGCGTAATCTCTGAAATTGTGTTTGCTGTATGAATTCCTTAGTTCAAATCTATGTCTGTGTACCACATTATGTTTGCATGTGTTTAGTTTGTTAAACAAAATATATCTTTAAACTATTGCCAAAAACAATAAAAATTATTTATAGCTTAACAGTTATTTTATCAATTGAATCATAGGTATAAGTTAAGCTGAAACACAATCTGTCAATTCTTCCGCTCGCCCATTACATGTAGTTCCACATTGAGCTCGTGCTGGTCACATGCTTTCTCTGGCATTAGCTGCTGCAAATCTTGGCAGCTGATGACAATGACGTTGGAGTCCGTTTTGATGAAGTCTCGGCATGGCGTTGGCTTTAGAGCTGATGTCGGCAATACACGGGATTGCAGACGCTTGGAATAGTAGCGTGTCGACTGGGCGGGATTCACCACACAGCGCATCGATACGGTCACACCCTGCATCGGGGTCGATACCCAAAAGGCAACCACATCATCGACTTGCTTGCGGTGCCAAAGGAGTCCGTGGCGCGTGCGACAGGCAAATAGGAGTAGAACCCCATGCTGGGAGTACTTGCGGTATTCCTTTGGCAGAAGTGTATTGCGTGGACATTTGAGCGGATTCAGGCCAACACGCTGATAACCATAGACCCCAAGCAGAGTGTGAACATCATAGTCCAGAGAACTTATTTTGCAGGAAGCATGCATAGTTCGCTTTTCAACAGGATATGGCAGGTCCGTGAAGGGGACACACAATCGGTGGACATGAATATTTAGATAGTGAGCCAACCAGCCATTAGGATCTAATACACACGAGCACCCGTGACACGGACACGAAACCATTCTTATGCGCGCCCACTCTGACTTCTGATCCGGAATAACAAAAAGTGGGGGATGGCGATCTCGATCTACAATGGACTCATACCGACTTAAATGCGCAATTTTTAAATCTATCGAAGGAACAGACACCGGCAGCGGATATTTTGAGAAATGTTTGCTTAATATCATACGCTTTGACTCCTCCAAACATTGAGAGTGACTCCCCTTCCGGCGCTGACGCCTTTTGATGCTGGATTCTGGCACATTATCAGCGTCCGAGTCATTGGGACTTGCTTTGGGCGAGCTGGCAGGTTGCATTATTACCACATAATTTTGTTATTAAATTTTTTAACCCAAATATTGTACATTTAGGTTTGACACAAAACCTAAAACTGTGATTCAAATTCAAAAAGCAACCACTACGCGGGCAAATGCTGAACAGCTGATCGATTGCAACCCTGCTTACTATGTTGCACAGCAGTGTCTACAAACAGCTGACTTTCGTCATAGATTTTGAATGCGTTTTACAGCACTAAAGTTTTTTCAATGTTGAGTTCTAATAATTCTCAACTAGTTTCAGCCGTGCAGTGGTGTAGTGAGGTATGTTTTGGAGTTGGAAGTTATCGCTTCTCGGCCTTATGGCTAAGATCAAAGTGTAGTATCTGTTCTTATCAGCTTAACATCTGATAGTTTCTCCATTGGAGAACAACAAATGTTAAACTGATTTTTGGAAACAGACGGAGTGCTAGGGGCTTGCTCCACCTCTGTCACGGGTTGGCCCGGTATTGCAGTACCGCCGGGATTTCGGCCCAATTAAGAAATAAATATTGAAAGACAGTTGTTAACTAGTAACAACCCGAGATCGTTACAGTTTGAAATAAACTTTCCTCTGTTGTTTTTTGATTATTATCTGACGAAAAATGGTCAGCTACCGCTACATTCTTTTGTTACGTTGCACAGGCTTTATTGCTTGAGATTTTATAAAAATTGGTTAAAACCATTTAAGAACTACGTACGAATGCATGGTTTTTTTTTTTGGTATTCGGCAGTTATCCTCTAAAAGCGGGTTTTATGTTATAATTTGTAGAAACAGCATTATTGATTTAGTCGTATGTTTATTATTCGTAAATACACCTATTATTAATACAGTTTGTTTCTTTTGAATGTTTGCTTTCGTTTTTGGTACATTTTAATGATACAGTTACAAAGTTTTATATCTCGGGCACGCACTTTTCAAGAACGCACCAACAATGCTAGCGATTTCACATATTTTAATGATTATTCGATAACATAAACATTAAATAGGCTTGAGTTGAACAATTTTTCAGCAATTACGATACGTCGATAAACATCTTTGCCATATGAATTTCGGTTTTGTATTTGTTTTCGTATTTATTCAATATAACTTCAACTACGGAACAATCAGACGCCGGCTGTGCTGTGCTTTGCTGCTGCTGTTTCTTTCCAGACTAACTACTAAATAATACTAAACTGGGTGTGTAAATAGCTGAGCTACGTTTCTTTTAAACATTAACTGCACAAGCTTAGCTGTTTCGCTTTGGTTGGAGAGCACTACGTTCAACTTTCAAAGAGAAAATAGAGTTGGGTAACTAACACATTAAGTGTGACTGGTTGGGCATATTAAAAGTGCTTAAAATAAGATTCGTAAGACATTATTGGACTTTAGGCAAGCGCGGACTACTTGCTGGTGATGCTGCTTCTTATACAACTACGGCGCCAGCCTCGGATCGGCTAACCGGCAAGTCGGGACAATTCTTCCAAGTATCCGATAGTGGGTCATAGCATTCGACAGCGCTGATTGTAACTTGAGCACGATAGAAGTTCACCTCGCAGGGCTGTTTACAACAATAAAATGAACGTAAATTAGTTTACAATAATTATTAGAGTATATGTCTTATTAACGCACCTGATCTCCGCCAGCCACATAGAGCAGTCCATCGGCGGCAGCCACGGCGGGTATAGCGCGTGGAACGTTCAGAGCGCACACCGTCGACCACTTGTCATCATCGAAGTTGTAGCGCTCCACGGAGCTAAGTATGTCCTGGCTAATGCTGCTGCCACCCACCACGTACAAGTAGCGGTCGAGCACAGCGACGCCCATCTGGCAGCGCGCAGTTTGCATGCGTGCCAACTGTGTCCATTCCTTGGTCACGGGATTGTAACTGGCCAGCAAAATCGAATCAATTAGTGGAATATATTAAATTGGATATATATTGTTGGTACCTTATTAAATCTGGTAAATGTCTGGTGGTCGTAGTGCAGCCGCCCACTACATAGATGAGCCCCTCGAAACTAACGACGCCCATGCTGAACCGCGGCTGCGGCATGCTG